>BPTQ01000006.1:263736614-263850155 GCA_019973895.1 Chrysanthemum seticuspe | reverse complement strand
TAAAACCAGTTTTTAAGTTTAAAAACCCGGATTTAAGTTTAAAAACCCGGATTTAAGTTTAAAAAGCCCAGTTTAAACCGCAGTTTTAACAGTATTGAGTTTTAAAAGTATGTAGGAATCTTAACTAAAAATATCACTTAAAGTTTAAAACTCTCTTTTAAAAATTCTTGGCTCAAATGCTCATGCTGAAAGCCTTTGTGGAGTTGACTTGAATTAGAAGTAGTTGGTGTTGAGGAAATAGCAACTTAGCTAGGATGTAGTTGAAATAGTATAGTATGGAAGTAGTTACCGATGAGTTGTTCTGTAAGTACGTCGGCCACGGCTTTTGGCTGGAGGATACAACCGTTTTCCACCAATAGAAGTTTCCTGTTCAGCTTACGAGGCGAATGACAAAGTCGTCTAACACGTTCCCACATATCGAAAGCAGTTTCACAACTGTCTACCGCAGCAAAGATGTCAATTGGTAAACCCAGTTGGATAATATGAATTGCCATGTCATCTGCTTCGACTTGTTTCTGATCCTCTGCAGTGTATTCAGATTCGTATTGAAGACGAGAAGATGGTGCGACGGGAGGTGTTGCATCTGCATTCCAGGTACATTAACTTGTCGAGGCTTGAAGGGTCCATCCTGAATGGATTTAATCATGAGTTTGCCATTAGGTTTGGTCTTTATGTAGCGGAGCATTCGACTTGTCCTTTGAAGATAACCACCTTTTGCCAACATAGGAGGTCGGTTTTCGGCACCGGCTGCATGAATGTCTTGTTGAGTAGCCATTGATGAAGGTATGATATGATAAAGTTGATGTAGGATCGATTCAACGATAAAGGAGTTGTGGTTGATGAAGATTAAGTTCAGTTGAGGTGTTTCCGAAAGTCGTACTCGTAAACTCGGTTCTTAAAAATTTTCTCTCAAAATTTGAAATTCACTATAAAAATCAATTCTAAGGATGTATGAAAATTTTGAGTTATGACAATTTTGACGCCAAATTTGACCCGAAAAATTTGAATTTAGGCCCAAAAATTTGAATTTAGGCCCAAAAATTTGAATTTTTGACCAAAATTTTCACAATTAAACCAAAATTTGAATCTCGCGTAAAAATTGAACGTTTAGTCTCCTCAATTTTTTTTTTTTTTTTTTTTTTTTAAAAACCTTTATGCGTAGAAAGAGGTTAGGCGTAGAAAACAGAAGTTACGAGTAGATGAGGCTTAGGCGTAGGATCTTATGCGTAGGATCTTAGGCGTAGGATTCCTTAGGCGTAGGATCTTATGCGTAGGTTTAAAGTTACGAGTAGAAAAAGTTATGCGTAAGATTTATCTTATACGTAAGGAAAACTTAGGCGTAAGAAAAATGCTTATGCGTAAAGTATTCTACGCGTAAGTCGAAACTTATGCGTAAGATTAGGGTTTTGCCCAAAAATCCTTTACACTATCACAGTGTAAGAGATATCCAAAAGTCGAAGTGTTCCACAAACTTATCCAAGTGAGGGAAGCACTGAGTCACCGTTTAAGCTCGAAGAATCTGCACCAAAAAGTTATGAGTAGAACCTTATGAGTAGTTGACTTTCTTACGAGTAGAATTAGGGTTTTGACCTACTCGTAAAAAATTTTCAGCGATTCAACCAATTTCTCTTGCACAGATATCCTTAAAAACACTCGAATAACCCAAAAATGTTGACCTTTTTCACCCAAAGTGCTTAGAAAAGTTACGAGTAGAAATGACCAATGAACCAAAAACGAGCTTAAAAATGAAGAAAAACACGTAAAGCTTCAAACTTTTTGCAAAAAACTGAAACTTTAGCACCAAATAAACCTTAAACCACAAGAATCTTGAATTTTTGAGTGCAAAAATTAAAGCTTTAAGCGTGACAAATATGTAAAACGAGAGCTTTATGCGTAACCCTTCAAAACAAACCCAAACACTCCTAAACCGTTGTTAGGCGATTGATACCAATTGTAGGACCACTACGATATATCAACCTTATCACGTAATACCCACGTTAACCAAAGTTATGCGTAGAACTCGTGAAACCCAAACACAAACATATGCGTAAAACAAAGAAGGAAAGATTAAGATGAATGGTGACTTGATGTTTATATAAAACCGTGTATATGTGAGAGGATAAGATATCCAAACAATAAAGTTGTATATTCCTTGAGAGAGAAAATACACACACACACACACTTTCAAGCACACCCCTCAAATGACCATTTGAGGGGTATTTATAGTACAAGAGGCATAAAACCCTAAAGGCTTTAGCTTGGGCTTTCTTTGGGCTTTCGTGGACTTGGATTGGATTACACTTAATAAAAGGCTAGCTTAACATAACTATTAGCCATTTAGCTTAGCCCAATCCACGAGCCCGTTGACTATTCTATCACGATATCTAACACGAGTTACAAAGTTCCTAAATGTGAATGACCATCACTTTTAATAATACTATTAAGGCTAACAAATATTGATAGGTTGTTTCTTATCTTAGTTGATTAATGATCTAGTAATGCGATAGGTCATTCGTTGTGTACTTAATGCTTGATTCATCTTTGTGAACCTTAGAATATAATTACCTGAGTAGTTGTAAGCTAAACCATCCAAAGAGTGCCTTAGAGTAAGAGTTTATTATCCCTAGTGGGTTTTGTAGACGAGACCCTTTGGTAAGTTCAAAGAGTTAGGGAGAAACGCATACCCTACAACTTTAGACACACAACGCAACTAAGAATAAGACGTGACAACTCAACCATCAATAGGAGATAATTAAGGAGTAGTAAAACCTAAGTAAACACATATTTAAACTATCATACGAGCACACATTAATTAGACATTGACTACCACCACCTTAGTTTAGATAATTAGATAATAGTAGAGTAATCGGTAGAAATACCAACCCCCCAAATCCAATACCCGAGATTCGTACTTTTCAATTTCCTAAAAAACATAAAAAAAGATAAAAAAATAATCTTCCTCAACCTTAACCTTAGCGTAGTAACTTCTCACTAGCATTCCTATTCCCCTAGAGAACGATATCAATACCCGTGGCTTACCCTAATACTACACTACAACGATTAGGTTCACTGCCTAGGGTGTTGAAAAACTTGCTCGACGAAAAGGAAGTTCCTTTGACCCCGAACGCGCTGCGTAAGCGTATCAAGTTTTTGGCGCCGCTGCCGGGGAATAGAATAGATAGTTAGTAGTCCACCTCGTTTAGGTTCTTTGCTTGATTCCTATCAAGTAAACTGTAGGACCTTAGATCTATCAACCTTATCACTTTACCAAGCAAACCCAACACAAACACGTATAACAAACACTATGCGTAGGAAACAAGAAGAAAGAACTTGGTGACTTGATGTATATTCGTGTATGTTAGAGAGGTAGAGAGAAGAAAGATGAAAACAATAAGATGTATATTGCTTCAAAGGAAAATACACACACACACACACTTTCAAGCACACCCCTCAAATGACATACTTGAGGGGTATTTATAGTAAGAGAGGATGATGCCCTAAGGCTTGGCCATGGGCCTTGAGATGGACTTGGATTGGGCTTGGGTTACACGAACTAGACAAGGCTAGCTTAACTTAACTAATGCCCAATTAGCTTAGCCCAATCCATGAGCCCGTTGACTATTCTATCACGATATCTAACACACATTACAAAGTTCCTAATCGTGAATGACCATCACTTCTAATAAAAATAATCAAGGCTAACAATCTCCCCCTAAGGGGTGGTCATTCAAAAGATGCTCCACTTGAATAGGTCTTTAATCTTTTTGAGCTTGAACTTTGTGAGTAGATATAGAATAGTCTTAATTCTTTGTTCCTTCATGCTTTGTGATCAGTTAATGTGGTTGTCTGCCATTGTCAACTTCGTTGGTTAGGTGTCTCCACGTCATTCTCCACCATGCTCACACTTCTATTTGACTTTGAATTTCCAATGATGAAGTTCTCGAGTCTTTACACTTTGAGGATTCTTTGACATTGACGAAGAATCATCTTTAACTTTGTTGCCTTTGATTTTGATGAGAACTTTTCATGTGTTGTTGGTATGAGCATGTGGCGAGTCTGCACGATCCATCCGCTCCGGAGCTTCCATAAGAGGAAAACATAAAAACAGGTTAGTAATAAGCGGATTCCGGCACTTACAAGTTTGAATTTCGAGGGTGTTAACAGCATAGTGTGAAAATACGTCTCTAATTCTCACAGAGGCCGTTCCTGAACTGGAGTCCCACAAGTGAGATAACGCGATATACCGAAGTACATCTACAGTTCAGATGAGTCGCTGAGGTACACCGAAGCATCACCCCACGACTGTAAACCGTTTGAGACACACTAAGCGTAATCCACGGAGAATTACCGAAGTGACCTGCTGTCAGGGCTGTTTGATGTTGACCCTGGCAGGAGTTTCCATTCAATCACTGAAGATCACAGAAGTGAAACTTCTCATAAATGTTCTGGCAGATTGCTAAGATCTGCGTAGGACTCTATAATATATCACTTTTGTCCTTATTGATGAACAACAAGCGATGTCATGTCAAGTGTTCCTATGAGATCTTTTTGTGAATCTCGTGGCTCTAGACTCAATAGTGCATTTTGGTTTTCCTGAGCGGAGACTAGGGAGAGGGTCTCCTTCTTCAATATCAACAATCTCTAAGAGAAAGTCGATAGATTATGTAGGGTTCCCAGTGAGAATGAAACAAATCCTTTTGAGAGGAATTGAGTGGCTAGAAGGTTTAGTGCAGTGCGTCACTGGGTCCATGACGTCTTGGTCTTCAATACCAGTGTCATCTAGTGACAACCAGTAGCATATGTATTGAACCCGGTTTCTGCCCTAAGGTTGAATATGGAGGGCTATTTCTTTTCACCCTTTTTCATTACTTTTCTTTTTAATTCTTCAACCCCTTCTTTCTCCTTTCTCACATTACTCCTTTTTTCGATCATTCCTAAGGACTTCTAATACTAACTATTTGTGATGTCCTTGGGTAGATCCCTCCGGCTCTGGCGGATCATAGGACGGATTTCCTATCAATAGTCACCTTATAACTCCATGACTGTCCTATTGTTGCCATAAAACCATTTTTCTTGAAAATCTCTCAAAGTGTTTATGATTATAAAACATGATTTTGTTAACACCTTGAGAGTTTTATATTTTCAGAAACACTCCCCCTTCACATGTGCTTATCTTGTTTTAACTGAAATCTGCACATAGAGGGTAGAGTTCGCACTTTTGAATTGATCGACTTTAAATGAACAAGACCGGTTCGAGACACGTTTACATCACTAGAGAACTAGCTTGAAATTATTACCCGTCCTGGTCAAGTCCATAGAAAGTTTCTCGAGATGGTACATGATTCCTCGTCAATTCATTGGTTACATCTGAGTCGAGCTCTTTATGAGATTCAAACAACGATCATTAAACTTTTTGATCGCATTTTAATCACATTTCTCCCCCTCAAAAATAGCATATCCATGATGTTTTTGAAACAAAATGATTAAAAGATATGTTTTTCGAAAAACATTTTGGAGAGAAACTGATTCAGCATGAATTTTGGAACAATTTTGTTTTATACTCCCCCTTAAAGAAAGCATATTTTTCATAAAGAAAATTTAGAATCAATTAAGGGTTTAGAGGGAGTTATCTTGGTACCAAATGAGAGAGATTTTGAAAAATCTTTTTGAAAAATTTTCGAATCAATGGTACGCAAGATGAAGATTTTAAAAATATTTTGAAGATATTTAAGAAGAATTATCTTCATTTGTTTTAGGATAAGTGCTCGATATTTATGAAAATCGATTGTGCGTAGCACTTTCCTTTCTTTAAAGTTCGGGTTACAGTCTGAAGTAACTGCAAGCCATTGTTTTTAGGAAAAGTGCTTGAAAAATATTTAAAACCTTTGATTTTAATAAGCACTTTCCTTTCTTTGAAGCGCGGGTCCTGAACTGATGTGTTCAGAAGCCATTAATTTGAAGTCCGGGTTTCGTACTGAAGTATACGAAAGCCATTATATGAAGAAATTTTGAGAAACGACATGTTTTGGAAAACATTTAAAGAACTCTCGCTCAAGCATCTGTACATGCCCGTATCATTGTTGAATGACATTTCTAGATACGTACAGAATATCGATTATACGAGAGACATGTCGTAGAAGAATATTTTTTGATTTTTGATTTTTTATTGCTTTTGTATTTTTGAAAGTTTTTTATAATTTTGTATTTGGTTTTTGTTGGTTTTTCAAATTTTGTGTTTGGTTTTTCAAAAATATTTACAAAGAAGATTTGAAGAAAGAAGAATTAAGTTGGGACAAGTAAAAGTGGAGTTAAGAGTGGAACTAGAAAAGGATTTCCACATGCGAAATTGGCATAAAGTTCTTCTTTACCACACGGGGTATATGAACTTTCAACACTTTTACAAGTACCTGCATCCACAGAAGAAGAATTTTCACAAATAACAGTGTTAGAAGTACATGTTTCCTCACGGCGAGGGTGATCACTATCAACGGTTGTAGTGGATTCGACTTCCTTATCCGAATGATTGTCACTATTATCTGTGTTGGTGCAAGTATCAAAAATCTTTCCTGTGGGAATCCATCTAAGACCTATTTTGTTGAAAACTTTTCCCGTGGGAATCCACCTTAGGTAAGATCTAGGAGTTGTTTTCTTATCAGATTCAGCGGAAGACTCATTTTTTGAAAAACTACGTCCTGAAGAGATCCACCTATTAGGTTTCCTTTTGATGTTCATCTTGTAAACGGGTTTGTTTCTATTTGGTGTCTTAGTGGATTGTGCCTTGGCACGAGAATTATCTTTCTTGAGATATTGTAAGGCACATGCATCATGATTAGCTGAAAAGATACATTTTTTACATGTAGTACAGACAAATTCAATATTCTTGTTTAAAACAGCAGCTTTAACTTTGTCACTACAGTCTTTTGAAAATTGATTCTTGTTCGAAAAAGACTTAGAATTCCTAGTGTTGTTTTCTAAGGGCATAGCATTTTCTTTTGCGCAACTACTCTTAGATGCAAGCCAATCCCTAGTCTTTTGTAGATTGTTCCTAGGTACTGGTTTACTACTAGTAGCAGTGCCTTGAAATCTTGTAGAATTCATTACCCTAGATGTTGCACCTAGAATTCCGTCTTTTCGAGTCTGTGCCTTTTTCCTAGCTTCTTCTAGATAGTGATTGTTGACCATGTCGTTAGAACCGACATATTCTTTAACTGGATTTTTGGTCACATTCCGTGTAATATTCCTAGAAATGCCAGGTGTAATCACTTTTGGTTTTTCAAAAACCGCTTTTTCTTTTTCAAAAACTTTTAAAATTCTCTTTTTAAAGGGCAGGGACTGTGGAGTGACTGTTTTTGACAAATCATTTTTCTCATTGACTATTGGAGGAGGCTGAGAAATAGACATTTTTGGTTTGAAAACCGGTATGGGAACATTTGTTTTCTCCTCAGTCAATGGTTTTGCAAACTTAGTATCCACAGCCTTTCCTTTTAGACTTCCCAGTTGAGCACTCAAAAGATCATTTTGCTCTTTCATGTCCTTGTAAGCACGCTCATACGACAGTTTGTCATACTTGCATTCCTCAGATTTTCGATCAAGTTGTTTAAAATAGGACACATTTTCTTTTTCAAGTTTTGCAAGAGCATTTTCATATTTTGAAACAATTGCGGATGTCTCAGACTGGAGTCTTTCATGATCTTCAACAGAATATGTTTGTAAGATAATGGACATGATATCGGTAGTCATAACATCTTCGAAGAGAGAATCATTCAAATTTTCCAAAACTATGATGTGTTCAAAACTTTCATTAGCTTGCTTTACCAGGGATTTATGGTCCTTGACAAAGTCAGCTGTTTCTTTCAAAAGTGCTTGTTCAACATGAATTACCCTCGCACTGATGGCAGTTAACGGAGGGGCAATTTGGGTTTTAAAAAACTCTTTTGTTTCGTCATCATGACGAGTAAACCAGATGTTAGTTGTAATATTGGTTTTAGACTTGACAGTCTCTTGAAGATACCCAATTCTTGTTTTAACGTCATCTAAAATGCTTCTAGTATCACTTGTGTTAAAAGGATTGTTTGAAGACATTTGTTCGATTTTCGAAAGAGATTTGGAAACTACAACTGGTTTCGAAACTGGTTTTGAAACTGGTGTTGACACTTTGTTTGAAACACTTGGTGTGGTGGAAAACGTTGATTGTTCTTTTTGATTAACAAAAGTAATTCCATTAATTTTGTTCCATTTGTTATAATCAATCGGTTTAAGATCTGGATTCTTTTGTTTCATTTTTGATCTACTCTCCTCAGATAGTTCCAACGTTTCAAGAGAATCACGAACAATTATGGGTTCATGCAAAGGTTTTCCATTGTTCAACACATTCTGAGATTTCTGAGCTTTCTTGAGGAACGAGGAAGGGTTGTTACCAAGAGCCATTTTATGTGCAGTGTGAAAAATCGGATTTGCTTGATTAGAAAGCATCTTGTTTGTTTTAGCGGAATGACCCGTTGTAAGAAGCAAATTATCCAATTTTTTGATAGTTTCATTTTTATCCAGAATTTCATCAAGAAGAGAATCTTCTCGTTTTGAAAAATCAGCAATCAACTGTTTCTTCTCTTTTTCAAGATCAGAAAACAGTGCTTTTTGTTTAGAAAGTTGGTCATTTAGTTCAGAAATTTCCTTGTTTAAAGATTTTATTTTCAAGTTCAAATTCACATCAAGTGTGTTATACTTGAGTTGCAATTGTTTTTCTCTTAAAACAGAATCTCGATAACCAATTTCTAATTCTGAAAGTTTGTTTGTATGAAATTCAAAAGCTTTGGCGTGCTCCTTGTAACTCTCAAGCTCAGAGGTCAATCTTTTATTCGCGGCCTTAACTTCGCGACTGACCTTACTAACTTTTTCAATTTCAATACTACAATTATTAATTAATGATTCAAAATAAGCACGAGTTTCCTCATCATTAGCACCATTCTGTATCACTTGACCTCCATTAGGATCCATATATAGAGTTTCAGAGTTAACATTGCTATTAACTTGCTCTCCCACATATGTGTCATAATAAGGTTCGGGAGACACAGAATGTGGCTTCTCATGAGTAAACGAATGTGGTACCTCATTGAGTGAATCTGTGTTGTAGACAGGATTTGTGTCATAAGTACCGCTTGATGTTGTGGCCTTTTGATTGATTGTGTGACTGGAGGTTGCATTATCGTTTGCTTTATCTTCCCATTTTGGGTACCTGAATTTTATTTCCTCAGCAGTCAACTCAATTCCCAACTCTTCTTTTTCTGCTAACATCAACATGTACTGGATCTTTTCAAGCTTTGTCATTGGTATGACACTAGATCCTGAATCTTGTCTTTGAGGTTCGGAGGTAGCATTCTGAACAGAAGTCATAAAACAGTTATTCCCATTTTGATATCCCATATTCTGATTCACAATCTGACCCCCTTGATGTCCATCAAACTGCTCTGCATATTGCATCTGATTCCCCTGATTCACATTTCCATAATTCCCAACGACAGGGGCTGCAACATTCCCATTCAGATTACCCACTGCTCTATTCTCAACATTCTGTCCCATCTGATTTCCAACATGCTGACCCGACTGATTACCCTGATACGGAACCGCCTGATTACCGATGCGACTGTTAAATGCTTTATCCAATAAAGAAAATATCTGTTGCAAGGTCGCTTCTGGGCCAGTTTCAGGATCAGTGATTCCTTGTTCCTGGTATTGTTGATATGGATAGAATTGTTGTTGTGGTTGTTGAATGTATTGCTGCAAGTTGTTGTTGTTGGAAGATGATGAAGCTTGTTGTTATGTATTCACTGTAGTTTGAATCTTAGCAATAAGTGCCAATGGATCATGATTCTTTGCCAATCTTTCTTGCCTGACTTCATTCGCTTCAGCTTGGTTTTGTTTCAGAAAATCATTCAGTTGATCAAAGTTCACCTGATGTAAGTCTTTTGTTTGGTTGACAATAGTGACATATCGTCCCCATTCTTCTGGAAGATTATTCAGGAACTTGATGTTTTGAACGATTGTTCTGGGTGCCAACTTGTTTCTGATAAGCTCATTCATCAAAGTGCAAAACCTTCCATAGTAGGATTCAATAGATTCTCCTGGTGTAGATGTAAACTTTTCCCATTCAGTTAGCAGCTTGTTCTCCATGTCTTGTTTACCAATTTCTGTTCCATAACATAGCCGTCTAACACGTTCCCACATATCAAAAGCAGTTTCACAACTGTCTACCGCAGCAAAGATGTCTATTGGTAAACCCAGTTGGATAATATGAATTGCCATGTCATCTGCATCGACTTGTTTCTGATCCTCTTCAGTGTATTCTGATTCAGTTTGAAGATGAGAGGATGGTGGGATGGGAGGTGTTGCATCAGCATTTCCAGGTACGTGAACTTGTCGAGGCTGGAAGGGTCCATCCTGAATGGATTTAATCATGAGTTTCCCATTAGGTTTGATCTTGATGTAACGGAGCATTCAACTTGTCCATTGAAGATAACCACCTTTTGCCAGCATAGGAGGTCGGTTTTCGGCACCGGCTGCATGAATGTCTTGTTGAGTTGCCATTGATGAAGGTATGATCTGATAAAGTTGATGTAGGATCGATTCAACGATAAAGGAGTTGTGGTTGACGAAGATTAAGCTCAGTTGAGGTGTTTCCGAAAGTCGTACTCGTAAACTCGGTTCTTAAAAATTTTCGCCCAAAATTTGAAATTCACGATAAAAATCAATTCTAAGGTCGTATGAAAAATTTGAGTTATGACAATTTTGACGCCAAATTTGACCCGAAAAATTTGAATTTAGGCCCAAAAATTTGAATTTTTGACCAAAATTTTCACAGTTAAACCAAAATTTGAATCTCGCGTAAAAATTGAACGTTTAGTCTCCTCAAAAGTTTGATTTTTTATTTATTTATTTATTTTTTTTATTTTTTATTTTTTTTTAACCTTAGGCGTAGAAAGAGCTTAGGCGTAGACCAAAGAAGTTACGAGTAGGATATGGTTACGAGTAGGATGTAGTTACGAGTAGGATGTTATTTACGAGTAGGATGTGGTTACGAGTAGGATTGGTTACGAGTATGATTGGTGCTTAGGCGTAGGATCTTATGCGTAGGATCTTTATGCGTAGGATCTTAGGCGTAGGATCTTAGGCGTAACCTTAGGCTTATGCGTAGACAAAAAAACTTAGTCGTAAAACCTTACGCGTAAGTGTGATCTTATGCGTAGAGTTCTACTCGTAAGAGTTTATGCTTATGCGTAAACTTAGGTTAAAAACCAAAAATCCTTTACACTGTCACAGCGTAAGGGATATCCACAAGTCGAAGTGTTCCACACACTTATCCAAGTGAGGGAAGCACTGAGTAACCGTTATAGCTCGAAGATTCTTCACCAAAAAGTTACGAGTAGAACCTTATGAGTAGTTGACTTTCTTACGAGTAGAACTAGGGTTTTGACCTACTCGTAAAAAATTTCCAACGATTCAAACAATTTCGCTTGCACAGATATCCTTAAAAACACTCGAATAACCCAAAAATGTTGACCTTTTTCACCCAAAGTGCTTAGAAAAGTTACGAGTAGAAAACTAGGGTTTTGCCTTTTTGACTTCTACTCGTAAGAAATTTCCAACGATTCAAATGATTTCTTTTGCACAGAAAGCCTTAAAAACACTCGAATAACCCAAAAATGGTGACCTTTTTCACCCAAAGTGGTTAGAAAAGTTACGAGTAGAAATGACCAAAGAACCAAAAACGAGCTTAAAAATGAAGAAAAACACGTAAGGCTTCGAACTTTTTGCAAAAAACTGAAACTTTAGCACCAAATAAACCTTAAACCACAAGAATCTTGAATTTTTGAGTGCAAAAATTAAAGCTTTAAGCGTAACAAATATGTAAAACGTGAGCTTTATGCGTAACTCTTCAAAACAAACACAAACACTCCTAAACCATTGTTAGGCGATTGATACCAATTGTAGGACCTTAGATCTATCAACCTTATCACTTTACCAAGCAAACCCAACACAAACACGTATAACAAACACTATGCGTAGGAAACTAGAAGAAAGAACTTGGTGACTTGATGTATATTCGTGTATGTTAGAGAGGTAGAGAGAAGAAAGATGAAAACAATAAGATGTATATTGCTTCAAAGGAAAACACACACACACACTTTCAAGCACACCCCTCAAATGACATACTTGAGGGGTATTTATAGTAAGAGAGGATGATGCCCTAAGGCTTGGCCATGGGCCTTGAGATGGACTTGGATTGGGCTTGGGTTACACGAACTAGACAAGGCTAGCTTAACTTAACTAATGCCCAATTAGCTTAGCCCAATCCACGAGCCCGTTGACTATTCTATCACGATATCTAACACACATTACAAAGTTCCTAATCGTGAATGACCATCACTTCTAATAAAAATAATCAAGGCTAACATAAACTTTTTTCTCATTTTTAGCTTTCTCTTAGTGTATCCCCCTTCTTCGTGACCTTTGTTCGTAACACCCCATCACTTTTCATCATGGAAGGTGATAACCAAAAACCACGTCTCCATACCATCCCCCTTAAGCAACTTAGAACCCGCAGTTCCACCAAAACTCTTCTTGAACCATTTGCAGAACCCGAAAGAGAGCTCAATAGGCGAAGAAAAGCTCTCCACGATTCAGAACTTCAAGGCACTTCCATCAATTTTGATGAAGTCACATCGGATGAAGAGTCCCCTCATTCCCCACAATCCCCTGAAACCATCATCACTAACAATCTGAGTCAAAATGGCGAGGAAGTTCCTGCCACTCCAGTCAATGGACCCATAAATCCTCCTAAAGCAAAAACCCTGGGGGAATACTCTTCCCCTTCTTCATCTGGATTCACCAGTGCCATTGTATATCCTTCGGAACAGGTCAATGAGGTATTGCATGCGTCTGAAATTTGGCTAATCCAAAAGGCATGTCAATTCCATGGATCCCACAGCGAAAACCCAATCCACCACATCAAACAGTTTTCAAAAATTGTCGATGCTATCTATACCGACGGAGCATCTAAGGAGACATCTAGACTCTGGTTTTTCTCATTTTCTCTTCAAGGGCAAGCCAAGGAGTGGCTCGATAAGCTCCCTACAAGGTCCATTTTCACATGGGAAAAACTCACAACCAAGTTCACCAAAAAGTTCTTTCCCCCTCGAAGAACTGCAGCAGTTAGAAGCAAAATTCTGCACTTTCATCAACCAGATGGAGAATCTATCACCAACTCCTGGAGTCGTTACAAAGATCTTATTCAACAAGCCCCACACCATGGTATCAACCTTTGGTTGCTTGTTCAAATCTTTTACGACAATGTCTCCCGAAAGGATCAAAAAGGGATTGATTTCTCGACTGGCCGAAGAATTGCGAACCTCACTGCAGAAGAAGGGTGGAACCGAATAGACGAATACATTCAATACCAAGACAGCCATTGGAATGAGCCAGTAAATGCATTAAGCATCTCTACTTTCTCGACTGAAGAGTTATCCTTCGATGATCGGATTGAGAAAGCACAAAAGAAGCTAGCTTACCTCACAAAAACACCAGAACCAAAAAGGCTAACTAACCCATACCTCATATGCGACATTTGTGGAGGACCACACGAGAGCGATGAGTGCGATGACACACACCAAGAGAGCGTCTTCCTTTCTAGTCATGATATTTATGATGACCCTTCACTCCTCGCGTTCTATCAAAACGATGAGTGTGATCCCTGGTGCAATCTGAAATGGAAAACTGAAGGAAAGGAAGGATCTGAATACACCATCCGTGATTCTTTTGAACAAGAACTCGGGAAGTTTACCATGGAAGGGACCACACTCTTAAAAGGTCTTGAGGGGTTTATCCGAGAGCAGCAAGCTGAATTAGAAAGACAGTTCACCAACCTCCACGAAAGAATGAGTGGATCTGGCCGAGCCCCTCACGATCCAACTTGCGCAATCACTACTCGATCAGGAACTACTACCAAGGATCCCCCACATCCTAACCGGAACCCCATCACAAGGGAACCCGTGTTAGGAAATGAGACAATTCCTGAACCCCTTCTGATTTGTTATAAAAATCAATAATAGAAGTGTATAGTATACGGGTAACTCAAACTTGTTAGGTTTGAGTACCGAGATCGTTCCGAACGAGGGTTGAATGGAATTTCCAACTCACGTCTCAATAATCGGGATTCGAATAAGAAAAGGGGCATAAGATGATATATTCTAAACTACGGGATAAGGAAAGCAAATGGAACATATAATCTACGGGAAATCCTAAGAACTAAGGCAACCTACTCAATTCTACACTAAAACGTAAATACGGAAATTAAACGAAACGCGAATAAAAAGCAAAAACGACTAATCTAACTCCTAAAAATAATCTAAAATTACTTTTACTCTAAAAATGATATTAGAAAACTAAATATGAATTAAAACTATTTTTTAGGAATTTTCTTGATTTTATTTTACTTTAAATCTAATTATTAACTAATAAAAATAAACTAATTATCTAAAAATTATGAAAGAGAAAGGGAAAAATATGAAATTACTTTCTAAAAATCTAAAATAACACTAAAGACTTTTCAAAACTATTTTTGTATTTTTCTGATTAATTTCCTATTTTCTATGAATTTAAATCTATTTAAATCTAATTAAAATTGTTAAAAATACCAAATAAAAGGAGAAAAATAAGGAAAAATCTTTTTTATGCTTTTTATATTTATCTTAAACTATTAAAATTGAAAAATTATTTTTTTGAACTTTTTCTCAATTAATTGCAATTAAAGCTAATTAAAAATGATTAAAAACTATTTTATTTAAGAAAAATACCAAACAGTAACTAAAAATTATAAAAACTTCAGGAAAATTCTAAAACATTATTCTAAAGCTATTAAAAAATATAAAAAGAAGGGCTTATGTGAGGGAATCTGAAGCTGTAGTGTAACTGATCCTAATAAGCTACTTGGAAAATAAGCTAATAAGCTCTAAAGTGAACCATCTGATAACAGAAGCTAACTAACACTAAACCTACTCTAAAGCCATTGATTCAAGCTAAATCTAACACCTAAATAAGCAGTTGCCAATGAAAGAGCTAATTGACCAACTAAAGCAAATAAGCAATTTACCCCCACTGTTTAAGCACTAGCAACAGCTTAACAGATAAGCTAAAGGAAAAACCAATACTGTGGATCTCAAGACAACCTAGCAGAGATCATAAATCCAGATTTATAGCTAATAAGGACCTTGAATGAAGAAGTTATAGACTAAACAAAAGGACTGCTATTAAGGACAGTGGGCTGCTATGCAGTAACAGTAAGACAGGTCCTATGATTAAGCTAATGTAACTACTAATTCAATAAGCTAATGCAAAAACTAAAAATGTGGAGTTGAAGACTACCTAGCAGACTACAATTTGACCAAATCTTAGACCCTAACTAGTTGAAATGAAGAGTGTGCATCAACTGCAAGATCTGCAAAATTCAGGTAATTGAACACAGTTGACTTATTAAAAACAGATTAAGAGTTTGACTTTGGTGAATTTTAAAAGCAAATGTAAGACTGATATAGATTAAATATGATGTTATGCAACTTTATCAGCCAAGCTAAACAACTTCTAAACCTATATGAATGATAACAGTTGACTGATCTTAACAGATTTGAGACTAAGACAGTGATGTTGTAATTTTTGACTTAGAGTGCAATGGCAGCAAATTAATGACAGAAAATGCATCAAATGACTATAGCAAGCTCAAAGAAACTGATCTAACCCATATTTAGACCTCTAAAACAGTTTTTCAAAGCTAAACCAAACACTCCTTTTAGAGATCAAAATGCAAAATTGAACCTAAGAACTTGATTAACACTGACTTAAAATGACTTGAAAAGCTCAAATAAACCTAAAACTTAACATTATAACAAAGTTAAATCAGAGATTTAGCTAACACTAGTTTGACTTTAAACTTTGACTTTTGTTGACCCTTTTTCCAAAACTGAATTTGAAGAATAATCCAATACACAATTATCTCACATAAGCTTATTAAAGCTTATGTGAGCTCTTACAAACAGAGGTGAAGCACTTTTAAACAGTAAATGATTTTGAAAACAGATTTGAACATTAAATGGAGAAGAAGGAAATTTGCATTAAACCAAAAGCAAGCTTACATTAATTGAGAATGAAATTACATTTAAGCATACAGTTACTCTATTGAAAGCAATTAAAATGACAAGAAATTAAGGGTCAAAATCTCTCTAAAAACTTAAGAGATTGGACCATTTGCAAAGTGAGCTAAGAGGTGTTTATATAGCTGAGGTGAGCCTTGAGCTTGGGATGCCTTCAGAAGGATCTAGAGGCCTAATCTCGACCATTGATTCCTCTCTTTGTCATCTCATCAAATCTCAGCCACAGGATTGGATTAGTGAGGTGGCTTGTCCAATGAGGTGCTTTTGTTTGTCCAGCTTGGCAATCCAATGACATGTCAGAGCTTGAAAGATCCTTAGTACTAAGTTGGGTGTTTGGGAGGTGGGTAAATGGTGGTGTACGGGTGTGTTTGTTTGGGGAAGAAGAAGCAGGGTGTAAAGGGCGCGTTTGGTTTTATTAATAATATCTTAAAATTTGGTTGACCGGTTCTTGGGTTGCTTTGACTTGGGTTAAATCCGGGTATAGGGTAGGATACGGGTAGAGGATATTAGCCGGGTTGGGATAGGATTTGGATAGTGGGTTTTAAGTGGTTGGGTTGGCTGGATCGTGGCTTATGTTTATTTATTTGGGCCACAGGTTTGTTTTGCGTAATGAATTGGATTTGGGACTTAGGATATTAGATTGGATAATGGATTAGCAAATGACCCAAAGTGTAACCATAGGGACTATTCTTGTATTTTCGGATTTTTGAGGGACCATAGATGTAAATCTGAAACCATCTTCAAAGGACTGATTTTGCCAACCTTCAAATAAACCAAGGGCCAAATTGCAATTTTTGATACTTCAAGGGCCATTTCTGACAAATGCTGAAACTTGAGGGGCCATTTCTAACATTTCTTCAAACTTTGACCAAATCTTCACAAATCATCCTCAGAGATTAGAAATCTTCATAAATGCATAATTCTGACCTTCCGGCTCAGCTTAAGCTCTCTTAATCTCTCGTGCTCGGATTTACGTCTGATTTGGGTCATTTTTGCGTGTTTTTACATATCCATACCTGCACAAGCACAAACTCAAGAAAACCACAAATATTAGCAATAAACGGCTCTTTCTTGGTTATTTTGGGTCTATTTTGATAAAGAAAAGGTATGTGTTTTAGCACATACCACCTTCCAACTCCTGACGATCCTCCTCCACAAACACCAGCACCGGCCCAATGACCAACTCTCTCACGAATTCCCTATCCTTCTCGTCTAAAGAATCAAAAGGCTGAAGAAGACAATGAAAGAATATTTTCTTATTTGAAACAAACATCCGTCAACATACCACTCCTCGATGTATTCTATCACATCCCTAAACATAGTAGATACTTCAAGAGGTTGATATCTAATCGGAAGAAGCTTGAAGGATTGATATCATTAGGAGAAGAATGTTCAGCTATCATCCAGAAAAGCATGCCCAAGAAGAAGGAAGATCCGGGCAGTTTTACCATTCCTTGCTCTATAGGGGCGCTTTCTATGAAAAACGCCTTGGCAGATCTTGGGGCAAGCATTAACCTGATGCCTCATTCCTGTTTCTTAAACTCGGATATTCAGGGCTGAAACCAACTAGGATGAGTATCTAATTAGCTGATCGATCAATCAAGTATCCCATTGGAGTTTGTGAGAATGTTCTTGTAAGGGTGGGAGAATTCAAGTTTCCAGTTGATTTCGTAATTTTAGAGATGGAGGAAGATAATTCCGTCCCAATAATCCTTAGAAGACCCTTCTTGGCTACAACTCGTGCCATCATTGATGTTCATGATGGTAAACTCACTTTACGAGTGGGATCCGAGAGCTTGACCTTCGACATTAAGGATTCTATGAGACATTCCTCTTCCTGCGGTCGCCCAGTATATTTAGCTGAGGAAGTTGATGAATTTGTTGATGACATAGATGGCTGCATTGACGAGTATCTATTAAACGAATTCATGAATAATGATAACAACGCAATATACGACGACCAAGAAATTGAGATGGTTGGAGTTGTTTCCTTTTATCCACGTCAGGATGAAATTGAACCTATTGAGCTTCAGAGGCCGGAGAACAAGCTAAAACCATCAATCAAAGAGCCTCCTACCTTAGAACTGAAAGATCTCCCGAGTCACCTGGAATACGCCTTCCTTCAAGGAGAGGACCAACTCACTGTCATCATAAGCTCTTCGCTAACCACTAGTCAGAAAGAGAAGCTATTAGAAGTTTTAAAAGAGTACAAAGGAGTGATCGCGTGGAGTGTTGCCGGCATTAAGGGAATTGATTCTACATTCTGTACTCACAAAATCCTCATGGAGGAAGATTACAAACCAACCGTTCAACCGCAAAGACGGGTTAACCCTAACATCAAGGAGGTAGTGAAAAATGAGGTCATCAAGCTTTTAGACGCAGGTCTCATCTACCCCATATCAGATAGCCCATGGGTCAGCCCAGTCCAGGTGGTTCCAAAAAAGGGAGGAATGACGGTTGTGAAAAATGAAAAGGGTGAGTTGGTGCCGCAAAGAACGGTTACTGGATGACGTGTCTGTATTGACTACAGAAAGTTGAATGATGCCACCCGGAAAGATCATTTTCCTCTGGCATTCATTGACCAAATGCTTGAAAGGTTAGCCGGGCATGAATACTACTGTTTCCTTGATGGCTTTTCAGGATACTTCCAAATTCCCATTGCCCCTGAAGATCAGGAAAAAACTACATTTACATGTCCTTACGGAACGTTCGCCTACAAGCGAATGCCCTTCGGGTTATGTAACGCACCTGCTACCTTTCAACGATGTATGATGGCCATATTCCACGAGTTAATTGAGGACAGCATGGAAGTCTTCATGGATGATTTCTCGGTGTTTGGAAATTCCTTCGACCTTTGTCTTTCCAACCTTAGGAAGATGTTGAAACGGTGCGAGGAAACTAATTTGGTCTTAAATTGGGAAAAATGTCATTTCATGGTAAAAGAAGGAATTGTCTTAGGGCATAAAGTCTCGGGAAATGGAATTGAGGTCGATAGAGCAAAAATCGAAGAAATTTCCAAACTCCCCTATCCTACCACCGTTAAAGCCATTCGCAGCTTTCTTGGTCATGCAGATTTTTATCGAAGGTTTATTAAAGACTTCTCGAAAATTGCCCAGCCAATGACACAGCTCCTTGTTAAGGATGCCCCTTTTGATTTTTCTGGAGAATGCAAGGAAGCATTTAACCGACTAAAGAAGGATCTCACTCAGGCGCCTATAATGGTCACCCCTGATTGGTCTCAGGCATTCGAAATCATGTGTGACGCTAGTGATTATGCTGTCGGCGTTGTGCTCGGCCAAAGGAAGGAAAAGCATTTTCAACCAATCTACTATGCTAGCAAAACCATGAATGTAGCGCAAGAGAATTACACGACCACTGAGAAAGAACTTTTAGCCGTTGTTTTTGCCTTCGACAAGTTCATGCAATATCTCGTTCTCTCTAAAACTGTCGTCTTCACCGATCACTCCGCCTTACGTTACTTGTTTTCAAAACAAGATGCTAAACCCCGCCTGATTAGGTGGATCCTATTACTTCAAGAATTCGACATTGAAATTCGAGATAAAAAGGGGCTAAAAATCTCGCTGCTGATCATCTATCACGCTTGGAGAACCCTGATCTTGAGAAGTTAGATCACACCGAGATTCGCGACTCTTTTCCCGAGGAACGGCTAATGGCGATTAAGGAAATTGAGCCATGGTATGCGGATTATGCTAACTACCTGTCCAGTAGGGTTTTGCCAAATTACATGACCAAGCAAGATAAAAAGAAGTTCTTCACTACGCTAAAACATTACTTCTGGGATGAACCCTTCCTATTCCGCATATGTCCTGATCAAATCATTCGACGTTGCGTGGCCGGTAGAGAGATTGATCGAGTTCTGAAAGAATGTCATGCGGGACCATCTGGAGGACATCACGGTGTGAATATCACGGCACGAAAGGTTTTCAACGCCGGATTCTATTGGCCCACTGTTTTTCGAGACGTTAAGAGATTAGTTCAAACGTGTGATGCATGCCAACGATCAGGAAATATCTCGCGACGGGATGAGTCACCTCAGAACTATATCCAAGTCTGCGAAATATTTGACATTTGGGGAATAGACTTCATGGGACCTTTTCCATCTTCCGGAGGAAATGAATACATTCTCGTAGCTATCGACTATGTATCCAAATGGGTAGAGGTTCAAGCCCTTAGAACTAATGATGCGAGGGTAGTTATCCACTTTCTTAAAAAGCTCTTCGCACGATTCGGGATTCCCAAAGCATTAATCAGTGATAGAGGGACTCACTTTTGCAATGTTCAAATGGAAAAGGTGATGAAGAAGTATGGCGTCCCACATAGATTTTCTACTGCATATCATCCTCAGACAAATGGACAAGTAGAAAACACAAATAGGGCATTAAAGCGGATACTTGAAAAAACGGTCCACCAAAATAGGAAAGATTGGGCATTCAAACTGGATGAGGCACTCTGGGCATTTAAAACTGCTTACAAAACACCTATCGGAACAACCCCTTTTCGCCTGGTATACGGAAAGGCGTGCCACCTCCCTATCGAACTTGAGTAGAAAGCATATTGGGCACTTAAGGCCTGTAATATGGATTATTCTGAAGCAGGGTCAAATCGGTTCTTACAGCTTCAAGAATTGGATGAACTAAGGCTGGAAGCGTATGAATCATCAATCACCTACAAAGAAAGGGCAAAAAGATGGCATGATCAACGAATTAAGAATCCTAAAGAGTTTTTGGAAGGAGATAAAGTGCTCTTGTATAATTCAAGACTAAGATTATTCCCGGGAAAACTCAAATCCAGATGGTATGGACCCTTTTCAGTAAGAAAGCAGATGAGCAATGGGGCGGTGGTGCTACTTGACCATGATGGAAGAGAATTCACCATTAATGGACAACGGGTGAAGCATTATCAATTGGATAATATTGAAATGGTGAACGATGAGGATATTGTTTTAGAAGAAGAGGGCGGTAATGAGAAAACGTAGAAGTACGACTACGAGTCTAGCTACAAGACTCTTAAATAAAGAAAAGCGCTTCGTGGGAGGCAACCCATGCTTAATTGTTTGCTTGTTAGTGTCATATATCTTTTATTATTTGTTTATCTTCATGTTTAAATTTGTAAAAATGCTTTATTTTGTTTTTAACCTTGTCTTAATTGCATATAAAGGTATTTTACATAAGGGATAAGTGTAGGGAGGATTACACACGTTTTCAAAAGAAACGTAAACATGAGAGTAACAATTAGATAAAAGATATATATGTTTGTTTGTTCGAGTCAAATGCTTGTATTGAGTCATAATTGATGTTTTTGCAGAAATTTTTCCAGATTCTAAAGATGTAAATTTTCCAGAACTTTTTTTCAGAAAATCGCAGAACAGTTTTTGTCAGGATAACCTGACGGCGTCAGGATTGCAACATGACGGCGTCAGGAAGGAGTAAAAACATCAGATCACTTTTTCTCGTTTTCTGAGCTACTTATAAATTTTTGGAATTTCCAGGTCTTAATTTTCTTGGAAATTCTGTAAACATCCATTCCATAAGCATTATATCCTAGTTAAATCGAGTCTTATATATATTTTTACCGCCGATTTTACGCGAAGGTTTCGTTTGTTTTCTTCAAGTGTGCAGGTTTAGTTTGTCAAGAAGAAGTTACACAAGATTGGAAGGAGCTTTTCACGCAATAATTCTTCTTGGAAAGGATTTAACCACCACTTTACACGGATCCTACCGAGCTAATCAGGGGAGTATTAGTTTCTTTCGTTTTTTAATTACCTTCCATTATCATAACTTTGATACTTTCGGGGAACATTGGGGACAATGTTCAGTTTAAGTGTAGGGAGGGAAAATAAAACGGGAACTTTGAAACTATGCTTATCCTTGATTATTTGCTTTGTCCAATCGTGATTGTGTAATAAACCATGAGAAAATGTCGGTTAGGGTAATTTTGGCACCAAATTTGAAATTTTTCATGATATATAGGAGTAGGCCATTAGTCTTAACAAAAGCGTCTCACGGATAGGAAGTTATATGACTAGCACAAAACCCTGTACCACCCAAATTCCACCCAAAATGTGAGGATCGCCCTTAGATTAGTAGGAATTAAAAGCATTCATCTTCAATGCTTAGAGTGTGAACCGGTAGTATATTAGATTCTAGAACTTGTTTTGTGATGCATTCCGAGATCGCAAGTGAGACTACACTTGTGTAGTTAGGAATAACTAAATGATAAGAGGCATTAGGATAACCCTTGTTTGATACCCGTAATATAATTACTTCTTCCACATCGGTTGAGTAATTCCCCCACACCCTTTGCGTTGTACTCATCTTTAGTACACGATACCCCTAGTTAACCCCTCAGAGCCTATCCTTTTTGCGGTTCTCGTGATGTTTTGGTTTTTCCGGAATATCAATGAAGATCATTGTTTAAACCCCACCCCCAAATATACACCCAAATCGCCTTAGCCTACCCCTTATGCACTCACTTTTAGTGCAAATGTTTGTTGTCACCTTAAACCCTTACTTCAATTATCTGGTTGCTTGCATGAGTTGCTAAGTCGAGTCATATCCTTTGTATACAGTTTTGGGACGATTGGGATTCATGGGAAAAGTTAAAGTTTATGAAATGACGGGAAGGGAACGTTAAATTCAAATTCCCTTTGTTTGCGTAATAATGTACCCCAAGTGTTTTGATCTTTTCAATTCGGGTCAAATTAGTGTTAGAGTAGTAAAAACTCAAGTGTAGGGATGTGCCTATAAATCCCTATCATTTTGATGTTACCATAGAGGATGGTAGAGTAAAAGTGTATGAAAAAAAAAAAAAATCGAAAAAAAATAGAAAAAGAGAAAAAGAAAAAAATAGAGTGTTAAAAAAATAAAATAAAATAATAAATAATATATATATATATATATATATATATATATATATATATATATATATATATATATATATATATATATATATATATATATATATATATATATATATATATATATATATATATACGGGCTACCATCCTACATCTATCCTTTAAATTTATGTTTGTTTATTTCCGTTACCTAGAGTTTTAGAGTGTCGAGTCTTGGCTTAGCAACGCCATTCTTCGTATGCATTTAACATAGAGATTTTTGACTTACCACCACTAAATAGCCTATCCCACCAAACCCTTGTTTCCCTACCGTAAATCTAACGTTACAACCCTTTAAAGACCTCTTTGATAGTCTTTCCTAGGTGCTTACGCCAAAGCGATGGAGGTTTGATCTATTCTCAAGCCTATGGTAATATATGTACTAGGACCGGTTAATGAGTGTTTATCTTCCATTTCCAATTTGTTATATTCCATATACACCCGAGAGAGATGTGAGTATCCAAACACCCCATGTGAGGTGCTAGTATGTAATTTCCGTGCTTGTTATGACTTTTGCGGGGCTTATATGTGTTGTGGACCGTTTTGAATCAATGCTTCATGACCCCTAACTTATAAATTAATTGGCTAAAAGCACATTTGCTTGAGGACAAGCAAATAACAAGTGTAGGGATATTTGATAAGGTTTTAAAAGGTACCATTTTGAGGGGTCGTTTAAGCCCTTATTTGATCACTTTTGTATCCGTTATTGCTTAATATCGTTCCTGTTCACTTTTTAGGTCTCTTGAAGGCAAAATGCTGGAATGGCACTTATTTGGACGAAAAGGCGCGAATATACGAAGAAAATGGCCAAAGTCAGAATCGAGACACTCAAAGCTGCTAAAAACAGAAGGCGACGGCGTCAGGTGTTAATTGCGACGCCGTCGGAGGATTTTTGTGACGATACAGAAGCCAAAAACCCTATTTTCAAGTGACGACGTCGGCCTTTAAAAGAGTAGGCCGTTGCTACTCAGACGGCCTAGATGCAACCCAGACGACGTCATAAGCTGAAGAGTACGGCGTCACAGACATAAGGTGACGCCGTCGCAAGGTTAACGTGGCCAAGACGAAACCATAATGACGGCGACACGACGGCGTCACAAAACATAAGGTGACGCCGTCGCATATGTAATATTATATATAGAATCCGAATTTTTCAGTTTTAGGAGAGTCTTTTTGGAGTAAAAAAACCTAAAACTGAACCAAGGGTGTCTTGTTCAGTATTTTAGGGTTCCAAACCCTATCTTACATCAAGATAAGTATTTACTTCATCAATTTAATTATGTCTTTGATTATTTGTGTGTATGCTTGCATGTTCTCCATGTCCGGCTAATTTATTTGTGTGTTTGCTTAGGGAATATGAAACTTAATTATTAAATATTGATTGGTTGTTTCTTATCTTAGTTGATTAATGATCTAGTAATGCGATAGGTCATTCGTTGTGTACTTAATGCTTGATTCATCTTTGTGAACCTTAGAATATAATTACCTGAGTAGTTGTAAGCTAAACCATCCAAAGAGTGCCTTAGAGTAAGAGTTTATTATCCCTAGTGGGTTTTGTAGACGAGACCCTTTGGTAAGTTCAAAGAGTTAGGGAGAAACGCATACCCTACAACTTTAGACACACAACGCAACTAAGAATAAGACGTGACAACTCAACCATCAATAGGAGATAATTAAGGAGTAGTAAAACCTAAGTAAACACATCTTTAAACTATCATACGAGCACACATTAATTAGACATAGACTACCACCACCTTAGTTTAGATAATTAGATAATAGTAGAGTAATCGGTAGAAATACCAACCCCCCAAATCCAATACCCGAGATTCGTACTTTTCAATTTCCTAAAAAACATAAAAAAGATAAAAAAATAATCTTCCTCAACCTTAACCTTAGCGTAGTAACTTCTCACTAGCATTCCTATTCCCCTAGATAACGATATCAATACCCGTGGCTTACCCTAATACTACACTACAACGATTAGGTTCACTGCCTAGGGTGTTGAAAAACTTGCTTGACGAAAAGGAAGTTCCTTTGACCCCGAACGCGCTACGTAAGCGTATCAAGTACCCACTGAGCTATCTCAGGGATTAAGTTGTATTTGGAGGAGTGAAAGATGGCTTGCGTGTATGTGTGTTTTTACAATTCACAAGCTTAACCTTTCACTCCATCTCTTATGCTATTTATACAAGTATGAGTTTTAACTCTTTCCTAAGTGACAAACTGACAATTTTGCAGAAGACAAAATACTGATGTATTTTGTCTCTGTTTACAAAGACTATATTAGGTAAAGGGACTAAGTCACTTTCTTCATGTCAGTACTGATGCTGAGCCTTTTAGGGAAGGTTGACTTCTTGAAGATAAGTACTTCGTCTTTATCGCTTCAAGCATAACCGTTTTGTCCCGCCTATTCTTCAGTCTTCATAGTCTTCAGTCTTCAGTTTCAGTTTGTCTTCAATGTTTGTAGTTGGAGAGGTGTTTGAGGGATTCAGTAAGTTATTGTCATCACTTACTGAATCCACCATCTTCTTCTTGACTCAGTCTTCACCCTTTAAGTTCTGCCTTACTGAGTGGAGAGACTTTTTCTATGTCTCTTATTGAGTGTCCTGAAGATGGCTCACTGAGAGACTATGCACTCAGTGACCTATTAGTGTTTAACGGTCTAAGCACTTAGGTTATTTTCTCTTCAAATCCTAGATTAAGGGGTTTGGGTATTTACTGAACCCAACAGTCTCCCCCTATTTGGATATACAAATACCCTAAGTGTTTGATCAGTGTAAGTGAGCAAATGGCTTCTTCTTACACTGAATGTACTAATGAATACAATAAGGAACACTGGATATTTTAACAAAACATACATCGTTTATTGATCAAATTACAAGGTTCCTATCACTAGTACAAAAGATAATGAAAATGATGTCAGTCTAGATGGATTCCCAGTGCTTCAAGCTTTACTTTCTTGGTGATGAGTGTTTCTCTGTCAGGGTGCTCTCTTATCCTGGCGTTTAGGTCTGCACAGAACCTGACGTTTGCAGGAGTCTGAATTTGAGAGGCCACTGGTATGTAGCTTAGCATTGCAGCCACACCTGCCTGATCAATGTCACTCCATCTTTGAAATGCTGGGTTTCCATAGACATCAATGTGGAATAGCCCTCTTTCAGGATTTTCAATTACCAGACAGTTCACGAATTTCACACCTTCTGGCAGCTCCCTGTTGCATTCTAGTCCATGCACTTTAATCTCAGGCTGGAACTCAACTCTTTTCCTTTTGCCAGTGGATGATTGTGGTTGAGATCCTTGAGGTGCAGTTAAGGCAGGCTGAATCCCCAGTTGTGCTGGTGCATCCCTCAGTCTTTCATACCTTTTACTGAGCATCTTCATCAGCTCCTTAACCACCGCATTTTTCTTCTTTTCAATTATTGGACCGAGTTCATCGAGTTCAGTGATCCCAAAGTCAGTGAATTTTAGGGGATCGTGAACCTCGAAATGTCTTTTATCATCCCCCCTGTAGACGTTCATTGCCAGTGGTTTAGACCTAGGAATGATTTTGACATCAGTGATCTTATCAGGCAGTCTTCTGCTTGTCATTTTCCAATTGTAATGGTCAATTCTTGCTTTCCTGATGGCTGCAGTTCTTTTGTTCTTTTCTTCCAACTGCTTTTTCATTTCAGCCATTTTTGCTGCCTGAGCGTCCTTGAACTTCTGTCCTGCCTGACCCTTTTCAAGCTTCTTAGCATCTATTCCAATGTTTTCAGCTTCCTCAGCAACTACTTGTACCAGTGCTTCTCTGTTCTTTCTTTCCTCTTCAGCAAGTTTCTTTTTCATTTCCCCCTTAGCAAGGTATGAACTTAGCTGTTGTAGTGTGAGCAGGTACTCAGTGTTGCCGATCTTAAAGGGAATCTTCTCAGGCTCATGTGGTGTTGTCATTATGCCTTTTCCTTTGTCCTGGCCTAAGGAAGATGATGTTGCTACCAGGGGCGGTGTTGTTGTTGTTATTGGTGTGATTACCGTCAATGTTGTTATTGTTGAAGATGTTGGAGGTACTGATGAGATTGGTACAGCTGGGACTGGTGGTGATGATGATATTGGAGCTTCAGATACTGGTGGTGTTGGCTCCCCCTCAGTGTGAAGAGGAGTTTCTTCAGCAGTATTCTCCCCCTTAATTGTTGCCGGAGCGTCAGTGAGAGCAAGAGTTGGTGTGGGTGCTGAGGGGGACGGAGCTGCTTGACCCTGAAAGCCTGATAAATTTCAGTGATCATTGCCTTGATATTTGAAGTATCATTTTGAATACCAGTGACTTTTGTTTCCAAATTTGCCTGAGATACTTCCAAAGCAGTCATTCTGGGCCCGAGATTCCAGGCCAAGGAAGAAGATGCTTGAGCCAAAGTAGCCACCTGAGTATTCACAAAGCCCAATGTAGCTTGAAGAGACTGGACTGAAGATTGAAGACCCTAAACATTTGTAGATTTGAGCATTTCGATCAGTTTAGTGAGGCTGGAGGATTGTTTCAAGTAGGCCTCAGTAGCCTTCAACACTTTAGAGTTGATCGCTGGGTCTTCTTTGAAAAATTCCCTGATTTCATCTATCTTAGTGCCTACACCCTGAAGGTGCCTGAGAAAGTTAGCCAAGTTGTCATCCAATCTGTGAAGAGTGTCATACATCAGATCCCTGTGCTCATGAACGTTTTCATCAAAGGCTTGTACCTCAGCTTTCAGATCTGCATAACTGGCACCAGCCTTAGTGTGTTGTTCCCACAATGTTTCAGTGACTCCGGAGTATAGCTTCCTTGAAGCTTTGGTGATCCACTAAACAAGCTGCCTCTCGGTTATTGGAAGAACATTGTCAAATCTTTTGAATTCATCAGTGGAGGAAGAGGGGTCAGAGTCATTATTGTCAGGCTGGAATGGTGATTCAGTATGCCCCTGTGGATCAGGCTTGGGTTCTTGTTCAGATTGAACCTCAGCGTCCACTTCTTCCCCTGCTGATAAAATAACATCTTCACTTTTAGCAGGTTCATCATCAGAGAAAAGTATCCCAGTAACATCAGCAACAGTCAACAAGGGGTTGGTGATGGGTTCCATATCAGCGGGTGGTATATTTCCCTCTGAGTCTTTGTCCCCCGTTGACCCCTCAGACACTGGTGGGAGTTTCCCAGTGCCGTCTCTGGAGTCAGGATTGGTTTTGGGTTCCGTATCGGCGGGTTGTTCCTGTCCCTCCGAGTCTTTGTCCCCCTGAGACCCCTGAGACACTGATGGGTTTTTCCCAGTGCCTTTAGCAGAGTCAGTGAAGGTGATATCCCTATCAGCGGGTTGTTTGGTTCCCTCTGAGTCTTTGGGATAATTCAGTGTACCCTCAGACAAAGGCTTTGATTTTCTAATGTCATCACTGGGCGAAGTGGAAGGCGCTCCCCTACCAGCGAGTTGTATGTTTCCCTCTGGATCTTGGGGAGTAGTAGTTTGGACCAAGGGCACTGATTGTGATTTATCAGTGTCCTTCGTTGTCCCTTGGGTGGATGTTGCTTGGTCTCCAGTGGGTGGCAAGTCAGTCTTGGGTTTTCTTTGCCTTTTGGCCAGTATTCCTGAAGCCTCAGGGCCCTGAGACTTGGGTTTGGTCTTAATCCCAGTCCGAGACTTCCCCTTTCTCTTTTTATGAGCAGGGTTAGGAGACACTGATTCCCTCTGGTTGTTTACAGCAACCATATGGGCCGTCAATTCAATATTAGTGACAAGGGATGGGTACTTTTGAAAATTTGATTGACTCAGGATGCCAGGTAAAGCACAATATTTTTCTTCCTGAGGATAATTGGAGCCCAGTAACACTTGTAAAGCACAAGAGACAAACCTAGGATACGAAACGTATTTCGTCCTAGTTTTGCTCTGGAGCTTGGTTACGAGATCACTGTAAATGATCTCCCCGATGTCGACAGTGACCCCATTCATCAAGCAGTATGCCATCATCAACTGAATAGAGTTAACTTGTTCAGTGGATGAGTGGTTGATAAGGTTTTAAAAGGTACCATTTTGAGGGGTCGTTTAAGTCCTTATTTGATCACTTTTGTATCCGTTATTGCTTAATATCGTTCCTTTTCACTTTTTAGGTCTCGTGAAGGCAAAATGCTGGAATGACACTTTTTTGGACAGAAAGGCGCGAATATATGAAGAAAATGGCCAAAGTCGAAATCAGACACTCACAGTCGCTGAATGTAGAAGGCGACGGCGTCAGGTTCTATGTACGACGCCGTCGGAGAATTGTTGTGACGGGTCAGAACTCAAAACTCGTGTTTTCAAGAGACGGCGTCTAGTGTGAAAGAGTAGGCCGTCGCTACTCAGACGGCCTAGATGCAATCCAGACGACGTCAGAAGCTGAAGAGGACGGCGTCACGGACATAAGGTGACGCCGTCGCAAGGTTAACGTGGCCAAGACGAAACCCTAATGGCGGCGACACGACGGCGTCACTAAACATAAGGTGACGCCGTCGCAATTGTAATCTTATATATAGAATCCGAATTTTTCAGTCTTTGTGTGGAGAGTCTTTGGAGTAAAAACCTAAAACCGAACCTAAGGTGTCTTGTACAGTATTTTAGGGTTTTTAACCCTATCTTACACCAAGATAAGTCTTTGCTTCATTAATTCAATTATGTCTTTGATTATTTGTGTGTATGCTTGCATGTTCTCCATGTCCGGCTAATTTATTTGTGTGTTTACTTAGGAAGTATGAAACTTAATTATTAAATATTGATTGGTTGTTTCTTATCTTAGTTGATTAATGATCTAGTAATGCGATAGGTCATTCGTTGTGTACTTAATGCTTGATTCATCTTTGTGAACCCTAGAGTATGATTACCTGAGTGATTGTAGTCTAAAACATCCGAAGAGTGCCTTAGAGTAGGAGTCTATAATCTCTACGTGGATTTGTAGACAAGACCCTTTGGTAAGTTCAAAGAGTTAGGGAGAAACGCATACCCTACAACTTTAGAAACACAACGCAACTAGGAATAAGACGTGACACTCAACCATCAATAGGAGATAATTAAGGAGTAATACAAACTAAGTAAACACATCTTTAAACTATCATACGAGCACACATTAATTAGACATAGACTCCCACAACCTTAGTTTAGATAATTAGATAATAGTAGAGTAATCGGTAGAAATACCAACCCCCCAAATCCAATACCCGAGATTCGTACTTTTCCATTTTCATAAAATATAAAAAGATAAAAAATAATCTTCCTCAACCTTAACCTTAGCGTAGTAACTCCCTACTAGCATTCCTATTCCCCTAGAGAACGATATCAATACCCGTGGCTTACCCTAATTACTACACTACAACGATTAGGTTCACTGCCTAGGGTGTTATAAAACTTGCTCGAAGAAAAGGAAGTTCCTTTGACCCCGAACGACGCGTGTAGCGTTATCAAGTTTTTGGCGCCGCTGCCGGGGAATAGAATAGCTAGTTAGTAGTCCACCTCGTTTAGGTTTCTTTGCTTGATTCCCATCAAGTAAACTTTTTTTCTCATTTTTAGATTTCTCTTAGTCTATCCCCCTTCTTCGTAACCTTTGTTAGTAACCCCATCACTTTTCATCATGGAAGGTGATAACCCACTACCATTCATCAACATACCACCAAATGACCCGCCAAGAGCCCGTACTCTTGGTGAATACTCAAGACCAAGCCACTTAGGCTATAGGAACACTATTGAGCTTCCCGACCAAGCCCAAACTACGGCCCTGCGATCCGACACCATCCGGTTGGTGCAAAACGGATGTGCATTCCATGGACTTCGTTCCGAAGATCCAAATCAGCATCTGAGGGATTTCCTCAAAATCGTCGATTCCATCGACCTTGATGCTACTACTCGGGAGACCACGCGCCTGCGTCTCTTCCAATTCTCTCTACGGGACCAAGCTAGTAGTTGGCTTGAGCGACTTCCCCCCGGCTCCATCTCAAGTTGGGATGATCTTACTTCTCGCTTCCTTGCTCAATTTTTCCCACCGGGGAGAACCACTAAGCTTAGGAATGACATCTTGATGTTCCAACAACGTCAAGGTGAATCTCTCTACGAAGCATGGACCCGATTCAAGGACTTACTTCACAAAGTCCCTCATCACGGCATTGATCTTTGGCTCCAAGTCCAAATCTTTTATGATCATGTCAACTTTCCCACTAAGCGATCCATTGACCAAGCGGCCGGTGGAAAACTTAGTGATCTCACCGCAGAAGAATCATGGGAAATAATAGAGGACCTTGCCCTCTATGACAACGAAAGTTGGGATGACCCCCGTGAGCTGCCCAAAACCGTCAAGGCAATCTCCTTGCCTCCTCCCGACCGTAGGATGATCGAACTTGAAGATCAGGTTAAATTCCTCATGAGTTCCTACAAAAATCCTAAGTCCTCACGACAAGTGAATCAAATCACTCTACCTTGTGAGTTATGCAGTGGTCCCCATGACACTCGTGACTGCTCAAGGCTCTCCGAACAAGCTTTTGCGGACTACGCCTCCATACGTACCGACGGGGCGGGAGAGAAGTGGTACACTTTCAAACCCGAACAAAACAACTTAGGAAACTCATACAACCCATCATGGAAAAATCACCCTAATCTTAAGTGGAACCAAAACTCAAGCACACCCCAAAGTTCATCTAGTTCGCCTAATGGGTTCAATTCTTCTAATACCAGGAACCCCACTAATCTTGAGGCAATTGCATCTAGATTTTTTTCATCCCAAGAAACTCGATTGAATAAGCTTGAAGCCGATTTTAAGCAAAAACAGAGCGAGATGACAACCAAGCTTGATGCCCTCTTAAAAGCCTTCAATGAGCGGGAAATTGGAGCACTCCCAAGTGATACCATTAAGAACCCAAAAGTGAATTCGATTGCATCGACTTCATGTTCTAGTTCACCATGGGAGAGTGCACATCCATGCCCCTCTCACCCAACGGTTCATTCGGTAAATGCTATCAAAAAGGGTTCCAAGTCATCCAAGAAATACCAAAGCCCGGCACCTTTGGTAAAGTCTACTCTTGAGAAACCCGTCAACCAAGAATCCAAACCTAGTTTAGAGGAGGAGTACAAGGAACTCCATCAAGAAAAACCGATTCTTGAAGTCTTAGCTCATGCACCTTATTATAATGCTTTAAAAGAAAAATATGAGTTAGAACTTAGGCTTGGGAAACATGGGTCCGCCTTTGTGCGAAACAACTTACCTAAGAAATTAGATGATCCCGGGCTATTCACTCTTCCGTGTAGACTTGGAACTTCCAAGCCACTCGATGCTTTAGCCGATTTAGGATCATGCATCAATCTCATTCCGTTGTCCCTTCATAGAAGCCTCAACCTAGGTAAGATTGAACCAACGGAAACTATCTTAGGATTAGCGGACGGTAGTATAGCACGTCCGGTTGGAATAATAAAGGACATGGTAGTACATGTAGGAGAGTTGACTCTTTTGGCCGACTTTCATATACTCGACATGAATAAGGACCCAACATGCCCATTACTAGTTGGAAGAGGATTTTTAGCTACCGCTAGTGCCATCATCGATTGTAAGATGTCCAAAATAGTGGTAGGAGAGGGGAGTGCTAGATCCGTTTACGATGTTAAAAAACATACATACTATAAGGATGAGGAAATCCCACATGAGATAAGGTTGGATAGAGAGCCTTCTCGATATGGACCTTGGATTGAGAAGAACATCATAGGCCCCCAAAGACCTTTTTACCTAGATAAGGCCTTTGCTAGTGCAGCAACTTTCCAAGAACAAGAATTGGCTAGGGATATAGAAGTGAACCCGTTCGAGGACGCCTTAGTATTTAGGAAGATGACCGAGTTCCTAGGAAGCTTGCCCGTTAACTTTGTCATGAATAAGTGGATAGTTGAGAAATCCGAACACATGTGGAATTGGAATAGACCGCCTAGTGATGGTAATGGAAGGTGGCACATTAGGATACAAATCTATGATCCCGATGGTGAGATGTTCGAAAAGGCTTATTTAACCGAACGTACTACTAGGAACTTGAATGATATGTTTGATCCTTACGACATTGTTGAGGATAGACTTACGTATATCGGTACGTAGGAGCACGACTATGAGTCTAGCTACAAGACTCTTTAATAAAGAAAAGCGCTTCGTGGGAGGCAACCCATGCTTAATTGTTTGCTTGTTAGTGTCATATATCTTTTATTAATTGTTTATCCTCATGTTTAAATTTGTAAAAATGCTTTATTTTGTTTTTAACCTCGTCTTAATTGCATATAAAGGTATTTTACATAAGGGATAAGTGTAGGGAGGATTACACACGTTTTCAAAAGAAACGTAAACATGAGAATAACAATTAACTAAAAGATGTATATGTTTGTTTGTTCGAGTCAAATGCTTGTATCGAGTCATAATGGATGTTTTGCAGAAATTTTTCCAGATTCTAAAGATGTAAATTTTCCAGAAATTTTTCCAGAAAATCGCAGACCAGTTTTTGTCAGGATAACCTGACGGCGTCAGGATTGTAACCTGACGGCGTCAGGAAGGAGTAAAAACATCAGATTACTTTTTCTCGTTTTCTGAGCTACTTATAAATTTTTGGAATTTTCCAGGTCTTAATTTTCTTAGAAATTCTGTAAACATCCATTCCACAAGCATTATATCCTAGTTTAAATCGAGTCTTATATATATTATTACCGCCGATTTTACACGAAGGTTTCGTTTGTTTTCTTCAAGTGTGCAGGTTTAGTTTGTCAAGAAGAAGTTACAAAAGATTGGAAGGAGCTTTTCACGCAATAATTCTTCTTGAAAAGAATTTAACCACCACTTTACACGGATCCTACCGAGCTAATCAGGGGAGTATTAGTTTCTTTCGTTTTTAATTACCTTCTTTTATCATAACTTTGATACTTTCGGGGAACATTGGGGACAATGTTCAGTTTAAGTGTAGGGAGGGAAAATAAAACGGGAACTTTGAAACTATGCTTATCCTTGACTATTTGCTTTGTCCAATTGTGATTGTGTAATAAACCATGAGAAATGTCGGTTAGGGTAATTTTGGCACCAAATTTAAAATTTTTCATGACATATAAGAGTGGGCCATTAGTATTAACAAAAGCGTCTCATGGATAGGAAGTTATATGACTAGCACAAAAACCCTTTACCACCCAAATTCCACCCAAAATGTGAGGATCGCCCTTAGATTAGTAGGAATTAAAGCATTCATCTTTAATGCTTAGAGTGTGAACCGATAGTATATTAGATTCTAGAACTTGTTTTGTGATGCATTCCGAGATCGCAAGTGAGACTACACTTGTGTAGTTAGGAATAACTAAATGATAAGAGGCATTAGGATAAACCCTTGTTTGATACCTGTAATATAATTACTTCTTCCACATCGGTTGAGTAATTCCCCCACACCCTTTGCGTTGTACTCATCTTTAGTACACGATACCCCTAGTTAACCCCTCAGAGCCTATCCTTTTCGCGGTTCTCGTGATATTTTGGTTTTTCCGGAATATCAATGAAGAGCATTGTTTACACCCCACCCCCAAATATACACCCAAATCGCCTTAGCCTAACCCTTATGCACTCACTTTTAGTGCAATTATTTGTTATCACCCCAAACCCTTAGTTCAATTATCTAGTTGCTTGCATAAGTTGCTAAGTCGAGTCATATCCTTTGTATACAGTTTTGGGATGATTGGGATTCATGGGAAAAGCTAAAGTTTATGAAATGACGGGAAGGGAACGTTAAATTCAAATTCCCTTTGTTTGCGTAATAATGTATCCCAAGTATTTTGATCTTTTCAATTCGGGTCAAATTAGTGTTAGAGTAATAAAAACTCAAGTGTAGGGATATGCCTGTAAATCCCTAGTATTTTGATGTTATCGTAGAGGATGGTAGAGTAAAAGTGTATGAAAAAAAAAAAAAAAAAAAAGAGAAAAAAAAAAAAAAAAAAAAAAAAAACATACGGGCTACCATCCTACATCTATCCTTTAAATTTATGTTTGTTTATTTCAGTTATCTAGAGTTTAGAAGTGTCAAGTCTTGGCTTAGCAATGCCATTCTTCATATGCATTTAACATAGAGATTTTTGACTTACCACCACTAAATAGCCTATCCCACCAAACCCTTATTTCCCTACCGTAAGCCTAACGTTACAACCCTTTAAAAGACCTCTTTGATAGTCTTTCCTAGGTGCTTACGCCAAAGCGATGGAGGTTTGATCTATTCTCAAGCCTATGGTAATCTATGTACTAGGACCGGTTAATGAGTGTTTATCTTCCATTTCCTATATTGTTATATTTCATTTATACACCTGAGAGAGATGTGAGTATCCAAACACCCCATGTGAGGTGCTAGTATGTAATTTCCGTGCTTGTTATGACTTTTGCGGGGCTTATATGTGTTGTGGACCGTTTTGAATTAATGCTGAATGACCCCTAACTTACAAATTAATTGGCTAAAAGCACATTTGCTTGAGGACAAGCAAATAACAAGTGTAGGGATATTTGATAAGGTTTTAAAAGGTACCATTTTGAGGGGTCGTTTAAGTCCTTATTTGATCACTTTTGTATCCGTTATTGCTTAATATCGTTCCTTTTCACTTTTTAGGTCTCGTGAAGGCAAAATGCTGGAATGACACTTTTTTGGACAGAAAGGCGCGAATATATGAAGAAAATGGCCAAAGTCGAAATCAGACACTCACAGTCGCTGAATGTAGAAGGCGACGGCGTCAGGTTCTATGTACGACGCCGTCGGAGAATTGTTGTGACGGGTCAGAACTCAAAACTCGTGTTTTCAAGAGACGGCGTCTAGTGTGAAAGAGTAGGCCGTCGCTACTCAGACGGCCTAGATGCAATCCAGACGACGTCAGAAGCTGAAGAGGACGGCGTCACGGACATAAGGTGACGCCGTCGCAAGGTTAACGTGGCCAAGACGAAACCCTAATGGCGGCGACACGACGACGTCACTAAACATAAGGTGACGCCGTCGCAATTGTAATCTTATATATAGAATCCGAATTTTTCAGTCTTTGTGTGGAGAGTCTTTGGAGTAAAAACCTAAAACCGAACCTAAGGTGTCTTGTACAGTATTTTAGGGTTTTTAACCCTATCTTACACCAAGATAAGTCTTTGCTTCATTAATTCAATTATGTCTTTGATTATTTGTGTGTATGCTTGCATGTTCTCCATGTCCGGCTAATTTATTTGTGTGTTTACTTAGGAAGTATGAAACTTAATTATTAAATATTGATTGGTTGTTTCTTATCTTAGTTGATTAATGATCTAGTAATGCGATAGGTCATTCGTTGTGTACTTAATGCTTGATTCATCTTTGTGAACCCTAGAGTATGATTACCTGAGTGATTGTAGTCTAAAACATCCGAAGAGTGCCTTAGAGTAGGAGTCTATAATCTCTACGTGGATTTGTAGACAAGACCCATTGGTAAGTTCAAAGAGTTAGGGAGAAACGCATACCCTAAAACTTTAGAAACACAACGCAACTAGGAATAAGACGTGACACTCAACCATCAATAGGAGATAATTAAGGAGTAATACAAACTAAGTAAACACATCTTTAAACTATCATACGAGCACACATTAATTAGACATAGACTCCCACAACCTTAGTTTAGATAATTAGATAATAGTAGAGTAATCGGTAGAAATACCAACCCCCCAAATCCAATACCCGAGATTCGTACTTTTCCATTTTCATAAAATATAAAAAGATAAAAAATAATCTTCCTCAACCTTAACCTTAGCGTAGTAACTCCCTACTAGCATTCCTATTCCCCTAGAGAACGATATCAATACCCGTGGCTTACCCTAATTACTACACTACAACGATTAGGTTCACTGCCTAGGGTGTTATAAAACTTGCTCGAAGAAAAGGAAGTTCCTTTGACCCCGAACGACGCGTGTAGCGTTATCAGTGGTTCCCGCCGAGGACCTGAATCAAAAAAGTGAATAGGATCCTCCAAGCCACGGGAAATGAACTCTTGGTGACTGGGGTCTTGTCTAAAAAAGTTGGATCTAAAACAATTTGTTTTAACCCATCCTTCACTGTGGAGGGTTCAGGATGGGCGACATAAACTCCAGTGTTGTAGTCTAACCCTGTTGAGGTGCAAAATGTTTTATAATCCAGGGTGAATTGTTGCCCCCCGTTAAGATTGAATCTGATGAGATATTACCTAAGTGGTCTAAGGTTATTCTCATCAGTAGAGGGTGTCGGGTCAAAGGCCTTAGATGTTGCCCAAAACTCCCTGAGGATGTTTTGGTACAGTGTTAGGAATTGGAAATTCCATTGTGAAGTGTCGGTCACCCCAACTATAGACTAGCACAAGTTAGCTCATAGACATTACGTTATTTACTAGTTATTAGTTAGTTATATAGTTATTAGTTTAGCTTAGTGTAACACTGTGGAGGAAGGATGGGTCTTTACCCACTGTATGCCTGATCCACAGCCCGTCAGAGGGCGTATTATATAAAACTCTAAATACCCTCTACCTCCCAAGGTAGAGGGTTGGACCTTTCACTCTAATCTAACCTTTTCTCGTTTGTTTACTTTCTCTCTCTAGAAAGGCTCCCATCTTCCACTTTCTCTCTCTAAACTCTAAACTATACGCCTCATATTTGTGATTGTTTGTGTGTTTATGAAATCCAATATCTAACAAATTGTATCAAGAGCCATGGTTTGATCACTCATCTTTCATGTTCTTGGATTTCTAGTTGTTTTCATAAGGTTTTTGGGTTTGAATGAGTTTAGAGTGGTTAGAATCATTTGGATCATTTCTTGTGTTAAAGTTTGGATTTTGATTGTACTTTTGTGTTTAGAATCATTATAAGTGCTTAGGTTTTGATTTGGAAGGCTTGAATAACTGTGGTTGGGTTGTTTTTGGATTGAAAAGTGGTGTTTTTGAACATTTCTACCTAGCGACTTGAGTCTCGGAATATTTTTCTTCGTAGCGACTTGGTTTGTAAGTTTGCAGCGACTTGTAGTTGAAGTGGTAGCGACTTGAGGCCTAGCGACTTGTCTATTGAGACAAGACGACAAACAGTACAATGTAGTGGGGGTTCCACTTCGGCTAACGACTTGGTTGACGTAGCGACTTGTCTTTATTATTTCTAGCGACTTGTCTTTATTGTGACTAGCGAGTTGCTCTTTAGCGACTTGGTCTCTTAGCAAGTTGTTCCTTAGCGACTTGGTCTCTTAGCGAGTTGTTCCTTAGCGACTTGTCAACTTTGCGAGTTGTTCTTTAGGGACTTGTCAACTTAGCGAGTTGTTGCTATAGCGACTTGTGTCTAGCGACTTGTTTCATAGCGACTTGTGCTTTTAGCGAGTTGTTACTAGCGACTTGTTGACTTTTCCCGACAAAACTTCAAATGGCCATAACTTTTGAACCGTAACTCCGTTTTCAGCGTTCTGCCCATCAAAACGACCGTGAGAATGAGGAGAATGGCACGGCGAATAAACTAAAACTAAAGTTTATTCGGGTCAACCTTCGAGGCCTAAATCCGCTCCGAACAAAAGTTATTGAGGTTTTTATGTTTTTTGACCTAAATTTCTCCGTTAAAACGGGTATAAACCAATCCAAATCTCATCCAAACAACATCTCTGCTAATCCTACAAACACTCATATGCCCTAACACTCAATTGTCTATCACTGTATCGATCCATCAGTCATCTTAACACATTCCATTGGTCATTGCTTAACGGTTTGGTCTTGATTTTAGTAAAATCCCGTGAAAGATTCTATTTCTCGGTTTAAATCACAGACTTGTAAAATCCCGTGTATACATCAACATCATGTCTTACACTCCTGATTCAGTGATTTCAGAAGTACTCAAACTGTATGATGCTGTAGACAACCATGATAATATTAGCTATACTGAACGGTTACAGATGATGGAATCAAGCAATGAGGATGTGAAATCTCCATGTTCTGAATCTAAAGAGAGAGAATTGCACCAGTTTAGGCTACAAAATGCCATGCAAAAGGAATGCTGCATTATACCCTATCAACAACTTCACTATCACCTCATGTTACTTCTACCCACAACAACGGAACGAACATGTATTGCCCTTTTCCGTCAAGATTTATCCATATTAACGGGTACATTACTGTTGAACTTAGAACAATTGGAACAACAACTTGATAAAGAAGAGATTCAAAAGGATAGTTCCAGTGCTGCACTTCAAGTGATCCATAACCAATTTCAGTCATTCATCAATGAGGAATTTACATCAGATTATGATCAAGACATGACTGAAATGTCTTTCAAGAGACACACTGGAATATAAATTAGCGTGTTCATAGAGACACTTATCCATCTCATGGATAATGTGGATAAGTATATTGAGGAAGTTACTCAGAAAGATGAAATAATAGATGAGAGTCTGGTGCTGTTGACAGAATGTTGTGATGAGTTGGGTAATGTATCAGTTGAAGAATCGGGTGTTGCTGAATGCAGAATAACAGAGACAACAAAGAATGATGCAACAAATTGTTCAGTAACTCATGTTACACATGATGTGGATGCAGATATCAGACAGATAAATGAATAGGTGTCATGTGATGAGGTACCCTTAACTGTTCAACATAATGCATCTGCTAATGTACCTAAACATACTGATCTTAATGCTGAACATGATTCTGATAAATGTTCCTTGGTTGAGGCTGAGTCTAATAATTTCAAAACAAATGATATGGTTGATAAAAAGGCTTTTGATGAACTTTCAAACAAATTCTCAAAACTTGAAAAACATTGCATTTCACTTGAAATTGCGATACAGAGTAAAGATGAAAGTTTTCAACTTAACAAACCATGTAAAAAACCGGAACTTCCTGAATTTCGTGAACTTTTTGAAATTAACACTTTGAAAGCTCAGCTTCAAGACAAAGAGTCAACTATCAAAAATTTGAAGAAACATATTTCTAATATGCATGTGAAAAGTAATTTGGTTACAAGTAATTCTGATGTTAATGCTATTGATGATATTCGAATGAGAAATGATGAATTAGCGGTTTGTGTGGCCAAATTACTAAAGGAAAATGAGTCATTGAGTATGCATCACTTAGAACTAAGTGACTCTATCAAACAAGCTAGAATTAAGTCATTGGAACAAACAAACTCTTTGATTGCCAATATTGATGAACTCAAAGCTCAACTTCAGGATAAGAGTTTCACAATCGTTGCCTTAAAGAATGAGCTCAGAAAAACAACAGGGAATAGTGTGAACACTAAGTTTGCAAAACCATCAATATTGGGGAAACCAGTTATTAGACAACCGAATGCGTTTAGATCTGAACGACCAAAATTTTCAAAAACCCGGTTTGCCTCCCAAGTTGATGCGAAACAAGTTTTGACAAAACCAGTCACTTCACCTTACTTGCCTAGTAAAAATGCTATGAATGACTTGTATAAGAACTCTTATCTAGAAATGGCTAGAAAGAAGGCACAAATTCGAAAAGACAGAATTTTAGGTGCAAGACCTAGGGTGATGAATTCTTCGAAATTTCAAGGCACTGCTAGTAGTTATAAACCATTACCTAGGAACAATAAGCTAAAGACTAGGGATTGGCTTGTATCTAAGGGTAGTTACGTTTCGAATAAATCTATTCCCATAGCAGATCACTCTAAGAACTCTAGATCATTTTCTAAATCCAAACAAGCTGTTTGCTCAAATTGTCTGAAATGCATCTTTAAGGTAAATCATGATAATTGTTTTTCGAAATCCCTAAAGAAGGTAAATGCTCATACAAAGGTTCAACCTGTTAAGTCTAGGATTTTCACTAGGTCATCTACTGTGCATACGAAGCAAAACAAACCAAAATCTTCGCCTAGATGGATACCAACTGCTAAATCTGTGGAAACTAGGAATAAGAATAAGTCTTTCACTATGCATAAGAAGCCTAACAATCCTAGACCTTGCCATAAGTGGATACCGTCTGGTAGAATGTTTAAGGATGCTGGACTTAGGTGGATACCTACCGGAAAGCTGTTTACCGATGACAAAATCAAGGTTGACTGTGAAACCTCAAAGGGTTTGGATACTAATGTCACTAACCAAAATATATGCAATCAAGTTTGTAATATTAGTGCAGGTAGTCCTTACTCAGTTGCAGATACTTCGATCCTTCACTACATGGACTGGCTTAAAGTATGGATTACAAATGGATTGATATCTCATAACTCACGGGTTCAAGTAACTCAATATTGATATTCATTCGGCTATGACGTCTGTTCACATCAGTTCAGGCCTCATACTTCATCATTATGGTGTCTGCAGATAACACTTCAGGCCCCGTTCCTGAAAGAAAAGAAAGGTGTACGCTTCAGTGCGCTTTATCTTCAAAAGAAGAGAAATCTTCAGGTGTATGACCATTCTCATCGACATTCTTCATCAACAAGTTTCATGTTTTTCCACGCTATTTCAACCCTCAAGTGGATCTACGTTCATTGGTGTATATTGTTATTCACTTGTTCAAATCAAAAATGGCAACTTCGGATGCAATTTTTGAGGGGGAGAAGAGTGCATATACTACATGTTGATGGATGCTTGAATTATGGTCATATGACTCTCCTTCAACGCCTAATGCTTCACTTTCTAAGGATAACAGGGATTCATTGTTTGGGATTCATTGTTTCAAGATATGTTTGATGAGTACTTCCAACCTCTAACGAATGTTGATCATCTAGATTCTGAAGCTCATGCTCCGGTTCCTACTGACTCAATTGTGGCACCATCTAAGAAGTACTTCTCGGAATTCTCAAGAAACCTTATCTCCAGTTATTTCACAAGGCGTTGATAATGTCTATCATGATATTGTAGTTGCACTATTGAATAATGATCCGCTCTTTGGTATTTCTTTGCCAAATCTTCACGGATTATTGTTCCTCTCATTGTGCACACTATAAATCAACCACATGAACATTAAGGAAAATGACTACCTCATCCGCTCGAAGACATTATTGGTGAATCTTCCATATCAGTCTCTACATGTATACCTTTAGGAAGAATGCATTGATGTTGAGGAATCATTTGTTCCGGTTTATTGAGTGGGTCAATGTACATCCGGTTGTATGTTTATTCACGTAGTGGGCATTTGACACAAGTTTATTACTTCAGAGTTAATCATTTATCACTTATTTGAGATTGAAGTTGACTTTCACAAAGGCGTGTTCTTATTAGATAACTTGCTCGAGCTTAACAATTTGAGTTGAAGACTTGGCTTTTCTAGTTACCAGCAGTAGGTTTGGATGGTTGAAGACCTGGTTAACTATCACTTTAAAGAGTTACGTTGTTTTACTTAGTGACACACGATAATGTCATTGTGGATAATCGCAAGAGGTGTTAATGTCTCATACTTTGGTTGAGTATTGAGTACTTAGAGATTTTCTTGGTGCATAAATTCTCAACACCGTTCTTCCATCATTAAGTGCAAGCTTAAGATACAAATGTGGGGAATTCGACTTCAGTTTCAAGTTTGGTATATCGTGTTTTCTTCTTTAGTAGTCACTTCAAGTTATCTACGTATGGGTTGATAAAGATAGTTAAGGAGAGTTTCTGTAACAGTTGATTCTCACAGGATTCATTTGAGCTAATTCTTGTTCTTCTCTTTTTCAAGAATATTCGGTATGTATAATGTGTTGCTGATTCTGAGGTATCAAAACCAGCAAGGGGGAAGGAGACATACATCTAAATACACAACGAGTACACATGATGAACCTAATACTTCTTCTCGATTAAAGTAATCCCGGGAAAGACAAATGTCATAACCGTAGAGATACTTAGTGTTTACTCATAGCTTCTGGTGTATTATTCCAACTATTTGGGGGAAGGATATATTATTCCAACCATTTGAGGGAAGTGGTCTCTGGATAGTTTTGGTAAGTGTTATCTCAGCTTTCAGTAGGAAGAAATATGAGAAGAATATGTGGAGCGTGAGATGATATTGCTTATCGACATCTTCTATATGATTTATGATAAAGTGCTTCCGGTTAGTGCTTCATGTACACAATGTAATGATGATTCCGATGAGATCGCAACAATCAAGGGAGAGATATGTGTACATCTGGGTCGCACAACATATTCACATGATCGAGCTTATGTTGCAGTTATTCCGGAGTTGACATCCGCAGAGAAGATCAGTGATTCAACCAGTTATTGTGATGTCGTTGTCTCTTCTCTTGTTGGGTACATGTGTACGTTATGGGCTGATTGGTTATATGTTAGATAACTGGAATGCATTTGGTGAAATGAAGGTGTTGTGTTAGGTCACCATATATGTAACACAAGCATCAATAGAAGAAATAGAGAAGAGAAGTGATCGGATGAACAACACACACACACACGTATGACAATATGTGAAAGGTTATGCGTAAGGTGAAATGTGAATTGAACAACCAACCCTCAAGTGAGGGTTATACAAGAGTATTCATAGGGTAAGGAGCTAGGGCAACAGTTCTAGCAACCTTCCCTTCTTATGGGCTTGGGCCAAGGCTCATGGGCTTTCTACATAAGCCTTGGCATGATAACTAACATAAAAGCCATATTAAGCTAACTATTACATATTAATTACTAACACTTGAAATATAGTTTAGGAGTGATTCCAACAATCTCCCCCTAAGTGTTAGTGATTGATAATATAAATGTTGAAGGTGCTGATGTAATAGTAGCTTTGATGTCTTCTGACATTCTTCTTTCTTGTGAGAAGAATTGCCTTGATTCGAAAAATCTCCCTAGTGTAGAGAAATTGTTTCCTTTGAAAAGTTCAGCTTTGACGTCATCATTATCTTTGTTCTAAGATCTTTGTTCTTTGTGATGGTAGTGATAGTATGTTGTTGTTGTCTGCATCATGTCTGCTTCGTTGCTCTAGTGTATCCACATCTTTCTCCAACATGCTCACACGCTCTTTAAACTTTGTAGATTTTTGACTTAGACGAAGAATCATTCTGACTTTGTGTTGCCTTTTGAGAGAACTTCAATTAGTGTTGTTGTTGGTATGAGCATGTGAAGAATCTGCACGATCAGTCCGCTCCAGAGCTTCCATAAGAAGAAAACATAAGAATGGTTAGTGATAAGCGGATTCCAGCATTTACAAGTTTGAACTTTGAGAGTGTTAACAACATAGTGTGAAAACACAACTCTAATTCTCACAAAGGCTGTTCCTGAACTGGAGTCCCACAAGTGAGATAACGTGATGTACCGAATTACACCTACAGTTCAGATGAGTCGCTGAGGTACACCGAAGCATCACCTCACGACTGTAGACCATTTGAGGCACACTAAACGTAATCCACGGGGAGTTACCGAAGTGACCTGCTGTCAGGGCTGTTTGATGTTGACCCTGGCAGGAGTTTCCATTCAATAAACTGAGGATCACATATGTGAACCTCTCATAAATGTTCTCGACAAATTGCTAAGATCTGTGAAGGACACGATAATATATCACTTGCGTTCTTATTGTTGAACGACAAGCGATGAATTGTCAAGTGTACCTAAGAGATCTTTTGATGAATCTCGTGGCTCTAGACTCAATAATGTACTTTGGTTTTGCTGAGCGGAGAATAGGGAGAGGGTCTCCTTCTTCAATACCAGCAATCTCTAAGAGAAAGCCGATAGTTTACGTAGGGTTCCCTGTGAGAATGAAACAAGCTTCTGTTGAGAGAAACTTGAGTGGCTAAGAAGGTTTAGTGCATGCGTCACTGGGTCCATGAAGACTTTTATCTTCAATACCGGTGTCATCTAGTGACGACCAGTAGCATATGAATTGAACTCGGTGTCTGCCCTAAGTTGAATAATGTGGACGGCTATTTCTTTTCACCCTTTTCTTAGCTTTTTTTTAATTCTTCAACTCCTTCTTTCTCCGATTCTCATTTTCTCCTTTTTATAATCATACCTAAGGACTTCTAAGTACTAACTATTTGTGATGTCCTTGGGTAGATCCCTCCAGCTCTGGCGGATCATAGGACGGTTATTCCTAACCTTAGTCACCTTATAACTCCATGATTATCCTATGTTGCCATAAAACCATTTTCTTGAAAATCTCTCAAAGTGTTTGTGAATGAAAAACATTTTGTACCACTGTGAGAGTTTTATCTTTTTGCAGAAATACTCCCCCTCCACACGTGCTTAAGTGTTTAGATAGAAATCTGCACGGTGAGAGAAGAGCGCACACTTTTTGAATTGATCGACTCAAGATAGACAATCCCCCGCGAGACACGGTTACGTTGCATAGTTAAAGAGGTACATTGACAGCTTTTAGGTGACAACTAACTATAGTAACTACCTTGAAGGTGTGGACAGACCTCGAAAGGTTGTCAAATCCGTCAAAGTTCATGTCTATCAAGAGTTTCTCGAATAGGTACAATTTACTTGGATAAGTCTTTGGAAGACAAATCTTTTCAATGTATGACTGTTCAGATCCCATCAATTCATGGGTTAAGTCTTTTCACATGAAGATTCAATAGCAACTCAACATATTTCTTATCACAATAATTTTCTCCCCCTAAAAAATGGCATATAAATGTTATTTTTGATAACGTTTTGATATTAAATATGACCATTTCGAGTTTTGTGGGAAGATTATCACGAAGAACAATTTGTGAACAAAGTTTTTAGCAAATACTCCCCCTCAACAAGTAATACTAACTTTTGAGGTTTTGAAAACGTAAGGGGAAGTACTTGTTCTTTTGAGAAAAACTTTGAAAAATGAAAGTTTTGATAAGTTTTACTCAAAAGTAAGAAGCTTTCGCTCCTTTTATAGGATTTTGGCACTGAAGCGTACCACAGGGTCCTTTCATTACAAGAACGGGTTATACACTGTGATGTGTGCACAAGCCATAGTCATTAAATAATCACACATCCAAATCAATATAGATAATGAAACAGTTTAAGGGGTACCAGGAAGTCCAGCAATATTTCCAGGAAAGCGAACAAGGCGTTGATAGCCTGTGAGAGTAATCCTGAGACGACCGCCTATGAAGCTCTCCAGAGTTCTGAACTGGTCTCTTCTGTACAACCTTTCATCGATTCGAGTGATGATCCTCTTAACATCCCGTCTCTCCTGAGAATTCCATCGCTTTGGTGACCCAATTCCTTCATGTATCGCCTTCAACCTATAAGCCAAGCCGTCCCTGACTTTCTTCAGTGTGTGATCCCCAAACTTATGAAGATCTCTACATGCCATCAAGCAGTTGCGTTGTAGCTCACTGCGGTAAACTACTCCAAACGGTTTGCTGATGAGAGTGTGTTGTGGAAGATGGTTGATGTCAGGAAGTTCTAGCTGAGGTCTGGTGAGGTTGACACGTGTCTGATATGATTCAATAGCAAGTTGTATATCTTCTACGCGTTCCTGTATCACTATGCTTCTGATGAAGATGAGCAAGGACTTGATGTATTCACGTTGAATTTTAGTCGAGAATTGTCTCATTCTTCCCTGTACCTTGGCAAGATACAGATTGTTGGAATTACTCCTAAACCTTAATTCAAGTGTTAGTTTCTCATATGTAATATGTAGCTTATTATGGCCTTTATGTTTGTTTAAGGTCTAGCTTATGTAGAAGGCCCATAAGCTTAGGCCCATGTCCAATAAGGAAAAGGGAAGGAGTGGGAGTGTTGCCCTAGCTCCTTGCCTATAAATAGTCTTGTATAACCCTCACTTGAGGGTTGGTTGTTCAATGCATTTCTTTCACATACTCTACGCCTAACCATTCATAGTATTTCGTGTGTGTGTTTGTGTGTGTATTGTTCATCCGCCCCTCTTCTCTTTCTATTAAGCTTGTGTTGTAAAACTAGTGACCTAACAGTGGTATCAATCGCCTAACTAGTTGGGTGTATCGCTATTTCTTGAAGTGGGTTTTTGGTCCTACGCGTAGAATAACGTGATACTTTGGTTCGCTTAAAAACTCGTTTTTTACACTTTTTAATCCAAGATTCTTGTACTTTCAATGTTTTAAGGTGTTAAAATACTTGTTTTTGGCAAAAAGTTTCAAACTTTATGCGTGGATATATGTTTTTAAGCTAGTTTTTGTTCGAAGGGTTCGTCCTATGCATAACTGTTTTAGGAGTTTTGGTTCATCAAGTTTCACACTTTTGTGTTATTTTGGTGATATTGAAGCTATCTCATCACAAAAATCTGGTTTAGAAACATCTTTGGGCATAATCATTTTTACGAGTAAGATTACGCGTATCAAAACCCTAATCTTACGCATAACTTTGTCCGTGGTTTGATCTTCATTTTCGTGGTTTACTCCGTGTTTTCTTGCTTGGATAAGCCTGAAAATACGTCGACTTTGGATATATTTTGCACTGTGATAGTGTAAAAGATCATTTGGGAAAAACCCTAAACTTACGCACAAGCATAAAGCTTACGCGTAGAAATCCTACGCATAAGATTCATCTTACGCCTAAGCCTAGTCTTACGCATAAGGTAATCCTACGCCTAACTTTCTACGCCTAACTTTGTGTCTACGCCTAACTTTAGAGTCTTTTCCCTACTTACGCGTAAGCTAAATCTACGCGTAACTCTTGATTGTTACGCGTAACTTTGGTGTTTTTACGCATAAGTGCTACTTGGTTTATTGTGATTTCTACGCCTAAGGATACTTGATCAACAAAGGTTCATTCGGCTACAAAGATCCATTTTTACCAACACAAGTTTTCAACATGTCACAACCACCATACTCTAACTATTTCCCTTACACTTATTCTCAACGACAACAACAACTAAGTCCACAACATCAACAATGGAATCAACAACAAGCAGTTTATCAACAACAATTTAATCAACAACATACTCCACAACTTGGTGCAATTCCACCACCTCAAATGGTTCAAACACCACCAAGTCTTCAAGTTCAACCCTACACAAATGAATTCAATCAACATCCATCAAGGAACACTATAAAGGAACCCACCTGGTTTGCAAAGATGTGTGAAGCTTTAAGCAGCCAACAATCAATTCATGAGGCTGGATCACTTGATAGACCTCCAATGCTCACTCCAGGAAACTACGATCAATGGGTGATAAAGTTCTTTAGGTTTTGTGATCTGAAGAAGCCACATGGAAAGTTCTTAAAGAAGGTTATCTTGGAAGGTCCATTTGAGATGCCTAATGTCATTGTACCCGGAGATCCTAATGCTAATCCACCAAGAGATGAACAATCAAACATTGCTACTGTTGCAGACTTGAATCCAGAAGAACTTCTACACTATGAAGCTGATGAGCTTGCAATGCAATATATCCTTTTAGGATTACCAAACCCAATTCTTTGAAGTGTTGATGCTCAAAAGACTGCAAAGAAAATGTGGGAACATATTCATCTACTTATGGAAGGATCTGCACTCAATCAGGAAGATATGGAATCCAAAATTTACTTGGCTTATGAACACTTCATGATTGAACCTGGAGAGACACTAGAGTCTTATCATCATCGATTTTTAGACATCATCAATGATCTAGATAAACACAACATCATCATGCCAAGAATTGCAGTGAATACTAAGTTCCTGAGTTGTCTTGGTCCTGAATGGGAGAAGTATGTCATCTTTCTCCGTCAAGCGAAGAACATGCATCATTCCACATATGGATTGTTGTACGATTACTTGAAGCCTCATGAAAAGGAAGTTGATAGGGAAAGGACTATCCATGCTCAAATTGCTTCAACGACTAATCCGGAAAATCAACAACTTGCCTTGTATGCTCAAAACAATTATCCTCCTCAACAAGCAACTCAACCAACTGCCTCAGCCACACCAAACGATCAATCACAGCAACCTCAACAAAATCAATTGGTTCCTTACAACAACAATGATCAAGCACTTCATATTCAAACTAATGAGGAATCCGATCCGTTCGAAACATTGCAACAAGGATTTGTTATGATTGCTAATGCTTTTAGCCGTTATACCAACAAATCCAACAATCGTATTCGTTCCTCATCTAATACACGAAATCAGGATGTTGTGAACAATGGACGAGTTGAAGTTCAGAATCGTGGTTATGGTCGTCAGATGGGCGGTGGTCAAGGGTTTAATGCTATGGGTAGGAACAACAACAGAGCTCAAGTGGCGGAACAGGGAAATGCTCAGAATGGGTTGAATGGTCTTCGATGCTACAACTGCAATGAGAAGGGACACCTGGCTAATGCATGCCCAAAGCCGAGGACTAAGGGCAATGCTTATTTCAAAGAGGCTCTTCTTTTGGCTCTTAAGGATGAAGCTGGTGGAACTCTCACAAACAAAGAACAAAGTTTTATGGCAGATGCAGACTCAGATGATGATATGGAAGACTTGCAGGCCAATGCAGCTGTTATGTTGATGGCTAATATGCATGAGTTATACATGAGTGACACAGGCCCAGTGTATGACACTGATGGCTTGTCTCAGGTACCCGAACAAACCATATTTATCTCTGATCTAATATCTCCGCCAACATCTGAATCCGGCAAGGCTCAGAGTGTTCAAAATGAGTCATTTACATCTCATTCCGACGATTTTCAATTAGACCCCGTAGTTACATTTGACGATCAAGATGACCTTATGGTTTCCATTGATAATCAAATTGACTCCGTGGTTATACTTGAGGATCTAAGTAATGATCATGTTGTGACTCACGCTGAACACGCCGAACTTTTGCCTCATCCAGATCTTGCTCTTTTACTTAAAGACCAGCAATCCCAAATTGAAGAATGTTGTGCATTAAATCAGGACTTAAAAAGTAAAAATGCACTGTTAACCAAGGATTTTGAATGTTTAAAAATGTAACTCAACTTTTTTCAAAACTCAAGAAAACCGTGAAAATGGTTTTGAAGCTGCTTTTGCTAAATCTCATCAAAACGAAAAATATTTAGAGAGACAGATGCGTGATCTAGCCGCTTCGAAGAATGCTTTATTGTCTGAAATAGAACAACTGAAACATGAACATAAAAAGCAAATTAACGCTCTCACCTTGGAAAATCAAAAAGCTAAGGCTGAGCTGTTAACTTGCCAAAAACAGTTCTCTGCATACAAAAAGCATTCCACGAAAACGAATAGATGATCATCTTGAAGAAATTATCGGCTTGCAACGCAAACTTAAAGAGTTTAAAACTGTTGTTTACAAACATGGTGAGTCAGTAACTGCTATTGAAAAGTTTACTTTAAAACCCAATCCAAATGGATATGGACCGAATCTTGCTGATTACAAACCTAAGCTTTCAACCAAAACATTCAAACCAAATCCTGATGTTTCCAGTGCAGAATATAAAATTGATAATTCTGTTATGAGTGTTGTTGAATATCATCGTCAAGAGGAATTAGATGCAGAAGACGAGAGTCGATCAAAATTAGAAACTGTTGTTTACAACAAACCTTTTAATTACTCAAAACCGGTCACTTTCGTCACACCTACGGATTCTTCTAACACACCAAGGGTTATCATAAAAATGTCTGAGTCTTCTAATGTTAATCCCCAACCAGATTATGCACAAATTTATGGTCCTTTACCTTCCATTAGTGAAGTAAACTCAATACCTGAAAATCAAAAAATTCTTAGATATTTTGACATTTTCATGGCTGACCTCAAAACTTTACAAAATGAGATAGAATATCATTTTGAAATCAAAGTTCAACATTTTCAATCGCCTCTGGCGTGAGAACAAAGAGACATTTTTCAGAAAAATCTTTTACCAAATGTTAAAAATTTGAAAAATTGTGCATTGTCTTGGGAACGGGACTTTCATAAGGAACTTGGAGTGATGAAGGTCGTTTTCGAGAAAACAGAAACATCTATTTCTAATACTAAACGTAAAAAGAAAATGTTGAGAAAAGATGTTGATCGACTCTTGAATGATGTTATCTGTGCTGATATCCATAATATTGTGTTATTGAATTCTGTGTCATATGCATCTGATTATATCTCTGCTGATACTGTTGACTCTATCGTAACTGTTGAGAATACTGATAATGTGCTTCAGATCGAGTCTTTAAAAGCTGAAAATGAACGATTGCTTAACGAACTTTCCAATGCAAAACGTCGTCTTAATTGGTGTCAAAAAGATATTCACAATCAACAACTTGTTTTTCAAAACAAAATCGCTCAGTTGAGTGCAAAATCTTCTGATCCTAAAATTGAGCAACTGGATGATCAAAACGTGTCTTTGAAAAGTCAAATCTCAAAATATGAACAAGAACTTGTAAAAGTTAAACATGAATATGGTGTCATATTTGATTTACTCAATAAGACTCGTCATGAAGCATCAAACGAACTTGATCACTATCTTGCACACACTAGAGAAGTCATGAATTTTGCTGGAAATATTCGTTCTGAAAATCAAGATTTGATTCACACTATCTTTAAGTTAAGAGAAATGTTAGGAAAGTATGAACTACTTCCGCCTACCGTAATTAAGAGAATAGCACCAGTAACACTTAGTAATCGTGAACCTAGAATGCCTACTGCCAAATCACAAGTTGCTAACGTGCTTCCTTCTACTGAAACAGGAATAGTTACGTCTTTTCCAAATGTCCGCACTTCATAGCCTAGGAGCACTCAATCGAAGAATAGGAAGTTGCGACCTAAGAAAAGATCAATAAGGAATGCAAAAGTAGAAGAACACCCTAGGACTATGAATAAGACTCACGTTGCTTCCACTACAAATATTGCGTCTAGCAAATGTAATAGAAATAGTGATGTAACGAATGCTAAACCTTTAAGTACTTTTGATATTCAGTCCGATGCACCTTGTGTTATTTGTCGTAAAATTATGAATTCTGAGTGTCATGACAAATGTGTTGCTAAAGCTATAATCTCTCATTTACGGAATCCTAAGAATCGGAATACCTCTAGGCCCACTAATCATTCTAAGTCTGTGCTTGGTAGACCACCTTCTTTAGATTCTAAGGCAAGCATTGCTGTCCCTGTAGCTCCAGTTTTACCTCAAAAGAATGTATTTCCACCTAGTGCATTCACTAAGACCAAAGCAAATAGTAGTTATAGATGGCAGAAATGGATATATAACACATTAGGATTTAAATGGATGCCTAAAGTTATTCATGTGTGTATGTCTACTATAACTGCTCCGGAACCCTCTAACATTTCGGGTTCCACATCTACTTCTATTCCATCTGTGTCGTCTGTGTGTAATGCAGGTGATATAGATCATTCTCTGGATTGTTGATAGCGGATGTTCCCGAAACATGACAGGCAACCTTAAACTGTTATCAAACTTTATTGCAAAGTTCATTGGCACTGTCAGATTCGGGAATGATCACTTCGCAGCTATCATGGGCTACGGAGACTATATCAATGGGAACATCGAAATTAGCAGGGTTTACTATGTGGAAGGCCTCGGTCACAATCTGTTTTCAGTAGGTCAGTTCTGTGATGGAGATTTGGAGGTTGCTTTCAGGGAAAAATCTTGTTTCATTCGTGATCTACAAGGAAACGACCTTATGTATGGCTCGCGTAACTCAAGTCTTTACACTATCTCTATGCAAGACATGGTTGCTTCATCTCCCATCTGCTTACTTTCAAAGGCAACATCAACAAAATCATGGATATGGCACCGTCGTCTCTCAAATCTAAACTTTCAAACCATCACCAACCTTGCTCGACACAAACTAGTTGAAGGACTCCCATGATTCCGGTATTCAAAAGATCACCTTTGCTCAGCTTGTGAACAAGGGAAAAGCACTCGTGCTCATTTTCCTTCAAAGGTGGAACACAGCTCTCAGCATGTGCTTCATCTTCTTCACATGGATTTGTGTGGCCCGATGCGCGTGCAAACGATAAATGGCAAACGCTACATCTTAGTAATCGTTGATGACTACTCACGATGGACTTGGGTCTACTTTCTTCGAAGCAAAGACCAAGCTCCACAGATGATCATCACCTTTCTCACGAAAATACAGGTTCAGCTCCGAAACACCGTCAGATAAATCAGAACAGATAAAGGAACTGAATTTGTTAACCAAACCCTTCGTGAATTTTATGAGAAAGTAGGAATTCAGCATCAGACATCTATTGCACGTACACCAGAACAAAATGGAGTTGTTGAAAGACGAAACCGAACGTTAGTGGAAGTTGCAAGAACAATGTTAATCAATGCTAAACTTCCAGATTACTTACGGGCAGAAGCTGTATCTACTGCATGCTATACTCAAAACTGTTCTATGATTACTAAACGCCAGAACAAAACACCGTTTGAGCTTCTCCACAACCATAAACCGAATCTCAAACACTTTCATGTATTTGGATCCCTTTGCTATCCGAATAATGATCGTGATGATTTTGGAAAGCTCAAAGCCAAAGCTGACATTGGAGTCTTCATTGGATATTGTGAGAATTCTAAAGGTTACCGGATCTGGAATCGTCGTACAAAACAGGTTATGGAAACGATTCATGCTCATTTTGATGAACTTACGGAAATGGCTTCTGAGTATAACAACTTGGAACCCGGTCACAACCGCTTAAACTTCCCCCAAACCCCATCATCAGCTGAACAAAGCCCCCAGCTCACTCGTCAACAAATGGAAAGGTTATTTGCTCCGCTGTTCAGTGACGATATTGATGAACGTGCTCAAGGTGTATCCGCTGTTTCCGCTGCTCAACCTGATAATACTATTATCCCTGATACACATGCTACAACAACTACTGTTGAAGAAGCACCACCAGTTGACTCCGCCACAAAAGTTGAACAAACCGCTTCCAACAATGATGAACCGGCTGATGATGTTCTTAATGAAGTACCCCCACCTGCAGATTTTGATCCAAATGCGTTCTTTAACCCGCTTGCTAATGAAACTGCTGCACCAGATGTCGCTGAATCTTCAACAAACCATTTGAATCCTCAGAATCTGCACAACGTATACCAACATCAACCCTCTACACATAAATGGACAAAAGATCATCCTCTGGAAAATATTATTGGCAACCCGAACCAACCAGTCGTTACGAGACAACGTCTTCACTCAGATGGTGAGCACTGCATTTATGCTCTCATTGTCTGCCAATCTGAGCCTAAAAACATTTAAGACGCAATGACAGAAGATACCTGGATTGAATCCATGCAAGAAGAACTCAACCAATTCAAATGTCTTGAAGTATGGGAACTGGTTGAAAGACCAATAGGGGTCTACGTCATTGGTCTCAAATGGATTTGGAAAAACAAATTGGAAGCTGAAGGGAACGTAATCCGAAACAAGTCACGTCTAGTTGCTAAGGGTTATCGTCAGGAAGAGGGTATAGAATTTGAAGAATCTTTTGCTCCGGTTGCTCGTCTTGAGGCTGTTCAGATATTTCTCGCTTTCGCGGCTCATATGAATATGACGGTCTATCAGATGGATGTCAAAACTGCGTTTCTCAATGGACAACTTAAAGAAACTGTTTATGTCAGCCAACCAGATGGATTCGTTGATCCTGAGTTTCCGAACCATGTCTACAAACTGAATAAAGCTCTGTATGGTGTCAAACAAGCTCCTCGGGCATGGTACGATAAGCTATCATCTTTCCTCATTGCTAATAATTTCACCAAAGGTTCGGTCGACCCTACTCTTTTTATACAATATCACGGGACACATATCTTAATTGTTTAAATTTACGTGGATGACATCATTTTTGCGTCTACACATAAAAAGTTTTCAATCGCTTTTGCAAAACTAATGAAGAAAAATTTTGAAATGTCCATGATGGGTGAACTTACGTTCTTTCTAGGACTGCAAGTTCATCAATCACCCCATGGTATTTTCTTGAGTCAGTCCAAATATGCCCTTGAATTGTTAAACAAATTTGGAATGAAAACCTGTGACACTTATGCCACACCAATGACTCATACCAAGAAGCTAGACGCTGATTTACATGGGAAGTTAGTAGACCCTACCAAATACCGAAGTATTATTGGGTCTCTCATGTATCTAACAGCTAGCAGACCTGATATTGTATTTGCCGTTTATCTATGCTCCCGTTATCAGTCGCGACCAACTGAAACCCACCTCTCTGAGGCTAAAAGAATCCTCCGATACATCAAGGGAACCATTAACTTGGGGATCTGGTATCCGAAGGATTCTGGTTTTGAACTAATCGCTTTTTCAGACGCTGACCACGCAGGATGCTTAGATTCACGAAAAAGCACTTCAGGAGCACTACAATTTCTTGGTGATAAACTAGTGTCTTGGCAATCAAAGAAGCAGGATTGTACATCGCTGTCATCAACCGAAGCAGAATATGTAGCCATGTCCGCGTGTTGTGCTCAAGTCATCTGGATGAGAACACAACTCAAAGACTATGGTTACATATTTAACAGAATCCCGATGTACTGCGACAATCGGAGTGCCATTGCGATCTCGTGCAACTCAGTTCACCACTCGAAATCAAAGCACATCGATCTTCGTTATCATTTCATCAAGGACCACGTGGAATAGGGTACAATTGAATTATACTTCGTGGGTACAGAATACCAATTGGCAGATCTACTCACCAAAGCCTTGCCTCCCGCTAGGTTTAATGAGTTGGTCCACCGGATTGGTATGAGGTGTTTGACTCAAGAGGAATTGGATGACCTCCTAAAACAGTCTTAAAAACCTGTCAAACACCAAAATATATTTTGTAAATAATTTTTCAAAAACAAAATACAAAAATATAAACCCTGATAAAACAACAAAAATATTCTTCTAATCTAATTTTCTTTCAACATGGCATGTACATTTCTTCCGTCAACACTATAATCTTTCAAAATTCAGTATTTTTCCGATCAAGTGTTGAGGGGGAGAAAATTAATACCAAACTGTTTCAAAAACATTCGAGTACTTGCATGTTATTCTATACCGGTTGTTTCTTTTATCAATGGTGGTAAAATTTTCTGGTTCAATGACACTCCTTGGACTAAAATCATAACCTTTCATTATTTTCTTAAGTCGAGGGGGAGTGTCGTCAAGTTTCTTTCTTAAAATATTTGTTTGGTAACCAAAATGGAAGTTAAATGGCTTTGTATGAAAAAGGAAAAGGTGGAGGGACCAAAACTGTCAAAAGTATAAACTGGTTTTAATAAAACTCCCACACCTAACTTCTCACATCACATTTAATACTCAAACCTAACATAATCTACGCATACAAATCGTTCAAGAAATCCGTGTTTTGGATCATCAATTTGTAAGTTGTTTTATGATCTTAACGTGTTTACAAACATTGGTTTTGATTTTTACACGAATCCAACGGTTAAATTTTTGCATATGATTGATTTGGTGTTCTACGCATAAGCGTATGAACACCTAATCAAGAATGGGTGTTTGTGATTAAAAAGATAGTGTCAAAATGCTTTAATAACATCAATGATACCTTTTCTATCCTCAAAACGAACCCAGATTCACGAATTGAGTGATTTTGAAAATTAGGGTTTACTCGTGGTTTTGGGTATCTTCGAATGTGAATGTTTTTGGTCAAAAAGATTGTTGTGTGATGTTGTTATCATGATGAATTAATGTTATCTAAGCTCTATAACAACCCAGAAATACTAATTGATTCTGAATTAGAAATTAGGGTTTAATGTTCTTGAGATTTGGGTACTTTTGATTCACTGCGAATCAGGTGTTAAAACTTGGTCACTACACTCTCACAACATCTTAGACTTACCAGAAACACTTTAGTGCATATCCTATGTCAGAATCAAGGAATCATCAACAAAGAAACAAGGTGCTGTGTTACCTGATCACCTACTGACTAACGAAATCAAGAAGCTTGAAACGTACAAAAGGTATCGGGTAGCAGTAAGAGAAGGCAAAGTTGGTCATCTCGATGAAAAGCCTTCTGGTACTCCTACTCGGAGAACCAGAAGAGGAAGTGCCGGGAGTGCAGCAAGCACTGAGACTTAGAGGAAGTTCCCCAAGAGGAATCCTCCTCGTAAAAAGACTGTTCCTTCTAAGGAAGCTGGTCCTATTCCCATTCCAAAGCTTGAACCACAAAGAAAGCTAGTGGACGAAAGCTCTGAAGATACTCATTCAGATGAAGAGGTCTTCTACTCTGAATCTGCAACCAAAGCACCTCCTTCAGTAGCAAAACTTCCCAGTCCACCAGCAGTTATAAGCAAAAGGAAGACTCCAGTACTTGTGCCTTATGAAGAGGATAGCTCAGAAGAAGAGCGACTGGATACATCCTACAGGAAGAAGTTTAAAATCGTTAGACACCTGCAGAAAGCTAAAGAAGTTGAACAAGATCAAATGCGTGGCCCCGGAGGGTCGAGTGGTGGTGTCCACTCTTCACCAGATCCTGATGCGGCTAATCGACCCGATAAGGGAACTAGTGCCACCACTCTTGTGCAACAGCAAAAGCTTGTGGAGGAATCTATTGATTATAACATTGAGGAACCAGAAAAGGATAAGTCTGAGAAAGAAAAGACTGATGAAGAGGCCCGAGCTCAGACGGAAGTAAAAGCTAAATCTGGACAAGATAGCGAAGGGAATTATGATGATTATCTTCTCAACAGTCCAATTCGTTCCAAGGAGGAAGGACCCTGAGTCTCCTCACATCTCATCATCATTAGATTCATCTTCTCACTCCTCACCACCACCATCTAAAAGATCAACCAAATCAACATCCAAATCAGTGAAGAAGCTAACTCGATCTTGATTTATCAAACTCATAAAAGAATTGTGAATGCTGTCAAACAAGTCAGAAAGAAAGACATGCTCTACAGGAAAATGAATTTCTATGCTGATCAAATACAGTACCTTCATGACGAGAATGACGAGATGAAAGTTGAAAGGGCGTATGTCCAGAAGCTCATGAAAGATGATCTTCAAGGGAAAATGGACGAAATGATCAAAGGATACACTCACCAGTTCCTTCTTGACGTCGTTCCTAAACTGACAAAGGAGATGTATACTAGACAACTTTATCCAAATCTCTTGCATCTGGCCAAGCAAACCATGAAATCAACTCCAATGAATGTGAACATCAATCCAATTGAACCCACAGTCTTTTCAGATGATGAATTGGTGAACCGGCCAGTAGCTCAAATGTCTAAACGCTCTGCAACGTTTGCCTCCCACGAAGCTAAATTGTTTGAAGCATTGCTGGAATACCAACTCAGGTCAGCATACAGAGAAGAAACTGTAAGGCCAAAACGTTCAAGAGACGATAAAGACAAAGATCAGGATAACGATAACGAGCCCAAACACCCGAAGAAGTCTGATGCATCATCTTCTATGCAACCTCCTCCCCAACGGACTCCTTCTCAACAAAGGTCTCCTCCTCGTTCTTTTACTGATAAACCTCAGGATTCTTCTGAATTACCACTCGAGACTCAGAAAACCGGTGATCACTTTGAGTATACGGGTGGTGACGATGAGGAAGTCCATGAGCCCCAACAACAACCCACCTCTCCCAAACAAGTTCAGAAACCAGGATCCTCATCTAGGTCTAAACAAAAGAAGAAGAAGGCGCCTACTACTGACTTCGTATCATGGCTAGATGAAGATAACACAGAGGAATTTGAATGGTTTTCTACACTTGTTAACTCCACCCCCTATCCAGCTGAAGGTCAAGATCTGGTAGACGGTAATACATTGGAGCATGCTAAGATTCTGAAAGAAAAGTTCCATGTGAAGAAGATGACGAAATCCGAGTTGAAGCAAATCAAGAATGAAGCATTTCAACTTCTAAAAGACACCTCGGAAAGTGCCATCGAGGTCGAATATCACCTTGAGGACATTGCTCGAGCTATGTCTAACAACATGGGTTGGCTCAACCCAGAAGCAAACATCGACTTCACCAAACGGGATAACCCTCCATATTACATCGGCTGGTTTAAACCTCTACCAACAATTGGCCAACCAGATGAACCTAGGATTCCATTCAGATATTTCTTCAACAAATACTTAGAATTTCTTCTACACGGTGGCGATGGCTCAAGGAAATACGCTACATCTTTGACACTTCCATTCCCAGCAGCCATATACTCAAACTGCATGGCTATCGAGGAAAGAGCTAATCACTTGTTCTCCAACAAAGTGGAAGCATACGACCGAGATGCAATGTACGGGATTCATCATTGGCCGAAACGCCGAAGAATCTACTACAGAAGCTGCCAGGTTCAGAAGTCTCAACATGCAGTGTTCAGTACTAAGGATATCGTTGCCATCAAACACGTTGATCTTTCGACCAAATGGGACTACACTTTTCTCAAGAAGATTGTGGTCAAAAGGCAAGATGAACGGGATTATGCATTCTCTGAAGCTGACTTTGAGAATTTGTCTATCAACGACATTGAAGACATGTACCTTGCCAAAGTACAGGGTCGCATGAGGCAATTTTCAACTGAAGTACAACGTGAATTCATCAAGTCAATGCTCATCTTCATCAGACACATAATCATCAAAGAACGTGTAGAAGATCTCCAGCTCGCAGTTGAATCATATCAGACCCGTGTCAACTTCACTCCACCTCAGCTTGATCTTCCCGACATCAACCAACTCTCACAATATACACTCATCAACAAACCATTCGGCGTCGTTTACCGTAGTGAACTTCAATGAAATTGCTTAATGGCGTGTAGTGATCTTCACAAATTTGGGGATCACACTTTGAAGGATATACGTCAAAAGATTGGGTCTCCTAAGCGATGAAATTCTCAGGATCGAAGGGATGTGAGGAGGATCATCAAAATGATTGATGAAAGGTTGTATAGAAGGGATCAGTTCAGAACATTGGAAAGCTTTGTTGGTGGTCGACCCAGGATGAACATCACCGGCTATCAACGCCCAGTTCGCACTCCTGGAAACATCACTGGACTTCCTGGTACCCCTTGAACTGCTTCTTTCATTATAAATTTGGATGTGTGATTATATATGTCTATGGCTTGTGCACACATAACAGTCTACAACCCGTTCTTGTCAAGAAAGGACCTGTGGTACGCTTCAGTGCCACAATCCTTACAAAAGGAGCGAAAGCTTCTTACTTTTGAGTAAAACCTATCAAACATTTCATTTTTTAAGGTTTTTCTCAAAAGGACAAGTACTTCCCCGTATGATTTTCAAAACCTCAACCGTTTATATCACTTGTTGAGGGGGAGTACTTGAGTTAAAACTTTGTTCACAAATTGTTCATAGTGGTCATCTTCCCGCAACACTCAAAATGGTCATATTTATTCTCAACTTTTCAAAAATAACATTTTATATGCCATTTTTGAGGGGGAGAAAATTATGTTATAAGAAATATGTTGTGTAAATGCAAATGAATCTTTGTGTAATAGACTTAACCAACGAATTGACGATACTAAACTGTTAGTAACTCGAAAAGACTTGTCCGGGATGGGTAATTATTTCAAGCTAGTTCGCTAGTAATGTAAACGTGTCTCGCAAAGGACTTGTCCAAGTAGAAAGTACCATTCGAGAAACTCTTGGTAGACATGAAATCTGACGGGTATGACAACCTTTCGAGGATTGTCTACACCTTCAAGGTAGTTATTAGAGCTAGTTGTCACCTAAAAGCTGTCAATGTAACTCTTTAACTATGCAACGTAACCGTGTCTCGCGGGGGATTGTCTATCTTGAGTTGATCAATTCATAAATTGCGCGCTCTTTCCTCACTGTGCAGATTTCTGTAAAAACTCTTAAGCATATGTAGAGGGGGAGTATTTCTGAAAATCTAAAACTCTTGAAGTGTTCAAACATGTTTTTCATTCACAAAAACTTTGAGAGATTTTCATGAAAAATGGTTTTATGGCAATGGAGTTATAAGGAGATTAAGGTTAGGATTAACCGTCCTATGATCCGCCAGAGCCGGAAGGATCTACCCAAGGACATCACAAATAGTTAGTACTTAGAAGTCCTTAGGTATGATTATAAAAAGGAGAAAATGAGAATCGGAGAAAGAAGGAGTTGAAGAATTAAAAAGAAATGCAAAGAAAAGGGTGAAAAGAAATAGCCCTCCAAATTATTCAACTTAGGGCAGACACCGGGTTCAATTTACATGCTACTGGTTGTCACTTAGTGACACCGGTATTGAAGATTAAAAGTCGTCATGGACCCAGTGACACATGCACTAAACCTTCTTAGCCACTCAAGTTTCTCTCTACAGAAGCTTGTTTCATTCTCACAGGGAACCCTACGTAAACTATTGGATTTCTCTTAGAGATCGCTGGTATTGAAGAAGGAGACCCTCTCCCTAGTCTCCGCTCAGGAAAACCAAAACGCACTATTGAGTCTAGAGCCACGAGATTCATCAAAAGATCTCTTAGGTACACTTGACATTTCATCACTCGATGTTCAACAATAAGAACATCAGTGGTACGTTATCGAGTCCTTCACAGATCTTAGCAATCTGTCGAGAACATTTATGAGAGGTTCACAGCTGTGATCCTCAGTGATTGAATGGAAACTTCTGCCAGGGTCAACATCAAACAGCCCTGACAGCAGGTCACTTCGGTAACTCCCCGTGGATTACGCTTAGTGGGTCTCAAACGGTCTACAGTCGTGAGGTGATGCTTCGGTGTACCTCAGCGACTCATCTGAACTGTAGATGTACTTTGGTACATCACGTTATCTCACTTGTGGGACTCCAGTTCAGGAACGGCCTTTGTGAGAATTAGAGTTGTGTTTTCACACTATGCTGTTAATACTCTCGAAGTTCAAACTTGTAAGTGCCGGAATCCGCTTATTACTAACCGTTTTCATGTTTTCTTCTTATGGAAGCTCCGGAGCGGGATGATCGTGCAGATTCTTCTCATGCTCACGCCAACATCATCACTAATGAAAGTTCTATCCAAAAGCAACACAATAGTCAGAATGATTCTTCGTCAAATCAAAGAATCTACAAAGTTAAAGACTTAAAGAACTTCTTCAGTACTGAATTCCAATGTCAAAGAGCGTGTGAGCATGTTGAAGAATGACATGGAGACACTGTAGTAGCGAAGCAGACCTGAGGCAGACTTGATGCAGACAACAACATACTATCACTTTCATCACAAAGAACAATGATCAAAGAACAAAGTTAAAGATGACATCAAAGCATAACTGTTCAAAGAAAACTATCTCTCTACACTGGGGAGATTGTTCGAATCAAGGCATTTCTTCTTACAAGAAAGAAGAATATTAGAAGACGTCAAAGCTACTATTACATCAATGCCTTCACCGTTTTTCATCACCAACACTTGAGGGGGAGATTGTTGGAATCACTCCTAAACCTTAATTCAAGTGTTAGTTTCTCATATGTAATAGGTAGCTTATTATTGCCTTTATGTTTGTTTAAGGTCTAGCTTATGTAGAAGGCCCATAAGCTTAGGCCCATGTCCAATAAGGAAAAGGGAAGGAGTAGGAGTGTTGCCCTAGCTCCTTGCCTATAAATAGTCTTGTATAACCATCACTTGAGGGTTGGTTGTTAAATGCATTTCTTTCACATACTCTACGCCTAACCATTCATAGTATTTCATGTGTGTGTTTGTGTGTGTATTGTTCATCCGCCCCTCTTCTCTTTCTATTAAGCTTGTGTTGTAAAACTAGTGACCTAACACAGATCTTCAATGTTGTTGCGAGACAAGTTCTGAAAGTCCGCTTCACAGAATTCATAGTCCCTTTCGTCTTGTCTTTTGACCACAATATTATTGAGGAAGGTGTAATCCCATTTAGACGAAAGAGCTACATGCTTAACAACAATGATCCCTTTATCACTGTGCACTTCATGTTTAGATTTTCGAACCTGGCAGCTTTTGTAGTAGATTCTTTGGCATTCCGGCCAATGGTGAATCCCATACATTGCATCAATGTCATACTGTTCCACAGTGTTAGAAAACATGTAAGTAGCCTTTTCTTTGATGGCTATGCAGCTGGAGTATATGGCTGCTGGGAACGGAAGTGTAAGTGATGTAGCGTATTTCTTTGAACCATCGCTATCGTGTAGAAGAAGTTCCAGGTCATTGTTGAAGAAGTAGCGGAATGGAATCTTAGGTTGATCTGGTTGGCCAATCGTTGGTAGAGGTCTAGACCAGTCAGTATAGTATGGAGCCTTGTCTCTTCTGGTGAAGTCAATGTTTGCTTCAGGGTTGAGCCAATCAATGTTGTTAGACATGGCTCGTGCTATGTTTTCAAGGTGATATTCAAATTCAATAGCACTTTCCGAGCTGTCTTTGAGTAGTTAAAAGGCTTCATTCTTGATGCGTCTCAACTCTGATTTCGTCATCTTCTTCACTCGGAACTTTTCTTGAAGGAACTTAGCATGCTCCAACGTACTACCTTCTACCATATCTTGATCATTAGTTAGGGCGGGAGTAGCATCAACAAGTGTAGAGAACCAGTCATACTCGGTGTCATCTTCGTCTAGCCATGAGACGACATCAGCCTTAGGCGACTTCTTCTTCTTCTTTGGCCTAGATGAGGATGCTGGTTTCTTTGATGAAGCGGGAGAGGTGGGTTGTTGTTGGGGCTCAGGGACTTCCTCATCGTCACCACGAGTGTATTCGAAATGATCACCGATTTTCTATGTCTGGGGTGGTGACTCAGAGTCCTGAGGTTTGTCAGTAGAAGAGCGTGGAGGAGATCGTTGTTGAGATGGAGTCCTTTGGGGTGGAGGTGGCATGGAGGATGATTCACCAGTTTTCTTCAGGCGTTTAAGCTCTTTATCTTTATCTTTATCCTTATCATCATCGTCTCTTGGACGCTTAGGCCTTTCAGCTTACTCCTTGCATGAAGTCTTGAGTTGATATTCGAGTAGTGCCTCAAATAGTTTACTTTCATCAGATGTGAAAGTTGCAGATCGTTGAGACATTTGTAGCACCAACTTGGAAATCAACTCTGCATCAGAGAGAACTGCAGGCTCCATTGGATTGATCGTCATTGTAACCGGAGTGGATTGCATTGTTTGCTTGACCAATTTCATGAGATTTGGATATAGCTGTCTGGTAAACATCTCCCTTGTAACTCCAGGAACAGTGTCAAGTAGGAACTTGTGAGTATAGCCCCTAATCATTTCGTTTAGTTCCCCTTGCACGTTGCATGAACTTCTGGATATACTCCCTTTCACTTGACATCTTGTCTATCTCGTCATTTATAAGATTGATACTGTCAGCTAGTTGATTCAACTTCTTGTTGGTCACGTCTTTCTTCCTGACCTGCTTGACATCTTTGACAATCTTGGTTTTAACCCGGGATATCCAAGAGTCAGTTGGTTTCTTCACAGATTTAGATGTGGATCTGGTTGTGCCTTTGGATGGTGGAGGTGAAGAGTGAGAAGACGAGTCTGATGATGAGGAGACGTGAGGTGACTCCGGGTCCTTAGGTGGCTCAGAAATTTCCTCCTTGGAGCGTGCGGGACTGTCTAGAAGAAAATTATCATAATCAAGATCTTCATCATTTCCAGACTTAGCCGTATCATCAGCCTTAGTATCATCACCAGTAGTTTTCTCAATCTTTTCCATGTCTGGTTCCTCTATGTCATAGTTGATGGAATCCTCTATCTGCCTTTGTTGTTGTTCGTGGGTGGTGGTACCAGTTTCCTTATCGGGTTGATTAACCGCATCGGAAACTGGTGTGGCTTGCGTTCCACCACTTGACCCTCCGGGGCCATGAGTTTGATCCTTTATGAATTCATCGGCAAAATATTTGAGTCTGAGGTTCTTCAACTTCTTTTGATATTCTCTTTCCTCATCAAATGGTTCTTCTTCAGAACTTTCCTTATCATGCTCAAGCACAGGAGTTTCCCCTTTCCTTTATCTGCTTTTGGACTGGGAGGTTTTGCTATTGTTTGTGTGTCATCGGTTGGAGTTTCAGAGTAGAATACCTCTTCGTCTGATGCAGTATTCTCAAAGCTTTCATCCACTAGCTTTTGTTGCGGTTCAGGCTTGGGAATAGGAATAGGAATGGCTTCCTTAGAGGGAACTTTCCTTTTGAGAGTATGTGACCTCTTAGGAAACTTTCTCTGACTCTCAGTGCTTGTCACACTCCCTGCACTGCCTCTCCTGGTTTTCCTAGTAGGAGTACCAGAGGACTTTTTATCAAGAAAACCTACTCTGCCTTCATCAACCGCTACCAGATACCTTTTGTATGAATGGAGTTGTTTGACTGCTTCAGTTAGAAGGTGATCTGGCAACACTGCACCTTGTTTCTTTGTTGTAGATTCCTTAAATCTGACTGTGAGTGTAGGCTCATACAACATGGAGTGATTGTTGGGGTCATTGAGTCTCAAGGGGATATCAGGATTATACCCTAGAGCTCTTTGGATCAACAATTTCGTATATCTGATATATGGGATCTTGGAGCCAAACTTTTTGAGGAAATACATCAAGTCATCCCATATCAGAGCTTCAACTTCAATATGTTTCATGTTGACCAATGCCCAAAAGATCTGTAGTTCCATGATCTTGGGATGCTCATAACCGCTATCACGTCCAGAAATGGATTTGGTGATGATAATGTAGAGGGTTCTCCATGGCTGAGGAATATTCTTAAGTTCCACGTATGAATGCTTTGTGATTACTCCTGAAGCTTCGTCATAACCAATGTCGATCATGAATTGCAGAACAGCCTCTTCAGTTGGTGTGGCATTGTATTCGGTTGGCTCGATGACAGGAATGAGAAGAACAACTCTTAAGTCTGCTGGTGTGATGGTGACTTGTTTGTGGTTGAGCATCACCGTCACAGCATTTTGACCTTTGATCTTTCGCATTGTATGCCAGAACTGGTGAATGTAGATCTCCGGCACTGTAGCAAAATTGGTGAGCATGTTCTGATAAGGGTGATTCTTCAGAATGTCCACAGCTATTAGACAAGAAGACTCTGAGCATGTGAGACTATCAAAATCAACACGAAGGTTGTTCTTTCCTATCTTCATCGGATAGCCATTAGGGAAGATATCTTCAACGGTGAGAACGTTTGGTGCTTCCACGTTTTGCATTTGAGCGTCCATGTCGTGATCTGAAAGATATTTAGCCAAAAGAACCAACATATCGAAAGACATTACGTTAGTCAACATATGGTTTTATTGTCTAATTATTGAATGTGATATGTCGATGATTGTTACGAGTCCAATGTCACTTGTTAGTCCAATAGTCCAAAGACGTCGTGATAAGTTTCGTGAGTTGATTAACTTCAAGTTATAAAGTCTATGTTTTCACTTATTTTTCACAACTTATTAAACATTTAAGCTTATTAGTGACATTATTGGTTTCGTGACGTTATGATTTATTTATTTACAAGTTTGCACGCGTAACAATTCACAATTAATGTTATAACTAGGCTTAGGCATAGAAATGGCAAACTTATGCGTAAACAGGAGTGATTATACGCGTAAACGTAAGCTTATGCGTAGGTTCTTGACTTACGCGTAAGAAATATTACGCGTAGGAAAAGAGGGCCTTATGCGTAGAGCTTACGCGTAAGCGTATATGGAACCTTACGCGTAAGTGTTAGGAATCAGAAATTCCATATATGAAGAGTCGGTCACCATTAATATTATCTAGCATAAGTTAACTTGTAGACATATCGTCAGTTACGTTATTTAGTAGTTAGTTTGTAGCATAGAATAGTTTAGAGCAACACCGTGGAGGAAGGATGGGTCTTTACCCATTGTATCCCTGATCCACAGGAGGTCATGTAGTTTGTAACCTATAAATACCCTCTACCTCCTAAGGTAGAGGGTTGGATGTTCATTTGGAATCTAACCTTCCATGAGTTTCTCTTTCTAGAATATCCCACTTTCTCTCTCTAAAACTCATCTTGTACGCCTACTTGTTTATGATATGATATGTTTGTAAAATCTAATATGTTACAAATGGTATCAAGAGCCATGGTTTGATCATATCTCTTACATATACTTGGATTTCTAGTGGTTTTAGATGGCTTTTGAGTTTGAGAAAGTTTAGTAGTTTTTGCAACATTTGGATCATCTCTAGTGTTAAAGTTTGAATTTTGGGTGTACTTTTGTTTTTTGAATCATTGTAAGTGCTTGGGTTTTGATTTGGTAAGCTTGAATCACTGTGGTTGAGCTTGTTTTGGATTGAAAAGTGTGTTTTTGAAGTTTTTCTTGCTACCGACCTGGTTCTCGTAGTATTTTTCATCATAGCGACTTGCTTCAGTAAAAGTTAGCGAGTTACAGTGTTAGTTGTTAGCGATTTGAGCCTAGCGACTTGTCTATTGAGACAAGCCGACAAATAGTACAAGTTAGTGGATTCTCCACTACGGCTAGCGACTTGGTGAGGTTAGCGACTTGCTTCAGAAATTGTTAGTGAGTTGTAGTGTAAATTGTAAGCGACTTGATACTAGCGACTTGGATCTTAGCGAGTTGCTCTTTAGCGACTTGACTGTGTAGCGACTTGGTGCTTTAGCGACTTCATGTCATAATTCTTAGCGACTTGGTGCTTAAAGACTTGTCTTCTTATTCGTAGCGACTTGGTGTTATGGTTCTTGGCGAGTTGTATTGTTAGCGACTTGTCCATATAGAAATTTGGTAAATTGATGCAAGTTACTCATATCTAATATCCATCAACACAATGTCTTACATCAATGACCCTTTAATCTCTAAAGTGCTTGAACTGTATGATACCTCACAGAACAGTGAAACCGGCTGCTATTCTGAATGTTCTACCTTGATGGATTCAGCAATTTATGATCAACACACTTCAGAATCTGAGTCTAAATCTAATGAGTCACACTTGGTATTGACAAATGATGAAAGGCAAATGGAATGCAACATTGAGTCTTTTCAACTACTTCATCAGCATCTCACACATCTATTATCCACAACTAGGCATCGAACATGCAGTGCTCTCTTTCGTCAGGACTTATCCACATTGACAAGAACTGTGTTGCTGAACTTAGAACAACTGAAGCTTCAAATTACCAAAAAGAAGGTATTAATGGAAGAATCGAATGTTGCACTTCAAGTAATCTTCAACCAATTTCAGCCATTTATCAATGAGGAATATTCCGAAGACTTTGATCAACATGTGACTGGAATTTCATTCAAGAAACATACTGGAATGGAAATTCATGAGTACATCAACACATTTATTCAACTTATGAATAATGTGGAAATGTACATTAGGGAAGTTGCTCAAGAGAATATTCAGTTGAATGTGTTGAATGGGTGTCAGATAAAATCAAGTGAAGGTTGTGATATGTTGGGCAATGGATCAGTTGAAAAAATGGATAATGCCGAATGCACAATTTCAGTTGCAACAAAGGAGGATAAAGCCAACTACACTGAACTCAAAGACTCAGATTCAGAAAAGCTTGAAACAACTTACATGACAACTACTGGTATGCATGTGGTGAATAATGATGACATATCTTCAGACGAACAGGTGTCATGTGATGAGGTACCCTTAACTGATCAACATAATTCATGTGCTAATGTACCTGATCTATTTGATCCTAACTCTGAACATAATACTGTTGATTTTGTCTTGGTTGAGCCTGAATCTAAAACTTTTAAAACTAATTACATGATTGAAAAAGGGGTTTATGATGAACTTTCAAATAAATACTCAATTCTTGAAAAACATTGCATTTCCTTGGAAATTGCAATACAGCAAAAGGAAGAAAGCTTTTATACTGAAAAATCTTGCATTAACCAGGAATTTCCAGAATTTCGAGAATTTTTTGAAATTAACCACTTAAAAGCCCAGATTCAGGACAAAGACTCAACCATATGCAATCTGAAATTACAACTCTTAGATGTGCATAAGAGTGATTATCATGAGATGAGTGATACACTTAAATCTAGGAATGCTGAACTGGCTCTATGTGTGTCCAACCTATTAATGGAAAATGAGTCCTTAAGAAAGAACTTAGAGGAGACCAATTCCAAGTTGATTGATCAAACTAACGCCTTGTTGACAGACATTGATGCCCTCAAAGCCCAAATTCAGGATAAGAGCTTCACTATTGTTGCACTAAAAAATGAGCTTAGGAAATCTATTGGAAATAGGGTGAACACTAAGTTTGCAAAACCATCAACCTTGGGAAAGCCAATTGTTCAGAACAACTCTAAACATACTGTAGTTAGGCAGCCAAATGCTTTTAGAACTGAAAGATCTAAATCATTGAAATCTAAGCTTGCCTCCCAAGTGGATGCGAATACTGTTTTGTCAAAACCGGTCACTTCACTATTTCATTCCGATAAGATGAATAACAAATCCCAACTTAATGCACAATGTCCTAAGATCATGAATTCTAGGAGGTCATCTAGTTCTCATAATAATCATCAAATGGCTAATCAATCCCCTAAGAAACAAACTAATTACAGAAGGACCATTAGTCAAAACAGGGAAGTACACACATCCAATCTACTAGCAGCTGTTTCAAATGGATTCCCACTGGCAGATTATTTAAGTTTACAGGATCCAAACGAACTTACATACCTAGATCTTGCCTTAAGTGGATGCCCACAGGAAAACTCTTCAAGAATATTGAACCTAAAGAGATCTCCATTAATGATACGCCTAGATCAAACTGTGAAACATCCAATAGTGAGATTTCTCATGTCACTAACTCATCCATTTGCAATATTACATGTGCTTCTAGTGCAATGTGTTCTCAGTCTTTTTCAGGTACAATGCTCAATTCAATCAGGAACATCATGACTTGGTTTCCATCTGAAATGAATATTGCTCACTCAGGAGTTATAGCTTGCCAGAATTTTATGTACCTCGTACTTTGAATCCTATTCAATTTGAATCAGGACTCGCTCTTATTGACCTGTGTACAAATCAGCTTAAAAAAAAATTTAAAAGTAAATTTCATTTTTTTTAGTTTTTCTTTCTAATCATTTTTTTAAGTCATAATTTAAATCATTTCTCACAATCTAATAAAAGATACATCTCTTGTTATCGATAACATCTACGGTCCTAGAAATGTCATTCAATAATGATACGGGATCATAGATGAAGTTGGAACAAAAGATATACTCTTGTTTCATAATGGGTGAGTTAAATTCAATCAATGTTCATTGGTGACATTGATTGAGGGGGAGAATTTTACAAGTTATCTCGTTTTTCTCTGCACCATTGTTGGACATGTATTGTTTTCAGATGCATGTATTGAGGTGTCCTCTGTGTTGATTGTTTATCTGTTTCATGGTGTCCTCTGTGTTAGTTTGCTTATCTTATCATGTTATCTGTTGTGTTAGTTTGCTTATCTTATCATGTTATCTGTGTTTGTCTGCAATCTATTAAGTTAGTGGACTAAATGTGTCTATAATACATAAAATGATAAATAGCGACTTTCCTTTGATATAAGATAGCGACTTGCTTTTGTAATAATAGATAGAAACTTTCCTTTAACAGAGTTAGCGACTTGGCATGTAAAATGTTTTCTAGCAAGTTGCTATGTAAAATGTGGGTTAGCGACTTGTTATGAAAAATCTTAGCGACTTGTTAATACACTTTACTAGCGAGTTGCTAATCGTTCACAAAACTACAGGGACTTAAAGTGGCAACTTGGTATTCTTGTAAAAATCTGTCCCTATACCCTAGCGACTTATCGTTTACTTTTCATTATTTCAAAAATCAAAAAAGGTTTTCGTGTGTTATTTTCTCTCGTGACGATATTCTCTTAGCAATTTGATTGTGGTACATGTTTTTTTCTATCCTTCTCCATTCCTTACATGTAATATATATGCATATCCTAACTCCGTTCCTTTAATAGATTCTATTCGGGCTGTTTGATCTTCAATCTTATTCCACTCACCTAGGTTTGTTAAAGGATTCGACTGCTGAAACAAAAGTTACATATATGAATGGTTCTTGTGCAGTTTAGGTTCACTTGGATTTATGATGTCTATATTATTATGTATTGTAATGTGGGTTTAAGTGTTTCGCTTTTATGTTTGGTTGTGGGTTGCTTTGTCTATGGTTATGTTATTGTTTGTTGTTATGGGTTGCATCTAGGTGAGTTTACAGTATTGAAATGGCTGCGTTCGTTGATTTGAGTGTGGTGTTAGACGTTAGTTATGTAATGTTCTTGGTAGCGACTTAACTGTGCTCTTCGTAACGAGTTGGTATGTTTGTTCTTGGTAGCGACTTACCATTGTTCTTCGTAGCGAGTTGGCTTGATTGTTATGACAATATTCCTATTTAGCGACTTACTTTATTAATATATAGCGACTTGGCCTTGTTGTTTTTGATGGCGACTTGTCTTTGCAAGTTAGCAAAGTAACCTTGAATATAGCGACTTGGCCTTGACAGTTTTGATAGCGACTTGTCTCTACAAGTTAGCGACTTGTTGGTTCAATTCTCAAGTGGCAACTTGTTTCATTAAATTATTTAAGGCGACTTGCTATTATAATCTCATATTAGCGACTTGATTCAAGATTTCCTGTAGCGACTTGTATTGACAATTTACTCTTAGCGACTTGCTATAACACTTTTTGTTTAAGCAATTTGTATCTGGTTTCTCTTGTAGCAACTTGATATGACAACTTGTTTTAACAACCTGTTATAACATTTTCATAACAGTATCTTGTCTCATGAAATTATTTCATAGCAACTGTGGTTTTAAATAATTTGATTCAAAAACAAATTGTCTCTCGAAAACTATGTCAAAAGGTGCTGTTACCTTGAAAACTTTCTAATGCCACTCAATCTATTTCAATCTGCCTATGGGAACTCTGTTAAATTTGCTACTTGTAGTGTCTATGTCATGAGGTTGCATTCAATGTTGCTTAACTAACCATATCTAAACTAACATGCTATCAATCATTGTTGTTGTATGTGTGTATCTTTAGATCTTCAATGGCAAACACAACCTCATATGAGAACCTTACATCTTCTGCTCCACCCAAAGTTCTTTCAGACAACGAAATATTTCCTGAAGATAAATGGGTAGAGATAGGAAAAAGTAACTGTTATGTAGATATGGAAAAGTTGCAACAAAATCCAATCCTCAGAGTGTCAATTGATATCCTTAAAAACACAAATTTCTTCAGTGCTTTAACCAAACAATGCACAATTTCCACCGTTTACCTACAACAATTTTGGAACACCATTGAATGGGACAAAATCACGGCTCAATATACCTGCAAGCTTGATGATAAGGAATTTGTGATCAATTCAGACATTCTCTGCAAGGCTTTAGGAATCACACCCTGTAACCCCACCATACGATCTGAACCTCCACCAAGTGCGGAAGAGCTAATAGTCTTTCTGATTGGTTTGGGTTATCAAGTTGGCATATCAAGGGCTTCTGACATCATCACCGGACACATGTATCAACCCTGGAGAGCAATGAAAACAGTTCTCAACTTATGCTTATCCGGCAAAACATCAGGGTTCGATAAGGTGAGGATTCCCATCTTGCAAATCCTATGGGGTATCGTCAATGGGATGAATGTTAATGTCTCGAAAGGTATCTGGGAAGAATTCTCGTTGTCAATGAACACATTTATCTCCGATAGAACAAACTTTCTGAATAAAGCTCAGGGTCGAAAGAAAGTAAACAAACTTGTGATTCCTAGCATCAAATTTTCGAAGCTTGTTATCCAGTACTTGCAACAGACTCACAACTTCAACCCTAGGAGTGAATATGACCTACATAATGCTAAGGATGAATTTGTTCTCGTCAACCTCAAATATATTGCTAGAGGTGTTGATAAAGAGATCTTTGGTCTGCCAATTCCTGATATTCTTCTCACTGACGATATTAAGATGACGGATCACTTCAAACTGTACAAGAAAAGGGCTTCCAGATCCAGTGTTAATGTTGATGTCTCTCCCACTCCACCACAAATGAAAACGGCTAAGACTGCTTCTGGCTCAAAGACTTCTGGCTCAAAGACTTCAAAGACTTCATATGCTGCCCTTCCAAAAAGGAGACGTGAAAGTTCACAACCTACTAACACCACAACCCAGAAGCAGAAAAGAAAGAAGAAGGAAGTGGAAAAAGGAAACGTTGAGGAAACTGAGTTTTCGAGGGATAATACAAGTTTGATTGATGAAGATGATGCTGCTCTGCAACTAGGTATCAAGCAAAGCCTAGAAAGTCAGAATGTGAGAGCACCAGTTGGAGGTGTCGTGTTAAGAGAACCTGAACCTGAGCCACGCCATACAACTCCAATCACACATGACAAAGGGAAAGGGATTGCTGGTGTAGATGACGAACAAGCCGCTCCCATGCTTCTGACCATCTCCTCTTCACCATCAAGAACTACCACTCAATTTGAGTTGAAGAAAAGAAGTGTTGAATCATCTTCAGCTCAAGAACAATCTGGATTGGAAAAGGAGGTATCTGAAGCACAAGAAGAAACTCCTGCATCAAGTGATACCCAGTCTGATCAAAATGATGAAGAAGAATTGCTGAAAGACTCACAAGAGAACCTTGAGACAAGGTCTGATGAACACATGCACTTGGAAGAACCTAACTTGTCTACTGGTTCTCTATCCTCATTGAAGAACCTTGATACAGATCTCTCATTTGGTGATCAGTTCTTAAATGACAAACCCTCTGATAACGAGCCATTTAAGAATAATAATGAGAAAGAGGAAGTTGAGTCTATGTATACGGTTGATATTCAGCAAGACACTTCAACCATCCCTCCTATGTCAGCACCGTCTCATACAACCGTACCTCCACTACCCAAACCCGCTAATGATCCATCAAATGTTGTCACCATCAGTGAAACCATCACTCCTCCTGCTTCACCACTCCCTGCTTCACCTCCTCCAGTTAAAACTACTGAGCAATTGCTCAAAGAGGCTATGACACATATTGCAACTATTGAGAAGCATTTTCCTATCGCTGTCAATAATCTTGAGAGTCGTGTCAAAAAGCTGGAGAATATTAACCTCAACGAGATTGTAACAAAGGCAATAGAAGCTGATATTAAAGATGCGGTTGAATGGGCAATGAAGGCTCCATTACTTCAGCGATTCAAAGACTTACCAATCTCTGATATGAGATCAGCTCCCTCTGAAAGAATGTATGAAGCAGGAGAGCATTTGGACAATACGCATAAGAAATTATATGAAGCACTCGAGGAATCGATGAGACTTGATAATTATCAATAGTTTGTGGAGGATATACGAGAAAGGGATGATAAGAAGAAAAGAAAGACTGTTCCAGAAAAATCAACTGATATGTCTGGAGGTCCCAAGCCACCACCACCACCTCCATCTGGAGGAGCCGGAACTTTTGGGGCAGGAGGATCTTCTTATACAACCTCTGCAGCTCCACCACAACCACCATCATCACCACCAAAACCTCCCAATCAACCTAGTCCATCTGGAAATCAGGGAACTCAGAAGAAATCTGCGGCTTGGACCACGGTTGATTCAAGGTTCACACCCACATTCTCTTCTATTCCTGAAGATCAAGTGTTTCATGAAGAATCGTATGTCATGGCAGTGTCAGAATCCGATGACGATGATGCATCCACCAAGCATATCCCTAAGACGTCTGAAGATGATTGGTTTGATGCATACGTGTCAGGTGAACGCTCTAACACGTCTAGAGTTGCACCTTCAAAGGACACAATTCAAAGCTGGCTCACCGAAGAGAGACCTCATACTCCAGAACCTTCATGGTCCATCCCTGAGACTGACACGATGATTCCTGATAACAACTGGGCATCAACTATCACCAATAACTATGAAGCCCTAGCTGAAGACTCTCTTCTGCACTTCACTGGTGATATGGGTAGCTTCATTAGGTGGTTTTGTGAACATAAGGGAATCTCGTCCATCACTCCAAAGGATCTTGAAGGACAAGCATTCGAAATTGTCAAGGTCTTTCACTCTGATGCCAATCAGCTTCAATACCAGATGGAAGAATGTCATAAGATGCTGAGTGATCAAGTCAGTGAGCAGATCAGCCATTTCAATGTGAACATGCCTCTTCCTCTCGGTGGTGAACCTGGACAAATGACCATTCAGTCTGAGTTCTTCTTCAACCATGACCTGGACTATCTATGTGCTCGTTCATTTGAAAGAAGACTAGCTTTATCAATTTCAAAGATGAAAGCTGCTACCTACACATATCCGGGTCTTGAGCAGGAGGTACCTGATCAATTTTGGTCTGACAAAGAACATGTGTATGAGATTGAGGCTTCCTATGGCATTTCTCATTGGTGGTTCAAAAAGAAGAAATTCTACATTGAAAGACATGGAGCTGATAAAAGACGCAAAGCTGTTAGATCCAAGCTGAGGATTCTAAGTGTTGTCAATATAGAAATCTTCCCAATCTATGGCTATGATTATCTGAAGAAGATCGTTCTTCGAAGAGCAGACATGAAAGATTACTTGATAGAAGAAAATGACTTCAAACATCTGCTGCCAAATGACTTTGAAGATCTCTATCTTTTAAACCTTCAAGGACATCTTAATCACCTACCTGTTCGTGAGAAGAAAGCTCTCTCTGCTGCTGTCAATCTCTGGATCAGAGGCTTGGTAATTCGAAAAAGAGTTGAGGATTTTCAGCTAGGAATGGAAAGTTACCAGACCCGTGTCAACCTTACATGTCCGAAATGGGAAGCCTCAGGACATGAATTTCATCACGAATATAAAGTGATTGACACTTCTAGAGCCATCATCTTTACCGACAGATACGGGTCAAGAATGCTAATGAGACTATGCGAGCTATACAAGTTCAGTAATGGTACACTCAGGATGGTTGAACAAGAATTGAACTCAAGAGTGAAGGAGATCAAAAATGACATGAAGCCGTGGAACAAAACAAAATTCTGGTCGGAACATGACTTAAAGATGTGTGAAGAGTTTGTGGCTGCAATTGGTAGAAGACTTAAGACCAAAATGATTTATCGCAGCCTTGAGAGTTTTGTGGGTAGTAGACTTTGTGAAGGTCACTACAAGCTGCTTCAAAGAACTGAATGAAGACATCTTCGGGAAGTGGTTTCTGTTTTGTATTTTTTTATGTGTGTAAAATGTGGTGTATGATCTATGAACAACTATAATGTATGTAATAGTGTTAGGTTATGTATTGTGGTTTCCCTTTGTGTCAAAAAAGGGGAACTTCAGTGTTGTCCACTTCAGATCATATAAAACCGGACACATTTTTCTCCAACAAATGTTTTGTTTCCTATATATTTAAATCACTTGAGATCCAAAATCTCAAAGGATTTCAAATTTTTGATCGGGGGAGAAAATGTGATATAAATATGAAAGATGATAAAAGATGACCAATTTTGTCTCAAAGTGTATACTGCTCTCTAATATGTGCTAAACTATTTTTGAATCTCGAAGCATATATTAAGGGGGAGCATTTCAAAACAAATTCAAATCTTCAAGGTACAAGGATTTCCATGTTTTTACATAAGGTACCTTAACTGTGTGTTAAATGGTTTCTAAATATTTGGTAATCGTGGTTGTATTTTCAAAAAATCTCTTTCCTCTATGTGATAAAATTTTTTCAAAAATCCTATGCACATATTGAGGGGGAGAATTTACCAAGAAAATCAAATGGCTTTTTCATAAGAAATTGTGATCAAAGAAATATTTCAAAGTACTCTTGCCTCCATGTGCTAAACAATTTCAAGATCATATGCTCATGTTGAGGAGGAGCTTTTTCTAAATGATCAAAACTATTAAGGTACAAAATGCTTTGATCTCGTATCACAAGTACCTTGATTGTTTTTCCAAATGATTTTTCAATTGGTTTCAAGGAAGAAATGAACTGTACCAAAAGACCGACCATTTTACTTTATGTATGGAGTTATAAGGATGGTTTGGTTAGGTATTTGTTCCCACGATCCAGCCAGAACCGGAGGGATCTACCCAGGGACAATCCACTAGATAGTGTAGAAGTCCTTATGTATGATGAAAAAAGGAGAAAAATGAGAATATGGGAAGAGTGCGGACTGAGACAGAGCTAGTACTGGAATAAACCCAACAAGGTTCTGGTTATGAAGTCTCGGTAAGCACTGAAGGGGTTGAAGAATGAAAAAGAATTGAATGAGAAAAGGGTGAAAAGAAATAGCCCTCTAATTATTCAACCTTAGGGCAGAAAACGGGTTCAATACATATGCTACTGGTGTTTACTAAGGTAACACTGGTATTGAAGACAAGACATCATGGACCCAGTGATGCAATACACTAAACTTCCCAAGCTACTCAAGTTCCTCTTAAAAGGACTTGTTTCATTCTCACGGGGAACCGAAATTATCTATCGACTTTCTCTTAGAGTTTGTTGATATTGAAGAAGGAGACCCTCTCCCTAGTCTCCGGCATAGGAACCAAATGTGCACAATTGAGTCTAGAGCCACGAGATCATCAAATAAATCTCTTTAGGACACTGTCAATGAAGACTCTCTGTTTCACACAATGTGGAAAGAGAGATTATATCTTATGAGTCCTACGCATTATCCTTGTAGTATTGCCAGAACATCTGAGTGATATGCAAACATATTCACAATGAAGATGGAAAGCCTTCTGGAGCCAACATCAAACAAACTCCTGGTGGGTGGCATGTGAGATCTATCCAATAGATCAACCATGTAACAACTGAACATAAACAATGGGGCTATTCAATCTTTTGAATCAATCCTGGTTCAGGTTATGGATTGACGGATAACTTTGAAAAACCGATCGTTGTGCTTTAAAATCCTTTTCCTTAGCACATCGACTGTGTACTAATACTTCAAAATAAAAGGTGTTTATGATTGATAATTGATTTTCTTTAAAACCTTCGTTGTATTGCAAAAACAAATTCTATTGAGCGGTACACGATTGTTTATCAAATCTCTTTTCATCAATCAGTGATTCTCAATTCGCTAGTTCACTCACTCCATGTTGTCTTCTTTGAGACGTTCCGGTTTGAGAATAGCTAGACCAGCTGCGAAACCCTGTCAAGGAAATTCTTTGGAATTATACCTGATCACAGGCAGTACTTGTACTGATCAACGGGGAACCGTGGGCCGTGTACCTCAATTCAACGAAAGTGATCAAAGACACTTTCGTGTACTTTATTGCTAACTGTTGTATGCAGGTACGCCCGACGTTTGCAGCTGATCAGAAAGAAGTGGTCAATCCATAGCCGCATGCTCACACTACACATTCATCTCTAAAGAAATCATGATAAGTGCATCAACAACTCTGATATTTTCACCCCATGCTTCTGCTACGCTGCTGCAAATATCATGAATCAACAAAAGCTTCGGCTACACTGATGAAGAAAAAATCATGATCCAGAATGTGAGCATGTCGGTCCAAGTGTCACAATATCATATGCTGGCAACACAACAATGGGTGATACTGAGATTAACTGTGGCTGATGATCTCGATTAATGCTCAAAGGTCATCAATGTGGATCAGCTCTATAACCTCCACAAAATATACATTGTAGATGAACAAATCACCACGGAAGCACAAAGTTCGAATTGTTTGAATATTTGATGTCTACGAGCTCGAGAACAATGTCAAGAATAGAATGCTAGGATGCAAAATATAAATCATGGGGTGACCTCCCTTAGGGGGAGATTGTTAGGAATTAGAAATTCCATATATGAAGAGTCGGTCACCCTTAATATTATCTAGCATAACTTAGCTCGTAGACATATCGTTAGTTACGTTATTTAGTAGTTAGTTTGTAGCATAGAATAGTTTAGAGCAACACCATGGAGGAAGGACGGGTCTTTACCCATTGTATCCCTGATCCACAGGCCGTCAGGAGGTCGTGTAGTTTGTAACCTATAAATACCCTCTACCTCCCAAGGTAGAGGGTTGGATGTTCATCTGGAATCTAACCTTCCATGAGTTTCTCTTTCTAGAATATCCCACTTTCTCTCTCTAAAACTCATCTTGTACGCCTACTTGTTTATGATATGATATAGTTGTAAAATCCATTATGTTAGAGTAAGGCTTACTCGTAAGAGTCAACCTTATGCGTAGAGGTTACTGTTTACGCGTATCCTTCACAGGATACGCGTAGTCCCCAATGTAGAACCTTACGCGTAAACGTTACGCATAAGATTTCTCTTACGCATAACATGCTACGAGTAAGGTGATCCTTATGCGTAGATGGCAAGTAACCTTGATTCTGAGTTATACATGCGTTGAAACCTGAAATAAATTCACCATATTACCAATATTAACATATACATTCATTCCTTTTCAAATCAAATCATGAATACTCATTCAAGCAGTTATGCGTAGAACAAGTTTACGCATAGACCTAAAACCCTTAAGTTTAATTTCTACGAGTAAGATATTAAGCCATAGGAATTGCACCAAACTTTTTCTGGGATGTCTAAGAAGCCTATTGAGTTGTTTTATCCAAGTTTTAACATCAAAATCTAAGCACATTAAAATTACCCAAATACTAAGAACATAAACCCTAGTTTTCAAATTTAACATAGTTGGTGTTTCTGGGTAAGTTCTGAGCCTAGATATCATCAATTCAACATGAGAACAACATCAAACAAGCAACCAATTAACCAAAAAAGTTCACACAAGAAAATACCCAATTCACGCATAAACCCTAGTTTTCAAGAATCATTCAATTCGTGTATCTGGGTGAGTTTTGAGGATAGAAATGGCATCATAGAGATTATACAAACATTTTGACACAATCATTTCAACCACAAACACTCACTCTTGATTAGGTGTTCATACGCTTATGCGTAGAACACCAAATCATTCATAAGTTAAGATTTAACCATTAGTTTTTAAAACGAATCAAAACCTTTGTTTAAAATCTTGTTACAAACACAGAAACACTTACAAAATGATGATCAGAAACACGGATTTGTGGATGGGTTTTTACGCGTAGGATTATGGTTGGTGAAATAATAAATGTTGTAATAAATGTGAAGTTTTAGTTTGGTGAGGTATTTTGTTTAAAATACTTTGATCTTTTGACACATTTAGTCCCTGCACCTTGACCATTTACATCCAATGTCCATAACTTCCATTTTGGTTACCAAACGAAAGATATTTGGAAAGAAATTTGATGACACTCCCCCCTCGACTTAAGAAATAATGAAAGTTTATAAATTTTAGTCCGAGGAGTGTCAGTAAACCAGAAATGTGACCACCATTAATAAAGAAACAACCGGGATAAGGTAACATGCAAGTACAAGGTTTTATGAAATCGAAAAATATTTGCTATCTCCCCCTCAACACTTGATCGAGAAAATACTGAATTTTGAAAGAATAAAGTGTTGACGGAAGGTTTGTACTTGCCATGTTAAAAGAAATATAGATAGAAGAATATTTTTGATGTTTTATCTGTTTTTATATTTTTGTATTTTGTTTTTGAAAAAATATTTACAAAATAGGTTTTGGTGTTTGACTGGTTTTAAGAGTGTTTTAAGAGTTCATCCAGTTCCTCTATAGTCAAACACCGCATACCAATCCAGTGGACCGACTCATTAAACCTAGCAGGAGCTAAGGCTTTGGTGAGGAGATCTGCCAATTGGTATTCTGTACCCACAAAGTATAATTCAACTGTACCCTGTTCCACGTGGTCCTTGATGAAATGATATCGAAGATCGATGTGCTTTGATTTCGAATGTTGAACAGAGTTGCACGAGATTGCAATAGCACTCCGATTGTCGCAGTACATCGGGATTCTGTCAAATACATAACCATAGTCTTTGAGTTGTGTTCTCATCCAAATGACTTGAGCACAAAACGCCGATATGGCTACATATTCTGCTTCAGTTGAGGACAGTGACGTACAATCCTGCTTCTTCGATTGCCATGACACCAGTTTATCACCAAGAAATTGTAATGCTCCTGAAGTACTTTTCCGTGAGTCTAGGCATCATGCGTGATCAGCGTCTAAAAAAGCTATTAGTACAAAACCATAATCCTTCGGATACCAGATCCCTAAGTTTATGGTTCCCTTGATGTATCGGAGGATTCTTTTAGCCTCTGAGAGGTAAGTTTCAGTTGATCTCGATTGATGACGGGAGCAAAGATATACGGCAAACACAATATCAGGCCTGCTAGCTGTTAGATACATGAGAGACCCAATGATACTACGGTATTTGGTAAGGTCCACCAATTTCCCATGTAAATCAGCGTCTAGCTTCTTGGTATGAGCCATTGGTGTGGCATAGGTGTCACAGTTTTGCATTCCAAATTTGTTCAACAGTTCAAGGGCATATTTGGACTGACTTAAGAAAATACCACGGGGTGATTGATGAACTTGCATTCTGAGAAAGAATGTGAGTTCACCCATCATTGACATTTCAAAATGTTTTGTCATTAGTTTTGCAAAAGCATTTGAGTATTTTAAATGTGTTGACCCAAAAATGATGTCATCTACATAAATTTGAACGATTAATATGTGAGCCCCGTGATATTGTATGAAAAGTGTAGGATCGACCGAACCTTTGGTGAATTTATTGGCAATGAGAAAGGATGATAACTTATCGTACCACGCGCGAGGAACTTGTTTGAGACCATACAGAGATTTGTTCAATTTGTAGATATGGTTCGGGAACTCGGGATCAACGAACCCTTCTGGCTGGCTGACATAAACCGTTTCTTTCAGTTGACCATTCAGAAAAGCAGTTTTGACGTCCATCAGAAAGACCATTATATTCATATGAGTCGCGAACGCGAGAAAGATCTGAACAGCCTCAAGACGAGCAACCGGAGCGAATGATTCTTCAAAGTCAATACCCTCTTCCTGTCTATAACCCTTAGCCACCAGACGTGACTTGTTTCTGATTACGTTCCCTTTAGCATCCAATTTGTTCTTCCAAATCCATTTGAGACCAATGACGTAGACCCCTGTTGGTCTTTCAACCAGTTCCCATACTTCAAGACGTTTGAATTGGTTGAGTTCTTCTTGCATGGATTTAATCCAGTTGTCTTTTGTCATTGCGTCTTTAATGTTTTTAGGCTCAGATTGGCAGACAGTGAGTGCATAAATGCAATGTTCACCATCTGTGTGAAGACGTTGTCTCGTTACGACTGGTTGATTCGGGTTACCAATAATATTCTCAAGAGGATGGTCTTTTGTCCAACGATGTGTCGAGGGTTGATGTTGGTTTACATTGTGCAGATTTTGAGGATTCAAATGGCTTGTTGATGATTCCGTGACATCAGGTGCAGCAGTTTCATTGGCAAACGGGTTAAAGAACGCATTTGGATCAAAATCTGCAGGTGGGGGTACTTCATTGTTCAGAACATCATCAACTGGTGGTGCTTCTTCAACAATAGTTGTTGTAGCAGGTGTATCAGGTATTGGAATATGATCAGGTTGAGCAGCGGAAACAACGGATACACCTGGAGCACGTTCATCAATGTCCTCACTAAACAGCAAAGCAAATAGCTTTTCCATTTGTTGACGAGTAAGCTGGGGCTTGGTTTAGCTGATGATGGGGTTTGAGGGAAGTTTAAATGGTTGTGACCGGGTTCCAAGCTGTTATGCTCAGAAGCCATTTATGTAAGCTCATCAAAATTAGCATGAATCGTTTCCATAACCTGCTTTGTACGACGATTCCAGATCCGGTAACCTTTAGAATTCTCACAGTATCCAATAAAGACTCCAATGTCAGCTTTGGCTTTGAGCTTTCCAAAGTCATCACGATCATTATTTGGGTAGCAAAGGGATCCAAATACATGAAAGTGTTTGAGATTCGGTTTTCTGTTGTGGATAAGCTCAAAAGGTGTTTTGTTGTGGCGTTTTGTAATCATTGATCGGTTTTGAGTGTAGCATGCAGTTGATACAGCTTCTGCCCACAAGTAATCTGGAAGTTTAGCATTGATTAACATTGTTCTTGCAGCTTCCACTAACGTACGGTTTCGTCTTTCAAGAACTCCGTTTTGTTCTGGTGTACGTGCAATTGATGTCTGATGGTCAATTCCCACTTTCTCATAAAATTCTCGAAGAGTTTGGTTCACGAATTCAGTTCCTTTGTCTGTTCTTATTTGGCGGACGGTGTTCCGGAGCAGAACTTGAATTTTCATGAGAAAGGTGATGATCATCTGTGGAGCTTGATCTTTGCTTCGAAGAAAGTAGACCCAAGTCCATCGTGAGTAGTCATCGACAATTACCAAGATGTAGCGTTTGCCATTAATCGTTTGCACGCGCATCGGGCCACACAAATCGATGTGAAGAAGATGAAGCACATGCTGAGAGCTGTGTTCCACCTTTGAAGGAAAATGAGCACGAGTGCTTTTCCCTTGTTCACAAGCAGAGCAAAGGTGATCTTTAGAATACCGGAATCTCGGGAGACCTTCAGCAAGTTTGTATCGAGCAAGGTTGGTTATGGTTTGAAAGTTTAAATGTGAGAGACGTCGGTGCCATAACCAAGATTTTGTTGATGTTGCCTTTGAAAGTAGACAGATGGGAGATGAAGCAACCATGTCTTGCATTGAGATTGTGTACAGACTAGAATTGCGAGAGCCATACATAAGATCGTTTCCTTGTAGATCACGGATGAAACAAGTTTTCTCTCGAAAAGCAACCTCCAAATCTCCATCACAGAATTGACCGACTGAAAAGAGATTGTGACCGAGGCCTTCCACATAATAAACCCTGCTAATTTCGATATTGCCATTGATATAATCTCCGTAGCCCATGATAGCTGCGAAGTGATCATTCCCGAATCTGACAGTGCCAATGAACTTTGCAATAAAGTTTGATAATAGTTTAAGATTGCCTGTCATGTGTCGGGAACATCCGCTATCAACAACCCAGAGAATGATCTGTATCACCTGCATTCATCACAGACGACACAGATGGAATAGAAGTAGATGTGGAACCCGAAGAGTTAGAGGGTTCCTGAGCAGTTATAGTTGAAATACACACATCAACGATTTTAGGTATCCATTTAAATCCTAGTGTATTATGTATCCATTTCTGCCATCTCCAACTAATCTTTGCTTTAGTCTTAGTGAATGCACTAGGTGGTACTACATTCCTTGGAGGTGTGGGTAGAGCTACAGGGACATCAATGCGTTTCTTAGAATCTAAGGAGGGCGGTTTACGAAGCACAAACTTAGAAGCATTAGTGGGCCTAGAGGTATTCTGTTTCTTAGGATTCCGTAAACGAGAGAAGATAGCTTTAGCAACACATTTATCATGACAATCAGAAAGCATACTTTTATGACAAATAACACAAGAAGCTTCAGACTTAATATCAAAAGTACTTAAAGGTTTAGCATTCGTTACAACACTTTTTCCATTACATTTGTCAGACGCAATATCTAAAGTGGGTGCAACTTGAGTCTTATTCAAAGTCCTAGGGTGTTCTTCTACTTCAGCATTCTTTATTGTTCTTTTCTTAGGTCGCAACTTCCTATTCTTCCTTGTATTGCTCCTAGGGTTTGAAGTGCGGACATTTGGAAAAGAGGCAACTATTCCTGTTTCAGTAGAGGGAAGCACATTAGTATCTTGTGTTTTGTCAGTAGGCATTCTGGGTTCGCTTTTGCTAAGTGTTACAGGTGCAATTCTCTTAATGATGCTAGGTTGAACTTGTCCATACTTTCCTAACATCTCCCTTAACTTAAAGATATTGTGCACCAAATCTTGATTTTCAGAACGAAGATTTCCAGAAAAGTTCATGACTTCTTTTGTGTGTGTAAGATAATGATCAAGTTCGTTTGATGCCTCATCACGAGTCTTTTTGAGTAAATCAAATATGACACCATATTCCTTTTTAAATTTTGCAAGTTCTTGTTCATATTTTGAGATTTGACATTTCAAAGACACGTTTTGATCATCCAGTTGCTCAATTTTAGGATCAAAAGATTTTGAGCGCAACTGAGTGATTTTGTTTTGCAGAGAAAGTTCACGATTTTGACAATCTTTTTGACACCATTGAAGACGACGTTTTGCATTTGAAAGTTCGTTTAACAATCGTTCATTTTCAACTTTTAAAGATTCGATCTGATGCACATTATCAGTATTCTCAACAATTTCAACAGAATCAACAGTATCAACAGAGATATAATCAAATGCATATGAGAAAGAATGCAATAACACAACATTATGGATATCGGTACAGATAACATCTTTGAAGAGTCGATCAACATCTTTTCTTAACATTTTGTTTTTACGTTTTGTATTAGAAATAGATGTTTCTGTTTTCTCGAAAACGATTTTCATCAATCCAACTTCCTTATGAAATTCCCTTTCCCAATACAATGCACAAGTTTTCAAAATTTTAACATGGGGTAAAAGTCTTTTCTGAAAAATATCTCTTTGTTCTCGCGCCTGAGGCGATTGAAAATGTTCAACTTTTATTTCAGAATGAAATTTAATCTCACGTTCTAAAAGTTTGAGGTCAGAAGTAAAAATGTCAAAATATCTATGAATTTGACGATTTTCGGGTTTTGAATTTACTTCACTGAGTGAAGGTAAAGGACCATAAATTTGTGCATAATTTGGTTGGGGAGCAACATTAGCAGACTCAGACGTTTTTGTGATAATCCTAGGTGTGTTAGAAGAATCCTTTGGTGTGACGAAAGTGACAGCTTTTGAATAGTTAAATGGTTTGTTATAAGCAACATTTTCTAACTTTGATCGACTCTCGTCTTCTGCATCTAATTCCTCTTGACGATGATATTCAACAACACTCATAACAGAATCATCAATTTTATATTTTGCACTAGAAACTTCAAGATTTGGTTTGAATGCTTTGGTTGAAAGCTTTGGTTTGTAATCACCAAGATTCAGTCCATATCCATTTGGATTGGGTTTTAAAGTAAATTTTTGAATGGTTGTGATTGACTCACCATGTTTATAAACAACATTTTGAAACTCTTTAAGTTTTTTTTTGTAAGACGATAATTTCTTCAAGATGGTCATCTATTCATTTCTTTGAATGCTTTTTGTACGCAGAGAACTGTTTTTGACAAGTTAACAACTCAGCCTTGGCTTTTTGAGTTTCCAAAGTAAGAGCGTTAAGTTTCTTTTTATGTTCATGTTTCAGTTGTTCTGTTTGAGACAACAAAGCATTCTTCGATGCGGCTAGATCACGAATCTATCGTTCTAAAGATTTTTCGTTTTGATGTGATTTAGCAAAAGCCGCTTTAAAACTTTTTCACGGTTTTCTTGAGTTTTGAAAAAATTGAGTTGCCGTTTTAAGCATTCAATATCCCTGGTTAACAGTGCATTTTTACTGTGTAATTTCTGATTTAATGCATAACATTCATCCATTCGGGATTGTTGGTCTTTAAGTAAGAGATCAATATCTGGACTAGGCAAAAGTTCAGCGTGTTCAACGTGAGTCACAACATGATCACTATTCAGATCCTCAAGTATAACCACGAAGTCAATTTGAGTATCAAAGGTAATCATAAGATCATTTTGATCGTCAAATGTAACTACAGGGTCTAGTTGAGAATCGTCAGAATGAGATGTGGACGACTCATTTTGAACATTTTGAGCCTCGCCGGATTTAGATGTTGGCTGAGATATTAGATCAGTGATGAATATGGTTTGTTCGGGTACCTGAGACAAGCCATCAGTGTCATACACTGGGCTTGTGTCACTCATGTGGAGAGCTTGCATTTGTGCCATCAACATCACTGCTGCATTAGCTTGCAAGTCCTCTATATCATCATCTGAGTCTGCATCTGCCATAAAGCTCTATTCTTTGTTCGTGAGAGTTCCACCAGCTTCATCCTTAAGAGCCAAAAGTAAAGCCTCCTTGGGATAAGCACTGCCCCTAGTCCTCGGCTTTGGGCATGCATTAGTCAGGTGTCCCTTCTCATTACAGCTGTAGCAGCGAAGACCATTTATCCCATTATGAGATTACCATGTTCAACCACTTGAGCTCTCTGTTGTTGTGGAGCACCCATGTTATTCCTTCCCATAGCATTAAACCCTTGACCTCCTCCCATCTGACGACCATAACCACGATTCTGAACTTCAACACGTCCATTGTTCACAACAGCCTGATTCCTTGTGTTTGATGAGGAGCGAATGCGATTGTTGGATTTGTTTGTATACCGGCCGAAGGCTTTAGCAATCATAACAAATCCTTGTTGCAATGCATCGAAAGCTTCGGAGTCCTCATTAGCTTCACTGTAAAGTGGTTGATCATTGTTGTTGTTGTTGTATGGAACCAATTGAGTTTGTTGAGATTTTTGCTGTGACGGATCATATGGTGTAATTGTTGCAGTTGGTTGAGGAGCGGGTTGAGGAGGATAACTAGTTTGAGCCCACAAAGCAAGTTGTTGATTGTCCGGAAGTGATGGTGAAGCAGTTTGTCCACGGATAACCCTTTCTTTGTCAACTTCTTTTTGATGTGGTTTCAAATAGTCGTACAATAATCCGTAAGAAGCATGATGAAGATTCTTCGCTTGACGGATGAAAATGACATACTTCTCCCAAGCAGGACCAAGACTACTTAGGAACTTTGTATTGACTGCAATTCTTGGCATGATGATGTTGTGTTTATCCAAATCATTGATGATGTCTGAGAATCGATGATGATAAGACTCTAGTGTCTTTCCAGGTTCAATCATGAAGTGTTCATAAGCCAAGTAAATTTTGGATTCCATATCCTCTTGATTGAGTGCAGTGCCTTCCATGAGAAGATGAATATGTTCCCACATTGCTTTTTCAGTCTTTTGAGCATCAACACTTCGAAGAATTGGGTTTGGTAATCCTAAAAGGATATATTTCATTGCTAGCTCATCAGCTTCGTAGTGTAGAAGTTCATCACCAGAAAGGTCAGCAAGAGTTGCAATGTTTGTAAGATCATCTCTTGGTGGAACATCATTTGGATCTCCGGGTGTAACAACAATAGGCATCTGAAATGGACCTTCCAAGATAACCTTCTTTAAGAACTTTCCATGTGGCTTCTTTAGATCACAAAACCTAAAGAACCTAATCACCCATTGATCGTAGTTACCGGGAGTGAGCATTGGAGGTTTATCAAGTGATCCTGCCTCATGAATGGATTGCTGGCTACTTAAAGCTTCACACATCTTTGCAAACCAAGTTGGTTCCTTCATAGTGTTCCTGGATGGATGTTGACTGTAAACATTTGTGTAAGGTTGTACTTGAAGACTAGGTGGTGGTTGAACCATTTGAGGTGGAATTGCTCCTTGTTGTGGATAATGTTATTGATTGAATTGTTGTTGATAAATTTGTTGTTGTTGATTGAATTGTTGATGTTGTGGACTTAGTTGTTGTTGTTGTTGTTGATTATACGTGTAAGGAAATTAGTTAGAGTATGGTGGTTGAGACATGTTAAAAATTTGTGTTGTTAAATGGATCTTTGTAGTCGAATGAAACGTTGTTGATGAAGTATCCTTAGGCGTAGAAAAAACCAAGTTTAGGAAAAGCAACACTTAGGCGTAAAAACACCAAACTTACGCGTAACAGCAGTATTTAAGCGTAGGATTAGCTTACGCGTAAGAATTGAGAAACACTAAAGTTATGCGTAAACTGAAAGTTAGGCGTAGAAGACTTATGCGTAGGATTAGCTTATGCGTAAGACAAGGCTTAGGCGTAAGAAAAATCTTAGGCGTAAAGAGTTCTACGCATAAGTTTGAGCTTATGCGTAAGACTAGGGTTTTGCTCAAAAAATCTTTTACACTATCACAGTGTAAAGGATATCCAAATTCGAAGTGTTTTCAGGCTTATCCAAGCAAGAAAACACTGAGTAAACCACGAAAACTGAAGATCGATCCAAGGAAAAGTTACGCGTAAGATTAGGGTTTTGATACGCGTAAAACTTAACCAAAACTGATTTTTAGCCCAAAATGATTCTAAACCAGATTTTTGTGATGAAACAGCTTCAATATCACCAAAATAACACAAAAGTGTGAAACTTGATGATCCAAAACTTAGAAACACCTTATGCATAGAAATGATCCCACGTATAAAACCAAGCTTAAAAACAATGATCCACACGTAAAGTTTGAAACTTTTTGCCAAAAACAGATATTTTAACACCTAAAAATGTTGAAAGTACAAGAATCTTGGATTGAAAAGTGTAAAAAATTAGTTTTTAAGCGTGACAAAGTTTGAAACCATATGTTACGCGTAAGACCAAAACTAACTTCAAAAACAAAACCTTTTCACCAAACTATTTGGCGAATGATACCACTGTTAGGTCACCATATATGTAACACAAGCATCAATAGAAGAAATAGAGAAGAGAAGTGATCGGATGAACAACACACACACACGTATGACAATATGTGAAAGGTTATGTGTAAGGTGAAATGTGAATTGAAAAACCAACCCTCAAGTGAGGGTTATACAAGAGTATTTATAGGGCAAAGAGCTAGGGCAACACTTCTAGCAACCTTCCCTTCTTATGGGCTTGGGCCAAGGCTCATGGGCTTTTTACATAAGCCTTGGCATGATAACTAACATAAAAGCCATATTAAGCTAACTATTACATATTAATTACTAACACTTGAAATATAGTTTAGGAGTGATTCCAACATGTTGATATATTGTTCTCCTGAATTGACAACTGCTCAAACTCGAAGAGTTATGTGTACATCGAGGACGCACAACAAGTTCATGTGATCGGGCTTAATCATTTATTTTGGGTTTAATAACCACAGAAATGATCCGTGTTAACTTGTTACTTTGGTGTTATCGTCTTCTTCGGGTCCTTGAGCTTCATACAATTAGACTGTTTGCTTCACTTCTTCTTCTTGGGGGAAATGGTCGTTTTACATACCAAAGATTCATTTTTTGAAGGCTCAAGTTCTTGCGATGATTTAAGAGCCTCGAATGCTTTGGTGGTGAAAGTTTAAGAGATGATGACTTCTATCTTCTACAAAGTGCTGAACGATTTCCTTATCTTGGTACTCGTATCATCATCTTCTTAAACTATTTCTCTATCATTGTAAATATTTTTCAAAAAGCAAAATACAAAAATATAAAACCAACAAAAACAAAATAGAAAAATATAAAATCAACAAAAGCCCATAAAAATCAGAAAATTGAAATATACCAAAAATATGTTTTCTCAAGACATGTCTTCTGGTATCGATAACATCTACGGTCTTTGACATGTCATTCAATAATGGCACGGGACTTTAGATGAAGTTCGAGCAGGAGGTGTAAATATTTCTTTCTAAACATGTCTCAAAATATGGCTTACAGTTACTTCAGACTCTAACCCGTGCTTAAACCATGGCTTGCTATTATTTCAGATAGCAACCCGCTCTTTAAAGAAAGGAAAGTGTTGCGCTAAACCAATTTTCATAAATTTCATGCACTTATCCTAAAAACAAATTGAGGAAAGTATGTCGAAGGACTGCTGTTCCTACTCAAATATTTTTCCTTCTAAAATTCTTCAGAAAAATATTGGTTTTAACAAATTGGTGGAAAATGAGTTGCTATTAAATCAATCAGTTTCAGAGTTTTCATAAAAATTGAAAACTCAATCAATGACTTCAGCGCTTTTAATCTTTTCAGAAAATAAGTCATTGATTGAGGGGAAGAATGTTTTCAAATCTATATCATCTAACGGGCTTTCTTAATTATCCTACGTGCTTAATTAAAAATGATATTTTCCTATGTCGAAGGACTAGGAATTTAGGATATGATTGTTAGGTTTAGATGATTAGAGTTTGATGAACACATAAATCCCATACCTTATATGATCTGATTTATATGTTGGTTAGACTTTTATTAGTCGATTGCTGTTTGGGTGATTTCGACCACCATATATCTGTATGTGTGTTCACTAATGTATGCAGGTATATTGGTATATAAGAATGTTCCCGATCAGGATCCCACAATTGAAGATGATTGGATGCCGAAAGGAAAGGGTAGCTATATCTTGGGTTGACAAATAAAGAAACGAAGCTTAATTGGACTTCATTGGAGAGTTGGCATGGAAAAATGCAACGTAAGAGGTCTCACTGCATCAGCAGATGGTTTTCTTCATCACCAAATGAAGAAACGAAGCTTAATTTGACCTCAGTTGGCATTAAAATGCAACGTAAGAAGTCTCACTGCATCAGCAGACGGTTTTTCTTCCAAGCCCTAGAGCAACAACATAAGCTTCTCAACCACCTAACGTATCTTTGTGCAGGATAATTGTGTACCATTTCTTAAACAATCTTTTAAATAATATTTTTTTGAAAAATGGAAAAATATTGGTTTTGAAAATAAATTGGACTTAATTTTGAAAATCACCGGACTTCATTTTTTATCAAAACTTAAGTCACTCAATCATCGACTACGATCTTCGATTGAGGGGGAGAGTGATTTAAAATAAAATATTTTCAAACAATATTTCTTCATAAAAGGTCCGTTTGTACAAAATAAGTGGTGATCTAAAGATTTAATGTTATGTCATGGTATGATTTTTCTTTAAGAATCAAGATCTTTCAAAATGAAATTTTTTCTGTTCTTTTTTGATTGTGAAATTGTTTTATTTTACTTAAAGATCTCTTAAAAACTATCATACGTGACACTAACACTCTTTAATGTCTTATATTGATCTATATCAGTCATTTTTCAATATTAAATCTTGCCACGTCTTTCCCCAAACTTTTCTAAATGATTTAAATCAATTGGGATCCAAAATCTCAATTGGTTTGAAATTTTTGATCGGGGGAGAGATCGTGATTTAAATCTCTAATCTGTTTTAGTCCTTTAAAGGCACTCCTGCCTCCATGTGCCAAATGATTTCAATATATGATGCACATGATTGAGGAGGAGCATTTATCCAAAAACAAGATGAGTATTTAATCAAGGCCACATTTTCTCCCATGTTTTCCAAACCTTATTAAATCACTTGGGATCCAAAATCTCAAAGGGTTTGATATTTTTGATCGTGGGAGAATTTGTGATTTAATATGAAATTTGATAAACGATGATCGTTTTGATTCAAAGTGCAAGTTCTCTCTAATATGTGCCAAACTCTTTCGTATATCGATGCACATATTGAGGGGGAGCGAATGGTTTCTATTGGCAATCGTGAAAAGTACTTCAAAAACCTCTTGCATCTATGTGATAAAATGATTTAAAATATCCTATGCACATATTGAGGGGGAGAATTTACCAAAGAAAATCAAAAGGCTTTTTCTAAGGAAATTGTGATCAAAGAAATTATTTCAAAAGAACTCTTGCCTCCACGTGCTAAACTAACTCCTAATCATACGCACATGTTGAGGGGGAGCATTTCTAAATGATCAAAACTATTAAGGTACAAAATGCTTTGATATTATATCACAAGTACCTTGATTGATTTTCCAAATGATTTTTCAATTGGTTTCAAGAAGGAAAGAACAATACCTAATGACTGACCAATTTACTTTATGCATGGTGTTATAAGGATGGTTAGGTTAGGTATTCATTCCCACGATCCCGCCAGAGCCGGAGGGATCTACCCAGGGACAATCCACTAGATAGTGTAGAAGTCCTTAGGTATGATGAAAAAAGGAGAAAAGTAAGATATGGGAAGAGTGCGGACTGAGATAGAACTAGAACTGGAATAAACCCAACAAGGTTCTAGTTATGAAGTCTCGGTAAGCACTGAAGGGGTTGAAGAATGAAAAAGAAATGAATGTGAAAAGGGTAAAAAGAAATAGCCCTCCAATAATTCAACCTTAGGGTAGAAACCGGGTTCAATACATATGCTACTGGTGTTTACTAAGGTAACACTGGTATTGAAGACAATACGTCATGGACCCAGTGACACACTGCACCTAACTTCCCGAGCTACTAAAGTTCCTCTTAAAAGGGCTAGTTTCATTCTCACGGGGAACCGACATTATCTATCGACTTTCTCTTAGAGATTGTTGATATTGAAGAAGGAGACCCTCTCCCTAGTCTCCGGCATAGGAACCAAATGTGCACTATTGAGTCTAAAGCCAAGAGATCATCCACAATATCTCATTAGGACACAAAATTATGAAGACTTGCTGTTTCACACAATGTGGAAAGTAAGAATATATTAAGAGTCCTACGCATTATCCTTGTGGTATTGCCAGAACATCTGAGTGATATACTAACATATTCACAATGAAGATGGAAAGCCTTCTAGAGCCAACATCTAACAAGCTCTTGGTGGGTGACATGTGAGATCTTTTCAAAAGATCAAGCTTGTGACAACTGGATAGAAACAATGGGGCGATTCATTCTTGAATCAACCTTGGTCCAGGAAATGAATTGACGAATACTTTTGCAAAACCGTTCGATGTGCAAATCTTCTTTTCTCTAGAACATTGAATGTGTATTCATGTTTTCAAACACAAAAAATATCTCTGATTGAAAAAATACTTTTGGAAAAACTGCTCGATGTGCGAATCTCTTTTTTTTCTCCTTTTCAAATACAAAAAGTATTTATGATTGAAAATTGATCTTTCTCATAAAACCTTCGTCATATTGCAAAACTCTTTCTTCTTTGCAATACGTGATTGTTTTCAAATCAATTTTTCATCAATCAGTGAATCTCAATTCGCTGGTTCACTTACTCCGTGTTGTCTTCTTTGAGACATTCTGGTTTGAGAACGGCTAGAGCAGATGCGAAACCCTGTCAAGGATATTCTTCGGAATTATTCCTTATCACAGGTAGTACTTGTACTGATAAACGGGGAACCGTGGGCCGTGTACCTCAATTCAACGAAAGTGATCAAAGACACTTTCATGTGCTTTATTGCTAACTGTTGTTTGCAGGTGCATTTGGATGGTTGCAGCTGATCAAAATTGAGAAGTCAATCCAAAGCCGCATGCTCACAGCATCCACACTTAATTGAAGAAATCATGACTTGTGCATATCTACAGAACCTGGCTTTGATATTCTTATACTATGTTTCTGCTACGCTGCTGCAAATATCATGAACCAGTAAAGCTTCCGCTACTCTGATGGAAAGATGTCATGATTCAAAAGTGTGAGCATGTCGGCCCAAAAGTCACAACATCACATGATGGCAACACAATAAAGGGTGATCCAGAGATTTACTGTGGCTGATGATCTCGAAGAAAGCTCGAAGATCATCAAAGATGTGGATCAGTTAAAGGCCTCCACTTAAAGTACAAAGTAACCAAACTTTGAAGAATCACTGCTAAAGGAGAAAGATGCAGATGTTGAAGAATTAAAGTCTACGAGCTCAAGACTGAAGATTAAATAGAATGCTAGGATTCAAAATGTAAATCATGGGGTGAACTCCCTTAGGGGGAGATTGTTAGGAATTGGAAATTCCATTGTGAAGTGTCGGTCACCCCAACTATAGACTAGCACAAGTTAGCTCGTAGAAATTACGTTATTTACTAGTTATTAGTTAGTTATATAGTTATTAGTTTAGCTTAGTGTAACACCGTGGAGGAAGGACGGGTCTTTACCCACTGTATGCCTGATCCATAGCCCATCAGAGGGCGTATTATGTAAAACTATAAATACCCTCTACCTCCCAAGGTAGAGGGTTGGACCTTTCACTCTAATCTAACCTTTTCTCTTTTGTTTAATTTCTCTCTCTAGAAAGGCTCCCATCTTCCACTTTCTCTCTCTAAACTCTAAACAATACGCCTCATATTTATGATTGTTTGTGTGTTTATGAAATCCAATATCTAACATACAATATAGAGGGACACTGAACAAAGGCCGTTTTCAGTGGGCAGTTGAACAAAAATTTCATTATGTCCTTATAGGCTGGGACATTTTGTGGGTATTCAAAATTGCCTATGACATTGTTTGTTTTAAATTCAACGTTACTGAGATCCCCTACCCACTATGTTGCAAACTGAAGAGATTGTGTTCTTGCCATTTCCATTAAAAGGTTTTTAGGGTTTTGAAAAAAACTTTCTTGACAAGAACTATCAAAGGTTTTTGAATCTCTTAAGTTGTGATGAAAAACTTTTGTAAAGGTTTACAGAGAAGATTTTTTAGAAAAGAATTTGAAGAACAAAAATATTTCTGGGTTTGAAAAGAGATTTTGACAGAGTTTTGTTAGCAGAAATATTTTGTGTGTGTTATAAGGATTTTGTGAGGGTATTTATAGTGTGTTTAGAGGGGTAGTTTATGCAAATTTGTGGATTTGAAAAGTCGGTTTTTGAAAACATTTGAATTTCCACATTTAATGCCACCCTCCACTACCCGCAGTAAAATCTCGTTTTTCATGGGAACAGTTGCAGTGCACAGTAAAAGTGCAATTTGCAGTAATAAAATATCCTTAGGATATTTCATGTGAGGAGAGGCATTTAATGCCAAGTGGGGTGAGGTAAGTAATTGAGGGACCCTTGACATGGATGACAGTAAGACATAGAGACATATATTCCTTTATTAAATTGGTGTGTTTACCAACCTAAGACATTTAAGTTACTAATACTTGGTGCATTTAGTTACTCATTCAATGCTCAATATCTATAGTCAGGGTCCCTGAATGAGTCTTACTCATTCAGTGAGAGGTTGTCTTGTGGGTTTCGTTCAGGGAGGAGGAACCATTTCAGAGAACTTACTGAGATTGGTTTTCAGATGCTTGACTTTCAATGTCAAGCAATCCCAATTCAGCTTTCAGTCTCTTGAAGGTAGGTTCATCCAAGGGTTTGGTGAAGATATCAGCTAGTTGATATTCAGTAGGGATGAAATGGAGTTCTATGTCTCCTTTCATTATGTGGTCCCTGATGAAGTGATATCTTATATCAATGTGTTTGGTTCTTTGATGAAGGACGAGGTTGTTGGAGATTGCAATTGCACTAGTGTTGTCACAGAAGATGGGTACCATTTTGTAGTGGATGTCATAGTCACTGAGTTGACTTTTCATCCATAAAACATTGGCACAACATCCTGCAGCAGCCACATACTCAGCTTCAGCTGAAGACATAGCCACTGATTGTTGCTTTTTAGCACTCCAACAAACCAATTTTCCTCCAAGAAATTAACAGGACCCTGAGGTACTTTTTCTATCCATGTTGCAGCCAGCATAACCAGAATCAGAGTAACCTTTGAGATCAAACCCTGAGCACTTTGGAAAATAGAGTCCAAGGCTTGAGGTTCCCTTCAGGTACTTGAGTATTCTTTTGGCTGCAGTGAGGTGGGAGTCTTTGGGATTGGACTGATATCTTGCTATTAGACAGATTGAGAATTGTATGTCTGGTCTAGAAGCAGTTAGATACATCAGTGAGCCAACAATCCTGTAGAAAACTAGAAGGGGGGGGGGTTGAATAGTTTTGCCGATTTTAAGTTGATTTCAAAAACTTTAGATTCGATATTATGTGAAATCGTATGGATGTTGAGAACGTATAGATCTAATGATAATGCAAGCAAATAAATAAAGATAAGGGATAGAAATGACACAACCGATTTATAGTGGTTCGGCTACAAGGACACCTTCCTTGCCCTACTCCACTCCCCGAGTCACCTACTCGAGAGTTCAAGCACTATGTCAACAAACTCCTTCACTTGGCGGAGAAGCCTTCACAACGTTGCTTACACTTTTTCGGTACAAAGCTAGATACCGAGTCCGTAGCACGGTGGACCAAACCAACACAACTATTACACAACAAATATGTGAAATATCAAATACAAGATCTTCGCTACAGAAATCTTGCGGAGTGACAAATCAATCAAGGACCCCTTGCTTGGATGACTTGTAGAATGCTCGTGATCTCGCCTTAGAGAAGGACCTATATGAAGATCACAAATAGAAAGAAAGAAGAACAACTCTCTAGATCAAGTGATCTATATGTTAGAAGAGAATGAGAGTGTATATGAGATTTAGTAAGAAGAGGGGTGAGTTAGAATGAAGAAATGGCTCTCTATTTATAGGCAAATTTCCTCACTGTTCCCACGGATCCCACGGATCCCTTCCACTTGGGATCCGGCTAGCACAAAGCTAGGGATCCGTGGAACGCTCCTCTTTGCCCATGGGTTTTTTGGTTATGGGTCATGGGTTGGTCCATGGGTTATATCTAGATTCAATGTATCTAAGTATACATTGTATCAAATCTCTTTGGGTATGGGTTAAGATGCATGGGTTGTGATTTTTACCCATCCTAATTAACTATTACAACAAATGCTTTAGTTACTACATTTTTGTATTTAAAAGATTATATGTAAATGCTTTACAAAAATAACATGTATCCTTATAATTATACTTAAGACAACATTATATATGTTATCAACAAAACACAAAGTGATCGCAAAATATTAATAAACGTTTTTACGGTTTATTTGTATTAACAATCTCCCCCTTTTTGTTGATGACAAAATATAATGTTATGATGAGTAAAACTTAAGAATAGATGTAAGTTTTGAAAGCTCCTAAGTTTTACTTCTTCTCCCCCTTTTTTGTCGAAACAGAAAGTTAACCCTTGGAGGAAAAATTAGTCTACGTATTTCTTACTCCCCCTTGACGGTAGCTCCCCCTAGTTTGGGGCGTCAAGAGAAGAAAAAAAAATCCTACAAAAGAAAGTTAGTAACATGCTTAAATGATCTTATGGTTGTCGAGAATCAAGATAGGGAGCCAAGGTATGTAAACAAGGCCTTGTAATAAAACGACAAATTGTAGTGGTAGTTAAGCCACTTACAAGCATGTAAAAATAAGAACAAGACTTGTTCTTGAAAATGACAAAAAAAAAATTTAATACTAAAAGTGAAAAATAGTAGTAGAGATTCCTTCCATGCTTGCATAAGGTTATGGATGGAGGTTTTGATGAGTAATGGTATTGATGCGATCAAGGATGAGGTTGAGTATGAAACGCATTTCTTCCCTAACTTCTATTGCAATTTCCCTAGTGGATTGGCAATGTTCACAATGTAAATGATGTGGGTAATGAGTGCGGAAGTTTTCCGGGTTGTTTTGATTTGAGTTATGCGGAAGTTGTGGTGGAAAAATAGGAAAATATGGATCAAAATCCGGAATGTTTGTACGTGGTGGTAGAAAAGAACCTAGATGTTCTTGTAATGTGATGGGAGCTAGAGGTGGTGATGTTTCAAGATCTTGAAAAATAGTATTTGGTGATGTGGGGGGTGTTGAAAAGACTATTTCTTTTTCTTTAGGCTGGGTAGATCTTGCTGGAGTCCTAAGGAGTTCCAAAAGAGTTATTTTAGGTGGTGATGAAGTTGGTGTACTTGTTGGTGATGAGGGTGGTGCTATAATGGAAGCATCTTGTGGTGAGTTATTTGTTGAGGATGAATCATTTGAGGTTGGTTTTGCTAAACAACAAGATCGGATACTAATCTGTGCGGATATCCTAGCATTTGATTGTGGTATTTTGGATGGTGGAAGTACAAAGGTTTGGATATCATGATTGTTTGTACTAGATGATTCTCCTAAAGGGTTTTTTGGATGACATGATGAAGTGTGTTTGTGAGAAGGAGATGGAGTATGCAAGCATTTTGGGAGTTATATATATAGAAAAACAACACATTGTAATGAATGCTTGACCCAAAATGCGGATTAAAATCTAATGATTAGATATGAATTCAAGGCATGTGATCATGAGAACACAGGCATTAAAGAGCATACTCCCAAAAATAAAACAAATGTGGATTTTTCATCCAAAATGACAAAAATAGAAGTTGAAAACAGCTTCTGTTTACACGGATCCCACGGATCCTTCCCTTGAGGGATCCGTCCAGCATGAAGGCTAGGATCTGTGGGTCTGGTGATTCAGGCAGCACAAAATTTTTCTTTTTGAAACATTTTTGCCTATTGTGTGCCTATATGCAAACTATTTGGAGTTGCGGTTTTCTCGACCTCTAAAAAGAAAAGGAAAATAACTAGAGAAAAATAAATCCTAATTGAGATAACCCGAAAACACACATTTGGTACATAAGTACGTAATATTGTGTTATCAGTGCTCCTAATTCATTTTTGCTTAAATGAATGTACCCGAAAACACATATTAGTTATATGTTCCCTTTAACATTCAAAAGTCATGAGATGCAATGAAAACGGGTTTTTACTTTGTATTAATAATGAAAAAGCGATTTGTCCTAGACGTGAGAAATTGTTTTTGTGAAATAGATACGGGAAGGTATCATTCTTTTTAGAAAACATTTTGAAAGGTGATTTTCTTTAAAAATGTGTACGTAGTTATAAAAAAAAATTATAAATGGAATACTTATGTTGGGTTTTGAAAATTCCCGTATTGTTTGTGAGTTGTGCGTCAAATAGGAATCCTAGACTCAGAAAGAAGAAGGCTAGTGTTTACATACCTTGTAGAGTCAATTTAAGTTATGACGTTTGTTCCATTAGACCAAGACCAAGAAGAAGTAGGTTGAATTTGTCACAATTCTCAATTTCCGGTCATTTCTCACATTTACTATTTCATCGTATATTGTAAACTAGGTTTACAAGTATTAATTTCGCGTAACCGTAGGGGTGTAGCTGCGAATTCATAAACAATCATCAAGGACATTTCATATAGACTAGGTTTAGTCTACATATCATTAGCATCATTATCATCATATTAGTTCATGCATGATTTTGCATTTTACATTAAACGCGTAATTTTCATATTAAATAAACGCTATCGCGTAATTGATTATTTTGAACAATTGATCCATTACTTTCAAAAATTATCCCAATATATTTTTATACTCATATTAAGTTCATAAAAATAATATTATGAGTTTACCCAGTGTTTTAAATTTATTATGTATATAAATTGTTATATTTATATAATTACGACAGTTTTCTTAAATATTACACGATCATTATCGTTTCACTCAAATTTTACAAGAAATGTATTTTTATAAATTTTATGACCTCAATATGTTTTATTTTGACCCTTAAAAATTTATTTTTAGTTAACGCTACCTTAAATACTCAAATGTGTATACAAGTTACTACTATTACTTAACAATACTACAAGTACACATTTAATTTACATCTATATACAAGAAATTAAAAAAAAAAATATAATCTTAAACAAATACACCCCCTTGTCGACACAAGGGGGTTAGTCATCTTAATTTGCTAAAATATCTACTACATGTATATCATATTATACATTCATTTATCACATACACATCTAAATTACAAAGTGTAAACTATCTCTTTCTCTCCTTCATCATACAAACCAAAAACCACAAGGATCAAAGAAGGAAGCTTCAAAATTTTTCTAAAACAAGATTATTACAATCTAGATACACTCTTTGTATAGGTTTTGAAATAAAAACCTAGGGTGTTTTAGGATTTAACCTTAGCTCATATCACCTCATCAATTACTAGTAAGCATTTCATACCTATCATTATTTTTCATATTCATTTCTATGTTCATTTTTATTATGCACAAGTAAAACATGCAAGTTATGTGATGTTTATACCACTTTTTAAGGTTTTTAAGTGTTATATATATATAATTCATCCTGTAATTAATCCTTGGTACACATCACTCTTGGTAATGCCTAGGAACCCATGACACCCTAAGAAGGTGTATGGTAGGATTAGAATAGCTTCGGAGTTGTTTTGATTGGGTTAGAATAGGTTTGGCGTGAGAAAAACTCATTTCGACACGTTTTAAAAAGGGTCTGTCCATATTTTGAAAATCTGGAAATCTCGACAGTAGATAAAAATTTTTGGCCTAGATATTTAGAAAATACGCTTTAAAACGAAAACGTGGCCGCTTGAATGGATTAAAACGGAGCTATAACGAAGAAGTTATGAATTTTTCAAGTTGACGACAAAAACTAATTATCTTCAGAAAATTCAGCATGTTATATCAACTTGTTACGAGTCAAAAATGAGTCTTAAGCGTTATAAAATGTGTCGACTTATCAAAAATATATTAGTATATATTATTACGATTCCGAGGACATATAAAAAATAGAAAACGGACTTGTAACGATTAAATTACACGTGTTTACATAAAGTTGCCGTAACTTTACTATATAAGAAAAACTAATATATTTCTATTAGACAAACATTACGGCCACGAATGACCATGTTGAGGGTCGTTTTTAACATCAATGGAGTACTTTTTATAACATGATGTCTTCTAGTAAAAGTAAGTTCGCCAAGCATATTTTCCAAAAATGTCCGATCGTTTGTCTAGCGGAGTTGTAATAAATTAAATACGGTCACTTAAACTTTGCCGAAAACCACCCTTAAACGATATTTTGGACACAAGTACCATACTTAACCCATATGTTTCTCTGTGAACGAGACCTCTAGGATGGAAACTTAAACACTAAAACTTTGAGATAATGATACAAGCTTTCTAAAACCGTTGATTTTGTTTCCTAACGCTCGACGTGAACCATTTTACGACTAGCTTTTCGAGGCCATTTAGTCACTTTCATGAAAATTTCAACGACATTATTTTACGACGAAAAGTTATAATCTCTTAATAAATCACTAAATGATTATCGTCGGATATCATTTCAACGTAAATGCATGTAAAGTAATTTAAAAATGGTCAAGACGTTATAAGATTATTTTTCGACGATAAACCTTATTTTCCAAAAGTGAACAAGTGGTATGGATATCATATGAGTTTGCATGCACGACATTGTTTCATGACTTATATTAGAGCATGTCATTCCTAATAGGTCGCGGTTAGAGTGTTGCGCCTCATTTCTGTGCATCCACTCTGTCATCATAACTATTGCCACAGGTGAGTAATCACATCCCCCTTTTTACCGTTTTTACTATATTTTTGGGCGAAATGCATGAACCATTCTTGAGCTAAATTGATTACTACTTTTATTAACTTGTTTGACTAGAACTTGTGAACTCGAATCAAACCCTTAAACATAATTACGAACCTATGACTTGTTTGATCTTATTGAACTGTACTTGCTATGACCCTAAAAGTCTCGCCTTATTGGTGGAGCATACAAAGTCTCCCTTGTTCGGAGCAACTTAACGCCTCCCCGGTCCGGAGCAGAATGTCTCCCTATGGGAACGGAGCATTTTCAATTTAAGTCTCCCTTGTTCGGAGCAGTGCAAATTCTCCCATGTTCGGAGTGTTCTTAATTTTATATAATAGTTGTATGATGTACCGTTCGTACATTCGCATTGTTAGTCTCCTATTAGTAGGTAGTATGGATAGCGCTATTAGAGGTCGGCCAACCTCTCGTTCACTATGTTACGGGACGCATATTATTTATTCTAGGGGCTTTGCCTGGCATACATTATTATATACGAGGTACTATATTATGAACTATTATGACCATTTGTACTTGACTACTGGATACGCTATATTTTGTGCAATGGGTTGTGAACACACAGGTTGCAAGTTTTGTATTGGCGGAACTTGGAACTGAGTGGATTTACAATGCCTTTGCTTTGTGGACTATTTCCGATGACCGAAACCTTTGAATCTCTCTTACGAGTTTCTTATTTTACGAAACGTGTATACTCACCAACTATTTTCATAGTTGACCCGTTTTTCTCTCATGCATTTCAGGTGATCGTTAGTAATCTTTTTCTACCAGGTCTTGCATAATGAAGTTTTCACTTGTCACTACAAATCGTTATGTAATAAAACGCAATATTTTGGAATCTAAACTTTGTACTATATTTGCCGATGTCGGCTAAACTGGTATTGTAGTGGTGTACTATTTCTGTTTAATCTTAACGTTGGTATGTTCTATTATCTTGTGCTTATGTTCCTATCCGTTACACCTCGTGTTTCCGCCTCCGGCGAGGGTGTGACAGATTGGTATCAGAGCCAAAGGTTATAGAGAATGCCGATTTTTCAAAAAAATAAAAATCACAGCTATAACCGGAATAAAGTTTTATTAAACACAGAACATCATCCGAGTCAACTAGTCCTATCGTTGCATCGTTACTCATAAATTATACATAGCCTGATCAACTATGTCTAATTTATGAAGAACCATGCAATGATAAGAGTGGTAGTTTAAATCATGTTTAGTCGAGTCTTTAGAGTCTGGTCACCTGAAATCGCATTGGTCGGGTGGGTATGCATAGCATGTTTTTACGTTCACGTCTACATTACCGTACCTTGTTTATACCCTCTCTTTTCCATCTTTCGACTTGTTAGGCATAGCATGTCTCTGTTCCTGTCATATTTTGATCACTATAACATATTACCGCCGTTCTGCACCTCATCTGCCTTCGTTCGAGTGTCATTTACTCAACCCGATCTTTTGGTCCATTGCAGGATCATGGCTGCAAGAAACACACGCTCAGGAGTCAACAACAACGGCAACCCAAACAACAATGACAATCCAAACAACAACGCGACTGGAATAGCGGATCTACTCACCCAAATTATGACGCACCTTGATGCTAGAAGAACCAACGTCAGAGAAGGTACTTCAAACACTGGTCATGGATGCAGCTACAAGACTTTCATGACATGCAAGCCGATGGAATTTTATGGTACTGAGGGTGCCATTGGACTGTTAACCTGGTTCAAGAATGTGGAGTCGAAACTTAGTATCACGAAGTGTGCTGAAGGAAACAAGGTTGAGTTCTCTGCTGGTCTACAACAAGGTCGAGCATTGACCTGGTGGAACAACCAACTACAGACCAGAGGGAGGGGGGCTGCAAATGCGTTATCTTGGGAAGCATTTAAGAAAAACTACTAACTGATGAGTACTGCAGAAAAGATGAAGTGCAAAAGCTGGAAGCGGAATTTTGGAATCACTTGATGGTAGGAGTAGAGGTCGACAAGTACACGATCCGTTTCCACGAGTTAACTAGGATGGTTCCTCACATGGTTTCCACTGTGGAGAAGTTGATCGACCGATATATATGGGGATTGATACCGGAAATTAGGAGGGATGTCACCTCATCAAACCCAACCACTCTGCAAGCCGCTGTGGGCATGGCGTATCGCTTGACAAATGATGTGATCAGGTCTGGAGAACTAACAAAAGCTGGACGAAAGCGACAGGATGATCATCAGGGAAGTCGAGACCAGGACCAACAAAACAAGAGGCAGCGAATAACCAGAAACTACGTAGCAGTTACTCAAGGTCCCAAAAGATACGCGGGTCCACATTCTATGTGCACTCGATGTAACTATCACCACTCAGGAGACTGCCCAAGGTGCGACAAATGTGGACAGACGGGCTACGTCGCGCGGAATTGCTCAAACAGGACTGGGAACCAAGGACAAAGAAAAGCATGTTACGAGTGTGGAAGTCTGGATCACCTTCGGAACACCTGTCCAAAGTTGAAAAGAACACCCAATCAAGGAGGTAATCGTCCAAACCTGGCGTTGGCAATAGAAGGCCCACAAGATCAGAACATTGAAGTTCCTCCCGCACGTGGTCGAGCATTCTATCTGGGTACCGAGGAAGCCCGCAACGCGTAACGGGAACATTCTTTCGAACAATTACCTTATTTCTGTACGACATGATTTTGAGTGCATAACTTCCTTCCAATTTTTACCACGTTCACGACATTGATTAATTTGAGACCTATCGATATTGACTTTAGTTGTAAGTTATGTTGTTGATTTGATTTGTGTAAGCAAATCCAAGAACGAACGGATCTTTCAAAAGACTTCATTCAAGGATGTTGAATCCTATCATACTAACAACTTGTTTCCTAGCTTGATCTAGTGACAGTTCTTGTTTGGTGAGTTGCGAAAATCAAGCTAAGAGTCAAGTTTTTACTCAAAAGGTCTTTTGAGGGATACGTTCGGTGTTGGGTAAGTTTACCCTATCAAATCTAATCACGGGCATGTATTTAGTTGGATGAGGAACCCATATGCATGAGCATTGACATGATCATTTAGACTATTCGTACGAGCATGAGCTTTTAGAACCTTTGTCGCGGTTCGGACTATAGTATCATTAATTGAATCACGAGGACGTGATTCCGCTGACATGGGAAGAATGTCACAATTCTCAATTTCCGGTCATTTCTCACATTTACTATTTCATCGTATATTGTAAACTACGTTTACAAGTATTAAATTCGCGTAACCGTAGGGGTGTAGCTGCGAATTCATAAACAATCATCAAGGACATTTCATATAGACTAGGTTTAGTCTACATATCATTAGCATCATTATCATCATATTAGTTCATGCATGATTTTGCATTTTACATTAAACGCGTAATTTTCATATTAAATAAACGCTATCGCGTAATTAATTATTTTGAACAATTGATCCATTACTTTCAAAAATTATCCCAATATATTTTTATACTCATATTAAGTTCATAAAAATAATATTATGAGTTTACCCAGTGTTTTAAATTTATTTTGTATATAAATTGTTATATTTATATGATTACGACAGTTTTCTTAAATATTACACGATCATTATCGTTTCACTCAAATTTTACAAGAAATGCATTTTTATAAATTTTATGACCTCAATATGTTTTATTTTGACCCTTTAAAATTTATTTTTAGTTAACGCTACCTTAAATACTCAAATGTGTATACAAGTTACTACTATTACTTAACAATACTACAAGTACACATTTAATTTACATCTATATACAAGAAATTAAAAAAAAAATATAATCTTAAACAAATACACCCCCTTGTCGACACAAGGGGGTTAGTCATCTTAATTTGCTAAAATATCTACTACATGTATATCATATTATACATTCATTTATCACATACACATCTAAATTAAAAAGTGTAAACTATCTCTTTCTCTCCTTCATCATACAAACCGGCAACCACAAGGATCAAAGAAGGAAGCTTCAAAATTTTTCTAAAACAAGATTATTACAATCTAGATACACTCTTTGTATAGGTTTTGAAATAAAAACCTAGGGTATTTTAGGATTTAACCTTAGCTCATATCACCTCATCAATTACTAGTAAGCATTTCATACCTATCATTATTTTTCATATTCATTTCTATGTTCATTTTTATTATGCACAAGTAAAACATGTAAGTTATGTGATGTTTATACCACTTTTTAAGGTTTTTAAGTGTTATATATATATAATTCATCCTATAATTAATCCTTGGTACAAATCACTCTTGGTAATGCCTAGGAACCCATGACACCCTAAGAAGGTGTATGGTAGGATTAGAATAGCTTCAGAGTTGTTTTGATTGGGTTAGAATAGGTTTGGCGCGAGAAAAACTCATTTCGACACGTTTTAAAAAGGGTCTGTCCATATTTTGAAAATCTGGAAATCTCGACAGTAGATAAAAAATTTTGGCCTAGATATTTAGAAAATACGCTTTAAAACGAAAACGTGGCCGCTTGAATGGATTAAAACGGAGCTATAACGAAGAAGTTATGAATTTTTCAAGTTGACGACAAAAACTAATTATCTTCAGAAAATTCAGCATGTTATATCAACTTGTTACGAGTCAAAAATGAGTCTTAAGCGTTATAAAATGTGTTGACTTATCAAAAATATATTAGTATATATTATTACGATTACGAGGACATATAAAACATAGAAAACGGACTTGTAACGATTAAATTACACGTGTTTACATAAAGTTGCCGTAACTTTACTATATAAGAAAAACTAATATATTTCTATTAGACAAACATTACGGCCACGAAGGACCATGTTGAGGGTCGTTTTTAACATCAATGGAGTACTTTTTATAACATGATGTCTTCTAGTAAAAGTAAGTTCGCCAAGCATATTTTCCAAAAATGTCCGATCGTTTGTCTAGCGGAGTTGTAATGAATTAAATACGGTCACTTAAACTTTGCCGAAAATCACCCTTAAACGATATTTTGGACCCAAGTACCATACTTAACCCATATGTTTCTCTGTGAACGAGACCTCTAGGATGGAAACTTAAACACTAAAACTTTGAGATAATGATACAAGCTTTCTAAAACCGTTGATTTTGTTTCCTAACGCGCGATGTGAACCATTTTACGACTAGCTTTTTGAGGCCATTTAGTCACTTTCTTGAAAATTTCAACGACATTATTTTACGACGAAAAGTTATAATCTCTTAATAAATCACTAAATGATTATCGTCGGATATCATTTCAACGTAAATACATGTAAAGTAATTTAAAAATGGTCAAGACGTTATAAGATTATTTTTCGACGATAAACCTTATTTTCCAAAAGTGAACAAGTGGTATGGATATCATATGAGTTTGCATGCACGACATTGTTTCATGACATATATTAGAGCATGTCATTCCTAATAGGTCGCGGTTAGAGTGTTGCGTCTCATTTCTGTGCATCCACTCTGTCATCATAACTATTTCCACAGGTGAGTAATCACATCCCCCTTTGTACCGTTTTTACTATATTTTGGGGCGAAATGCATGAACCATTCTTGAGCTAAATTGATTACTACTTTTATTAACTTGTTTGACTAGAACTTGTGAACTCGAATCAAGCCCTTAAACATAATTACGAACCTATGACTTGTTTGATCTTATTGAATTGTACTTGCTATGACCCTAAAAGTCTCGCCTTATTGGTGGAGCGTACAAAGTCTCCCTTGTTCGGAGCAACTTAAAGCCTCCCCGGTCCGGAGCAGAATGTCTCCCTATGGGAACGGAGCATTTTCAATTTAAGTCTCCCTTGTTCGGAGCAGTGCAAATTCTCCCATGTTCGGAGTGTTCTTAATTTTATATAATAGTTGTATGATGTACCGTTCGTACATTCGCATTGTTAGTCTCCTATTAGTAGGTAGTATGGATAGCGCTATTAGAGGTCGGCCAACCTCTCGTTCACTATGTTACGGGACGCATATTATTTATTCTAGGGGCTTTGCCTGGCATACATTATTATATACGAGGTACTATATTGTGAACTATTATGACCATTTGTACTTGACTACTGGATACGCTATATTTTGTGCAATAGGTTGTGAACACACAGGTTGCAAGTTTTGTATGGGCGGAACTTGGAACTGAGTGGATTTACAATGCCTTTGCTTTGTGGACTATTTCCGATGACCGAAACCTTTGAATCTCTCTTACGAGTTTCTTATTTTACGAAACGTGTATACTCACCAACTATTTTCATAGTTGACCCGTTTTTCTCTCATGCATTTCAGGTGATCGTTAGTAAGCTTTTTCTACCAGGTCTTGCATAATGAAGTTTTCACTTGTCACTACAAATCGTTATGTAATAAAACGCAATGTTTTGGAATCTAAACTTTGTACTATATTTGCCGATGTCGGCTAAACTGGTATTGTAATGGTGTACTATTTCTGTTTAATCTTAACGTTGGTATGTTCTATTATCTTGTGCTTATGTTCCTATCCATTACACCTCGTGTTTCCGCCTCCGGCGAGGGTGTGACAGAATTGTTCCCGCTTCAACGGTTTGGTGAGGACGTCGGCTATGTTGTCTTCGGATGCAACCTTCTCAATAGAGATGTTCCCCTTTTGAACATTGTCTCTTAGGAAGTGATGACGAATCTCTATATGCTTTGTGCGAGAATGTAATACCGGATTCTTGCTTAAGTCGATTGCACCTTTTTTGTCACATAGAATGGCTATGTCGCTTAGATGGATGTCGTAGTCTACTAACGCTTGTTTCATCCATAGTGCTTGTTGGCATGCTTTGCCGGCGGAGACGTACTCGGATTCGGTTGTTGATATTGCAAGTGCCGTTTGTTTCTTAGAAAACCAAGATGTTAAACAACATCCCATAAAAGTACATACCCCACTTGTACTTTTTCTATCAACGTAATCACCTGCATGGTCAGAATCTGCATATACAATTGTTTCTACTCCCGTGCCCTTAGGATACCATAATCCTAATTGTGTTGTACCCTTAATATATCTAAATATTCTTTTTACGGCTTCTAGGTGTGATATTTTAGGGTCTTCTTGAAACCTAGCACACAAGCAAACACTAAACATGATATCCGGCCTACTTGCCGTGAGGTAGAGAAGGCTACCTATCATGCCACGATATTTAGTATTATCAACGGATTCTCCGTCCTCGTCTTTTGTGAGTTTGGTGTCGGATGACATTGGAGTCCTAATTGGTTTTGATTCTTCTAGGCCAAATTTCTTTAACATCTCCTTGATGTATTTAGATTGATTAAAGAAGATACCATCTTCTACTTGTTTTATTTGTAGACCAAGAAAGAAACTAAGTTCTCCCATCATACTCATCTCGAACTCGTCATGCATGATTTTAGAGAAATCATCACACATGTCTTGACAAGTGGATCCGAATATAATATCATCTACATATATTTCTTCATTTATGACACCATTTAGAAAAGCACTTTTGACATCCATTTGATAAAGCTTTAGATCATTAGCACAAGTATACGCAAGAAGTATTCTTATAGACTCTAATCTAGCCACGGGGGCATAGGTCTCATCAAAGTCTATTCCCTCTTGTTGGTTATACCCTTGAGCAACGAGTCTAGCCTTGTTCCTAGACACTACTCCGTTTGCATCTAATTTGTTTTTATAAACCCATTTGGTTCCTATTATGGTTTGATTACTAGGTGGAGGGACAAGTGTCCAAACATCATTAGAAACAAATTGATTTAGTTCTTCTTGCATAGCCATTACCCAACTTTCATCTTTTATGGCTTCTTGTGTATTCTTAGGTTCTAAGGTTGAAACGAAACAAAACAAGCTACTTTGGTTTTGAACTTGAGGCCTTAATGTTCGTTCGTTTAGCTTTCCTATGACTTTATCTACGGGGTGATCTTTGAACTCTTTAATGTTTATTATTTTATCACTTAGAGGTTCTTCTTCTTCACTTATCTTTTTTTTTATTACTATGGCTTCACTTTCTATAACCTCGTCATCGACAAGAGGTGGAGAGGGTTTGGGTGGACTTTCATCAAATTTTATATTTAATAACTCTTCTACCTTCATTGATTCTTTGTTTAATATGACGTAAGCCTTGCTATTTGGCGAATAACCTAAAAAGATACCTTCGGTTGATTTAGGATCAAAGTTTGTAATGTAATTTTTAGTGTTAAGAATAAAACATTTACTACCAAAGACTCTAAGGTGATTTAACGTAGGCTTTTTGTAAGGTAATTTTTAGTGTTAAGAATAAAACATTTACTACCAAAGACTCTAAGGTGATTTAACGTAGGCTTTTTGCCTCGAAATAACTCGTATGGAATTTTTCCAAAAATTGGTCTAATCAAGACTCGATTGAGTATATACGTTGAAGTATGGATTGTTCATTAAGCATGGTTCGACTCATTTCTTGTAGAGTTCTATTCTTTCTTTCTACTACCCCATTCGATTGTGGAGTGCGTGGAGCCGAGAAGTTGTGAGTAATACCATTAGCGTCACAAAAAGCTCCGAATTGCAATTCATTATCGAATTCCCTACCATGATCCGTCCTAATAGACACTATGGGTTTTCCTAGTTGTCTTTGGATCTTTTTGCTTAATATTTCAAAATAGTTAAAGGTTTCCGTTTTGTTCTTTAAAAATTTTATCCAAGTATACCTAGAGTAGTCATCCACTATTACCAAAGTATAGTAGTTGCCTCCATAACTTTGGATAGCGGATGGACCAAATAAATCCATATGTAGTAATTCTAGACACTTAGTTGTGGACCCCATGTTTTTAGCTTTATGACTCGAATGAGCTTGTTTTCCTATATTACAAGCATCATAAAAATGATGTTCATATTTTAACTTAGGTAGATCTCTTACTAGATCTTTGGATGATAGCGATTGAAGAAGTCGCATGTTGGCGTGACCCAATCTTCGATGCCATAAGGTCGAAGTATCATCCATAGAGGTAAGACATAGTTTGTCTTTAGGTTCATTACCGATTTTAATGACATAGACTCCATGTTTCCTAATTCCTCTTCCTATGGTTATGCCATTTTTAAGTATCTTACTACCGGTTTCGGTAAAAAGTACATTGCACTTTTTATCACATATCTGTCCTATACTTAAGAGGTTAAAGTTTAGGTTTTCTACGTGACACACATCGTTAATGGTTAGAGATTTGTTAGAAACCGTACCTTTACCGATGATTCTACTTTTGCTATTTCCAAACACCACATTACCTCCATTAACGGATTCATATGTGGAGAATAGATCCCTATTGCCGGTCATGTGCCTCGTGCACCCGCTATCCTTGACCCATTCATCGGGGTCTAGGTCGACCTTTAAGCACACCTAAAACAATAATAAACTCAAAAGTTTGGTCCCCATTTATTCATGGGTCCATTAGTGTTAAACATTCCATTCATGTTAGACATGTATGGATAAGATGAGTATGCATTCCATGGAGCAAAGTTTTGAAAAGAGAAACCGTTTTGCATATTAGGGTTCCATCCCATTTGATGGTTACTTCTTGGATAAACGTTATTAGGTCTCCTAGATGCATTATGTTTTTGAAAAGATGGTGCTTTGTTTCTTGCAAAAGTAGGATTAATTTTTGGAGGTGGATGTCTAGTGGTGACATGAGTTAGTTTCTTCCTATTTATGATAACGAACTCGGTTCTAGATGATGAGGCTATGTTATTACCACTAGTTGTCACTGTAGATCCACGGATCCCAGTTTGTACACTAGCCGGTTCCCTTTTTAGGGGATCCGTGGGATCCGCCACAACAGTGGCTGGATTTTATAATTCTTTAACAAATTTTGTTTCTTTGCTTTCACTAGTTGATGGATCAAGTTGTTGTATACCTAGACCCTTTTGGTTGTTGCCGGTTTTAACACCATCAAGTATTGTATCCAAGGTGTTTGTACTCATTCTAGCAATTTTAGAATCTAAATGATCAACTAGTGTTTGAAGTTGAACACAAAGTTCACATTCACCACTTGCTATTTTACCCTTTTCCAAACGTTTTAGTTTTGCTTTTAATTCTATGACTTCTTTATCTAAACGTTGGTTTTGACTCTTTAAAAGCTTGTTTTTGTTAATTAGTTTTAAGCTAATATTGCATAGTTTATCACATTCATTATGCAATGAGTCGTCATCAAGTGATGAACTACTATAGTATTCGTGACATACCTCGTCATTTGCCATGAGACAAATTTCTTCGTCCTCCTCGTCGCTCATTTCCCACGTGACGCTCACGAATGCCTTTTGATCATCCCGTTTGGGACACTTACTAATAAAGTGGTTTGGGTCCCCACATTTAAAGCAAGTACGATCATCCTTTGGCTTCTCGTCCTCTTTGCTTTTCCGAAAGCCTTTCTTATAGTCATACGGTTGTTTGACGTATCTACCCTTTCTTCTAAAGAACTTTTTAAAGTCCCTTACCGCCATAGCGTACTCTTCGTCGTCACTACTCGAAGATGAGTTCTCCTCATCGCTCGAAGCCTTTTTGGCTTTAAGGGCAAGAGATTTGTGTTTCTCTTTCACCTTTGAGGCTTCGGAATCTTTAGCAAGGACAAGCTCGTAGACGTTTAGGTTGCCTATGAGTTCATCGAGGGTGAGGATTGTCAAATCTTTTGACTCTTCGATTGCCGTCACCTTGGATCTCCACTTCGATGGAAGTGCCCTTAGATATCTCCTAACATGGTTACGGCTAGAAAAGGATTCATCAAGTGCTTGTAAAGATGTAATAATAGTATTAAAGTTAGCAAATGAATGATCTATAGTTTCCTCATCCGATATTGAAAATTGTTCATATTGTTGAACAAATAAATCAATTTTATTATTTTTAACTTGTTGGTTGCCTTGATGAGTTACAACTAAAGAATTCCAAATTTCTTTAGAGGTTTTAAGCATAGAAATTCTTTCGAATTCCTTTTTCGGTAAAGCATTATATAAAACCATTTTTGCTTCACTATTTTTAGAAAGCTTTTTCTTCATTTCATCATTTAGTTTATCATGAGGTATGTGAACTAAATTTTCTTTATCATCATTTGAGGTAGCCTCAAAATCACCTTCAACAATAATGTACCAAAGATCAATATCTTTAGACTTCACATATGTTTCGAATCTATTTTTCCAATATATAAAACCATTAGTTTCAAGTAGTGGTGGTCGTTGCATAGATTGCCCTTCCTTATAATTTTCAGAACCCATAGTGATCGAAAAGTTTTTAAAATACAATTTTATTTTAAAACTTTTATAAACTTAGCTCTTGATGCCAATTGTGGAAAACTAGAAGGGGGGGGGGGGTTGAATAGTTTTGCCGATTTTAAGTTGATTTCAAAAACTTTAGATTCGATATTATGTGAAATCGTATGGATGTTGAGAACGTATAGATCTAATGATAATGCAAGCAAATAAATAAAGATAAGGGATAGAAATGACACAAACCGATTTATAGTGGTTCGGCTACAAGGACACCTTCCTTGCCCTACTCCACTCCCCGAGTCACCTACTCGAGAGTTCAAGCACTATGTCAACAAACTCCTTCACTTGGCGGAGAAGCCTTCACAACATTGCTTACACTTTTTTCGGTACAAAGCTAGATACCGAGTCCGTAGCACGGTGTACCAAACCAACACAACTATTACACAACAAATATGTGAAATATCAAATACAAGATCTTCGCTACAGAAATCTTGCGGAGTGAGAAGGACCTATATGAGGATCACAAATAGAAAGAAAGAAGAACAACTCTCTAGATCAAGTGATTTATATGTTAGAAGAGAATGAGAGTGTATATGAGATTTAGTAAGAAGAGGGGTGAGTTAGAATGAAGCAATGGCTCTCTATTTATAGGCAAATTTCCTCACTGTTCCCACGGATCCCACAGATCCCTTCCACTTGGGATCCGGCTAGCATAAAGCTAGGGATCCGTGGAACGCTCCTCTTTGCCCATGGGTTTTTTGGTTATGGGTCATGGGTTGGTCCATGGGTTATATCTAGATTCAATGTATCTAAGTAT
>BPTQ01000006.1:263513310-263736604 GCA_019973895.1 Chrysanthemum seticuspe | reverse complement strand
GCTCATCCACTGAGCCCCTCACCTCATCCCGTTCCTTCCACAGGAACATCGGCTTGGTGATATTTAGCCAAACCGATTTATAGTGGTTCGGCTACAAGGACACCTTCCTTGCCCTACTCCACTCCCCGAGTCACCTACTCGAGAGTTCAAGCACTATGTCAACAAACTCCTTCACTTGGCGGAGAAGCCTTCACAACATTGCTTACACTTTTTTCGGTACAAAGCTAGATACCGAGTCCGTAGCACGGTGTACCAAACCAACACAACTATTACACAACAAATATGTGAAATATCAAATACAAGATCTTCGCTACAGAAATCTTGCGGAGTGACAAATCAATCAAGGACCCCTTGCTTGGATGACTTGTAGAATGCTCGTGATCTCGCCTTAGAGAAGGACCTATATGAGGATCACAAATAGAAAGAAAGAAGAACAACTCTCTAGATCAAGTGATCTATATGTTAGAAGAGAATGAGAGTGTATATGAGATTTAGTAAGAAGAGGGGTGAGTTAGAATGAAGCAATGGCTCTCTATTTATAGGCAAATTTCCTCACTGTTCCCACGGATCCCACAGATCCCTTCCACTTGGGATCCGGCTAGCATAAAGCTAGGGATCCGTGGAACGCTCCTCTTTGCCCATGGGTTTTTTGGTTATGGGTCATGGGTTGGTCCATGGGTTATATCTAGATTCAATGTATCTAAGTATACATTGTATCAAGTCTCTTTGCGTATGGGTTAAGATCCATGGGTTGGGATTTTTACCCATCCTAATTAACTATTACAACAAATGCTTTAGTTACTACATTTTTGTATTTAAAAGATTATATGTAAATGCTTTACAAAAATAACATGTATCCTTATAATTATACTTAAGACAACATTATATATGTTATCAACAAAACACAAAGAGATCGCAAAATATTAATAAACGTTTTTACGGCTTATTTGTATTAACAAATCCCTCTGAAATGGGTTTGATTGACTGATTTGCCAGTGAGATCAGGTACAAGGTTGTTAGGAGGGACCATTGGTGTTTTCACTGATAACACAGTCAGATATCTCATATTTCTTCAAGAGATTCCTTGTGTATTTCTCTCGACTGATGGAGATTCCTTTATCAGTTTGCCTGATTTGTAGTCCAAGGAAGTATGTGAGTTCACCCATCATGCTCATTTCAAACTTCCTTGTCATCATTTTTTCAAACTGTTTACAAAGTGTGTAGTTTTTGAGTCAAAGATGATGTCATCAACATATACTTGGACTAGTATCATATCTTGTTTTGTCATATAGATAAACAATGTATTGTCTATCTTTCCTCTGACAAACTTGTTTTGAATCAGGAAAGCTGAGAGAGTTTCATACCATGCTCTGGGAGCGTGTTTCAGTCCATAAAGGGCATTATCAAGCTTGCAGACATAGTCAGGGAATTCACTACTCTCAAAGCCAGGAGGTTGCTGAACATACACATCTTCCTTGAGTTCACCATTCAGGAATGCACTTTTTACATCCATCTGGTAAACTTTGAAGTTCATGTAGGTAGCAAATGCAAGGAAGATCATGATGGCTTCCATTCTTGCAACAGGAGCAAATGTCTCATCATAGTCAATGCCTTCTTGTTGACTGTAACCTTTGGCTACAAGTCTGGCTTTGTTTTTAATGACAGTTCCTTTTTCATCAATTTTGTTTCTGAAAAGCCACTTCATTCCTATGACTATGACATCCTGAGGACATTTGATCAAGGTCATGACCTTGTTTTTATCAAACTGTTGAAGTTCTTCTTGCATGGCCTGAACCCAGCTTGGGTGTTTTAGAGCCTCAGTGACACTTTCGGGTTCTATATCTGATAGGTAATCAACATATAGACATTCATTGGCTGAAGCTACAGTTAACTTAGAAACCATGCTTCTAGTGAGCATGCCCTCAGTGGGTTCACCAATGATGTTTACAAGCTCAATATCCTGAGATTTTGTCCACTTACATTGTGGTCTAGGATCTGAGCTTGAGGAGGTCACTGGAGACTCAGGAGTGAGTTCTGGTGCATGAGCCACAAAATCATTAAGAACATCTATTGAGATGTCTTGTTCAGGTTGGGTTTCATGAATCTCAGGTTGCTGATTATTTAGATCAGTGTTGCCTATCCCAGCAGGGACTGATTGATTATCAATGAATTCACTGATAGTTGGTTGTGACAGGTTGTGTGGCAGGACATAATATGAGATGTCAACATCAGCTTGGTATGAGGAATTGATTTCAGTGTTATACTCATCAGGAGGATATCATGATGAGTTATCAATTCCTATTTCCTTCACTGAGGTGTTGGTGAACCTGATGCTTTCTACACTTTCATCAAAGGTGACATGAAAGGTTTCCTCAACTTGTTGTCTCCTTGTGTTAAATACCCTGAAGGCTTTGGAGATCAGTGAGTAACCTAGAATGTATCCATCATCAGCTTTAGCATCAAACTTGCCTAGATGATCCTTGTGGTTATGAATAAACATAGAACATCCAAACACATGAAAGTAGCTGATGTCAGGAAGTATACCTTTGAATATCTCTAATGGGGTTTTGTTATGTCTTTTGACAATATCCCTAATTTCATCTATCTTGGTGCCTACACCCTGAAGGTGCCTGAGAAAGTTCGCCAAGTTGTCATCCAGTCTATGAAGAGTGTCATACATCAAATCCCTGTGCTCATGAACGTTTTCATCAAAGGCTTGTACCTCAGCTTTTAGATCTGCATAACTGCCACCAGCCTCAGTGTGTTGTTCCCACAATGTTTCAGTGACTCCAGAGTATAGCTTCCTTGAAGCTTTGGTGATCCACTGAACAAGCTGCCTCTCTGTTAGTGGAAGAACATTGTCAAATCTTTTGAATTCATCAGTGGAGGAAGAAGGGTCAGAGCCATTATTGTCAGGCTGGAATGGTGATTCAGTATGCTCCTGTGGATCAGGCTTGGGTTCTTGTTCAGATTGAACATCAGCGTCCACTACTTCCCCTGCTGATAAAATAACATCTTCACTTTCAGCAGGTTCATCATCAGAGAAAAGTATCCCAGTAACATCAGCAACAGTCAACAAGGGGTTGGTGATGGGTTCCATATCAGCGGGTGGTATATTTCCCTCTGAGTCTTTGTCCCCCGTTGACCCCTCAAACACTGGTGGGAGTTTCCCAGTGTCGTCTCTGGAGTCAGGATTGGTTTTGGGTTCCGTATCGGCGGGTTGTTCCTGTCCCTCCGAGTCTTTGTCCCCCTGAGACCCCTGAGACACTGATGGGTTTTTCCCAGTGCCTTTAGCAGAGTTAGTGAAGGTGATATCCCTATCAGCGGGTTGTTTGGTTCCCTCTGAGTCTTGGGGATCATTCAGTGTGCCCTCAGACAAAGGCTTTGATTTGCTAATGTCATCACTGGGCGAAGTGGAAGGCGCTCCCCTACCAGCGGGTTGTATGTTTCCCTCTAGATCTTGGGGAATAGTAGTTTGGACCAAGGGCACTGATTGTGATTTATCAGTGTCCTTCGTTGTCCCTTGGGTGGACGTTGCTTGGTCTCCAGTGGGTGGCAAGTCAGTCTTGGGTTTTCTTTGCCTTTTGGCCAGTGTTCCTGAAGCCTCAGGGCCCTGAGACTTGGGTTTGGTCTTAATCCCAGTCCGAGACTTCCCCTTTCTCTTTTTAGGAGCAGGGTTAGGAGACACTGATTTCCTCTGGTTGTTTACAGATACCATATGGGCCGTCAATTCAATATTAGTGACAAGGGATGGGTCCTTTTGAAAATTTGATTGACTCAGAATGCCAGGTAAAGCACAATATTTTTCTTCCTGACGATAATTGGAGCCCAATAACACTTGTAAAGCACAAGAGAAAAACCTAGCATACGAAACGTATTTCGTCCTAGTTTTGGTCTGGAGCTTGGTTACGAGATCACTGTAAATGATCTCCTCGATGTCGACAGTGACCCCATTCATCAAGTAGTATGCCATCATCAACTGAATAGAGTTAACTTGTTTAGTGGATGAGTGGTTCCAGCCTAGAGGACCTGAATCACAAAAGTGAATAGGATCCTCCAAGCCACGAGAAATGAACTCTTGGTGACTGGGGTCTTGTCCAAAAAAGTTGGATCTAAAACAATTTGTTTTAACCCATCCTTCACTGTGGAGGGTTCAGGATGGGGGACATAAACTCCAGTGTTGTAGTCTAACCCTGTTGAGGTGCAAAATGTTTTATAATCCAGGGTAAATTGTTGCCCCCCGTTAAGACTGAATCTGATGAGATATTCCATAAGTGGTCTAAGGTTATTCTCATCAGTAGAGGGTGTCGGGTCAAAGGCCTTAGTTGTTGCCCAAAACTCCCTGAGGAGGTTTTGGTACAGTATAGAGGGACACTGAACAAAGGCCGTTTTCAGTGGGCAGTTGAACAAAAATTTCATTATGTCCTTATAGGCTGGGACGTTTTTTGGGTATTCAAAATTGCCTATGACATTGTTTGTTTTAAATTCAACGTTACTGAGATCCCCTACCCACTGTGTTGCAAACTGAAGAGATTGTGTTCTTGCCATTTCCATTAAAAGGTTTTTAGGGTTTTGAAAAAAACTTTCTTGACAAGAACTATCAAAGGTTTTTGAATCTCTTAAGTTGTGATGAAAAACTTTTGTAAAGGTTTACAGAGAAGATTTTTCAGAAAAGAATTTGAAGAACAAAAAGATTTCTGGGTTTGAAAAGAGATTTTGACAGAGTTTAGTTAGCAGAAATATTTTGTGTGTGTGTTATAAGGATTTTGTGAGGGTATTTATAGTGTGTTTAGAGGGGTAGTTTATGCATATATGTGGATTTGTAAAGTCGGTTTTTTAAAACGTTTGAATTTCCACATATAATGCCACCCTCCACTACCCGCAGTAAAATCCCGTTTATCATGGGAACAGTTGCAGTGCACAGTAAAAGTGCAATTTGCAGTAATAAAATATCCTTAGGATATTTCATGTGAGGAGAGGCATTTAATGCCAAGTGGGGTGAGGTAAGTAATTGAGGGACCCTTGACATGGATGACAGTAAGACAAAGAGACATATATTCCTTTATTAAATTGGTGTGTTTACCAACCTATGACATTTAAGTAACTAATACTTGGTGCATTTAGTTACTCATTCAATGCTCAATATCTATAGTCAGGGTCCCTGAATGAGTCGTACTCATTCAGTGAGAGGTTGTCTTGTGGGTTTCGTTCAGGGAGGAGGAACCATTTCAGAGAACTTACTGAGATTGGTTTTCAGATGCCTGACTTTCAATGTCAAGCATTCTCAATTCACCTTTTAGTCTCCTGAAGGTAGGTTCATCCAAGGGTTTGGTGAAGATATCAGCTAGTTGATATTCAGTAGGGATGAAATGGAGTTCTATGTCTCCTTTCATTATGTGGTCCATGATGAAGTGATATCTGATATCAATGTGTTTGGTTCTTTGATGAAGGACGGGGTTGTTGGAGATTGCAATTGCACTGGTGTTGTCACAGAAGATGGGTACCATTTTGTAGTGGATGTCATAGTCACTGAGTTGACTTTTCATCCATAAAACATTGGCACAACATCCTGCAGCAGCCACATACTCAGCTTCAGCTGAAGACATAGCCACTGATTGTTGCTTTTTAGCACTCCAGCAAACCAATTTTCCTCCAAGAAATTGACAGGACCCTGAGGTACTTTTTCTGTCCATGTTGCAGCCAGCATAATCAGAATCAGAGTAACCTTTGAGATCAAACCCTGAGCACTTTGGATAATAGAGTCCAAGACTTGGGGTTCCCTTCAGGTACCTGAGTATTCTTTTGGCTGCAGTGAGGTGGGATTCTTTGGGATTTGACTGATATCTTGCTATTAGACAGACTGAGAATTGTATGTCTGGTCTAGAAGCAGTTAGATACATCAGTGAGCTAACAATCCCTCTGAAATGGGTTTGATTGACTGATTTGCCAGTGAGATCAGGTCCAAGGTTGTTAGGAGGGACCATTGGTGTTTTCACTGAAGCACAGTCAGATATCTCATATTTCTTCAAGATATTCCTTGTGTATTTCTCTCGACTGATGGAGATTCCTTTATCAGTTTGCCTGATTTGTAGTCAAAGGAAGTATGTGAGTTCACCCATCATGCTCATTTCAAACTTCCTTGTCATCATTTTTTCAAACTGTTTACAAAGTGTGTAGTTTGTTGAGCCAAAGATGATGTCATCAACATATACTTGGACTAGTATCATATCTTGTTTTGTCCTATACATAAACAATGTGTTGTCTATCTTTCCTCTAACAAACTTGTTTTGAATCAGGAAGGCTGAGAGAGTTTCATACCATGCTCTGGGAGCTTGTTTCAGTCCATAAAGGGCTTTATCAAGCTTGCAGACATAGTCAGGGAATTCACTACTCTCAAAGCCAGGAGGTTGCTGAACATACACATCTTCCTTGAGTTTACCATTCAGGAATGCACTTTTTACATCCATCTGGTAAACTTTGAAGTTCATGTAGGTAGCAAATGCAAAGAATATCCTGATGGCTTCAATTCTTGCAACAGGAGCAAATGTCTCATCATAGTCAATGCCTTCTTGTTGACTGTAACCTTTGGCTACAAGTCTGGCTTTGTTTTTAATGACAGTTCCTTTTTCATCAATTTTGTTTCTGAAAACCCACTTCATTCCTATGACTATGACATCCTAAGGACATTTGATCAAGGTCATGACCTTGTTTTTATCAAACTGTTGAAGTTCTTCTTGCATGGCCTGAACCCAGCTTGGGTGTTTTAGAGCCTCAGTGACGCTTTTGGGTTCTATATCTGATAGGTAATCAGCATATAGACATTCATTGGCTGAAGCTGCAGTTAACTTAGCAGCCATGCTTCTAGTGAGCATGCCCTCAGTAGGTTCACCAATGATGTTTACAAGCTCAATGTCCTGAGATTTTGTCCACATACTTTGTGGTCTAGGATATGAGCATGAGAAGGTCACTAGAGACTCAGGAGTGAGTTCTGGTGCATGAGCCACATAATCATTAAGAACATCTGTTGAGATGTCTTGTTCAGGTTGGGTTTCATGAATCACAGGTTCCTGATTATTTGGATCAGTGTTGCCTATCCCAGCAGGGACTGATTGATTATCAATGAATTCACTGAGAGTTGGTTGTGACAGGTTGTACGGCAGGACATAATATGAGATGTCAACATCAGCTTGGTATGAGGAATTGATTTCAGTGTTATACTCATCAGGAGGATATCTTGATGACTTATCAATTCCTATTTCCTCCACTGAGGTGTTGGTGAACCTGATGCTTTCTACACTTTCATCAAAGGTGACATGAAAGGTTTCCTCAACTTGTTGTCTCCTTGTGTTAAATACCCTGAAGGCTTTGGAGATCAGTGAGTAACCTAGAAAGTATCCATCATCAGCTTTAGCATCAAACTTGCCTAGATGATCCTTGTGGTTATGAATAAACACAGGACATCCAAACACATGAAAGTAGCTGATGTCAGGAAGTCTACCTTTGAATATCTCATATGAGGTTTTGTTATGTCTTTTGACAATGATTGACCTGTTTTGAGTGTAACAGGCTGTCTTGACTGCTTCAGTCCAGAAATGCTTTGAGAGGGCTGAGCCATTTAACATGGTTCTTGCAGCCTCAATGAGAGTTTTGTTTTTCCTTTCAGCCACCCCATTTTGTTCAGGGGTGTAGGGAGATGAAAAGTTTTGGGAGATTCCCTTTTCATCACAGAAACTCTCACGCTCATCATTTCTGAACTCAGTACCATTGTTAGTCCTGATTTGTTTTACAGTAATGTCATTATGGCTTTTAATGTTCCTGATGAATGACATTATAGTATCAGCTGCCTGACTCTTTTTGGAAAGAAAGTATACCCAAGTGTATTTTGAGAACTCATCCACAATGACAAGAGTATAATTCTCATGCTGGATTGATCTAGGACTGACTGGTCCAAAGAGATCCATATGCAGGAGGTGAAGGCAACTTTTGATTGAGAAATTTTGTTTTGTTTTGAAAGATGCTCTTTGGTGTTTGCCTTTCTCACAGGCTGAGCATGGTTTATCTTTTGAAAAAACCAGTGATGGTAAGCCAAGGACCTTGTTTTGTTTTGCCAGGTTGTTGATGTTTTTGAAGTTTAAGTGAGAGAGTCTCTTGTGCCACAGCCAGTTGATAGTTTCAGTGGCTTTGGCAAAAAGACAGGTTCCATCTTGAGAAAGAGTAGACATGTCTAAGACATAAACATCATCTCTTCTAGGAGCTATCAAAACAACTTCTTTATTGGCATTGAAAATGGTACCTTGTTTGTCATTGAATTGCACAATGTACTTAGCATCACATAGTTGACTGACATTGATGAGATTGTATTTGAGACCATTGACATAAGCTATTCTAGAGAAAACTATTTCATTGCAGTTTGCTGAACCATAACCTTCAGTGGGACATAATGAGTTATCACCAAATACTACCTTGCGTCCTAGTTCCTTTACATACTTTTGCAGATATTATTTCACACCAGTCATGCTTCTTGAGCATCCACTGTCTGGTGCCAAATAGGCTCCCTAGCGTGTCTCTGCACAAGTAGTAAACTGAATTATTTTCTCTTAGTGACCCACTTACTAGTGGGCTTGGGTCTCAAGGTCTCTTTGAATTTGGAATCGACTCATGGTCAGTGGTTGAGTGCATTGTGCTACCACAGGTTTTGCATTTAGAGACTGAGGATGACTCAGTGATTTTTGGTTGCTTGGAACTTCTCCTTGCATGGATGACACTGTCATGCTGGGATGTCTTATGAGCTGGATTTCCGCAAATATCACAGCATGTGTTCATAAGACAATCATCAGGGTGATGATCATTAAACCCACAGTGTGGACAAGGAGGAAATGGTTTTGCTCTAAATTTTTTAGCAGACTTGGAGGTTGAAGCATACTGATGACCAACTTTGGTATGGTTTGCTTCACTGAGTGAACTTACATATTGTAAGTGATCAGAAGTTCTGTGATCATCGTTTTTGCAGATCATACAAAAAAGGATTCTATAACAGTTGTCAGTGGTATGACTGGTATAGTGGCATAGATCACACTTCTGCTTGGATTTGGGGTTTGACTTGGACTTTGAGGAACTAGAGGAAGCTGACTTTGTCTCCTTGATTGATTCAGGGACTTTTTCAATGGATTCCATCTTTTCAGTTAGCTTCCTCACGAGTTCAGTCAGTTGCTGAATTTGGTCAGCTTCAGTGGGAGATAAGGATGTAGAAGTTTCAGTGGGAGTAGAATCTTGTTGAGTTGGTTTTGTTAGCCTTTTCAGGATGGTTCTACCAAGACCAGACCTTTCTTTTGGTGAATGAGGATTGAATTGCATTGGAGTAAGCTCAGAGCTTGGTGCAGTACCCTGAAGAGGTTTCAGGGGTGGAAGCGTTATATTAGACTCTGCTTCAGACTCAATGTGTTCAGTACTACTGGGCACATCAGGGAGTCAAGCATGCTCTTAAGAGCTTGACTCTCAGGCTCTAGAATTCTTCCAGAATTGAAATTAGTAAGATTACTATTAGGATTAACCCGATCAATCCAATCACTGCGCTTGGAACTAGTCAACATACTGGTAATCATACCACCAGACACAAATGGCTTAGGACCCTATTCTTTTTTGAGAGAGTCAGGAAGATGATCTTCACCTAAGACTCTCTTCTTGCTACTGGGGGCTCCCACATCATCAAAGACCCTGGGATTCTTAGCAGTCCAACTATCAAGAATATCTTGAACCTTTTTGAGTTCGTCTTGAAGAGCCTGATTTCTTTTAACTAGTTCAGTGTTTTGAATTTTCAAAGTGACAGCCTCAAGCTTAGCTTGTTTTAAAAGAAGCAGTTCATCCCTACACTTGTTTAATTCAAAACTTAGCTTGTTGTATTTTGAAAAAAGATTTAGTCTTTGCTCTTCTACGAACTTAAGGTCAACATTAAGATAATTCATGTAAGACTGCCAATCAGAGTCATCATCCATAGAAAGTAAAATATTTACCTTCTTCATTGTGATATTGACACATTATCCATTCCTGGCATGATTCTTTCCAACATCTAGCTTGTCCTCTTCTGAGAGGGCCATCAGTGCACTGACATGCACCATTTCATCATCTGATGACATTGGCTCTTCAACCCAGTCGAAGGTTTCAGCAACAAGGCCTTTGTTTTTACCATGCACAGATTGAACACTTTTTGTTGTTTCTGAGGGACTGGCCTCAAGCAATGCAAGCTTAGCTTTGACTTTCTTATACTTAGCTTCAAAATCAACAGTTTTGTTTTGATCAGATTTGTTTTGAAAGTTTTGATGAGACTGATAGATTTTTGGTTGAAATTTGCTAAAGCCCGAGGACTGATTTGAAGAAATTGTTTTTGAAAAACAGTATTTTGCAAAATGACCTCTTTTGTGACACTTAAAGCATTCAGTGTCCTCATTTGCTTTAGCATTTGAAAAACCTTTGTTTCTTTTTATAAACCTTCGAGAGTTAGCAAGGAGTGCCCTTTCCTGAAATTCAGTGTTCAGGTCATTTAGGTACTCCTCACTTGATCTCTCATCAGGCTCATCATCTGAATTTTCCTGAAAATCTTGAACAACATTGTTAGAATAGAAAGCAGTTGATATTGGTGATGAGGTGGTGGTCAAGGACTTCTTGACTTCCTTAGACTTCTTTAAGTCAGGGTATCGTCTGTTGATGAGGTTTTCCTCATAGACAAATGTCCCATAAATTTCAGGAAGCTCAAGATTCTGGATATGATTAGCATTCCTAAGTCCCTGAGAGAAATTCAACCACTTCTCAGGGAGACTATTGACAAAGCCAACATTGATTTCATGTTTGGACAACTTAACACCATCATTTGACAGTTCATTTAAAAGAGTTTTGTAACGGGTGTAAGTTTGAGACAGAGTTTCTGAGTCCTTAGCCCTGAAGGTATTATACTCAAGTTTCAGGTCCATAATCCTGTTTTCCTTGGTATCAAAAGGACCTTCATGACTATGAACCAGGTCATCCCAGGTTTGTTTGGCCGTACTACAGCTTATAACTGACTCAATAATATCGTCAAGAAGACAAGATATTATGATACTTTTGAGCCTTTGGTCCTGGTTGACCACTCTTCTCTCATCCTGAGTCCACTGAGCTTCAGGTTTAGGCAAACCTTTAGCAGTCTTTGGGATAAATGGACCTTCATTTATACACTTGATATAATAAGGTTCAATCCCAATCAAATAGCAAAGCATACACTTTTTCCATTTGTTGAATTTACCAACTTCAAGTCTGGGGGCAACAGCTAAATAAGCTCCACCCTTTTTATCGACTAGTTGGGGTACATCAATTTTAGCCATTTTAAGGATCCTGATTTAAAAACGTTTAGAGCGGCTTAAAAACAGTTTTATAACCAGCCTTGCTCTGATACCACTTGTTGTTCCCTATTCACTATAGTATAAAACAATTTAAGTAAAGTAAACAAAACTAATAGTGAATCAATGACTGAAAAGATATAAATAAAACACAAGAGTAATTTTCAACGTCATATTTTTATTAGAAATGAATAAGAAGAATACGTTACCCTAGTACTTGCGGAGCAGTACTAAGGATTGAAATGACAAAGTGTTTGCAACTCCTCTCTAAGCTCAGGCTAAGTCTGAGCACAACTACAAGTACCCACTGAGCTATCTCAGGGATTAAGTTGTTGTTGGAGGAGTGAAAGATGGCTTGCGTGTATGTGTGTTTTTACAATTCACAAGCTTAACCTTTCACTCCATCTCTTATGCTATTTATACAAGTATGAGTTTTAACTCTTTCCTAAGTGACAAACTGACAATTTTGCAGAAGACAAAATACTGAGGTATTTTGTCTTTGTTTACAAAGACTATATTAGGTAAAGGGACTAAGTCACTTTCTTCATGTCAGTACTGATGCTGAGACTTTTAGGGAAGGTTGACTTCTTGAAGATAAGTACTCCGTCTTTATCGCTTCAAGCATAACCGTTTTGTCCCGCCGATTCTTTAGTCTTCATAGTCTTCAGTCTTCAGTTTCAGTTTGTCTTCAGTGTTTGTAGTTGGAGAGGTGTTTGAGGGATTCAGTAAGTTATTGTCATCACTTACTGAATCCACCATCTTCTTCTTGACTCAGTCTTCACCCTTTAAGTTCCGCCTTACTGAGTGGAGAGACTTCTTCTATGTCTCTTACTGAGCGTCCTGAAGATGGCTCACTGAGAGACTATGCACTCAGTGACCTGTTAGTGTTTAACGGTCTAAGAACTTAGGTTATTTTCTATTCAAATCCTAGATTAAGGGGTTTGGGTATTTACTAAACCCAACAGTCTCCCCCTATTTGGATATACAAATAGCCTAAGTGTTTGATCAGTGTAAGTGAGCAAATGGCTTCTTGTTACACTAAATGTACTAATGAATACAATAAGGAACACTGAATATTTTAACAAAACATACATCGTTTATTGATCAAATTACAAGGTTCCTATCACTAGTACAAAATATAATGAAAACGATGTCAGTCCAGATGGATTCCCAGTGCTTCAAGCTTTACTTTCTTGGTGATGAGTGTTTCTCTGTCAGAGTGCTCTCTTATCTTGGCGTTTAGGTCTGCACAGAACCTGACGTTTGCAGGAGTCTGAATTTGAGAGGCCACTGGTATGTAGCTTAGCATTGCAGCCACACCTGCCTGATCAATGTCACTCCATCTTTGAAATTCTGGGTTTCCATAAACATCAATGTGGAATAGCCCTCTTTCGGGCTTTTCAATTACCAGATAGTTCACGAATTTCACACCTTCAGGCAGCTCCTTGTTGCATTCTAGTCCAGGCACTTTAATCTCAGGCTGGAACTCAACTCTTTTCCTTTTGCCAGTGGATGATTGTGGTTGAGATCCTTGAGGTGCAGTTAAGGCAGGCTGAATCCCCAGTTGTGCTGGTGCATCCCTCAGTCTTACATACCTTTTACTGAGCATCTTCATCAGCTCCTTAACCACCGCATTTTGCTTCTTTTCAATTATTGGACCGAGTTTATCGAGTTCAGTGATCCCAAAGTCAGTGAATTTTAGGGGATCATGAACCTCGAAATGTCTTTTATCATCCCCCTATAGACGCTCATTGCCAGTGGTTTAGACCTGGGAATGATTTTGACATCATTGATCTTCTTAGGCAGTCTTCTGCTTGTCATTGTCCAATTGTAATGGTCAATTCTTGCTTTCCTGATGGTTGTAGTTCTTTTGTTCTTTTCTTCCAACTGCTTTTTCATTTCAACCATTTTTGTTGCCTGAGCATCCTTGAACTTCTGTCCTGCCTGACCCTTTTCAAGCTTATTAGCATCTATTCCAATGTTTTCAGCTTCCTCAGTAACTACTTGTACCAGTGCTTCTCTGCTCTTTCTTTCCTCTTCAGCAAGTTTCTTTTTCCTTTCCTCCTTAGCAAGGTATGAACTTAGCTGTTGTGGTGTGAGCAGGTACTCAGTGTTGCCGATCTTAAAGGGAATCTTCTCAGGCTCATGTGGTGTTGTCATTATGCCTTTTTCTTTGTCCTGGCCTGAGGAAGATAATGTTGCTACCAGAGGCGGTGTTGTTGTTGTTATTGGTGTGATTACTGTCAATGTTGTTGTTGTTGAAGATGTTGGTGGTACTAATGAGATTGGTACAGCTGGGACTGGTGGTGATGATGATATTGGAGCTTCAGATACTGGTGGTGTTGGCTCCCCCTCAGTGTGAAGAGGAGTTTCTTCAGCAGTATTCTCCCCCTCAACTGTTGTTGGAGCATCAGTGAGAGCAAGAGTTGGTGTGGGTGCTGAGGGGAACGGAGCTGCTTGACCCTTGAAAGCCTGATAAATTTCAGTGATCATTGCCTTGATATCTGAAGTATCATTTTGAATACCAGTGACTTTTGTTTCCAAATTTGCCTGAGATACTTCCAAAGCAGTCATTCTGGGCCCGAGATTCCAGGCCAAGGAAGAAGATGCTTGAGCCAAAGTGGCCACCTGAGTATTCACAGAGCCCAATGTAGCTTGAAGAGACTGTACTAAAGATTGAAGACCCTGAACATTTGCAGATTTGAGCATTTCAATCAGTTCAGTGAGGCTGGAGGATTGTTTCAAGTAGGCCTCAGTAGCCTTCAGCACTTTAGAGTTGAGCGCAGGGTCTTCTTTGAAAAATTCCATGATTTCATCTATCTTATTGCCTACACCCTGAAGGTGCTTGAGAAAGTTAGCCAAGTTGTCATCCAGTCTGTGAAGAGTGTCATACATTAGATCCCTGTGTTCATGAACGTTTTCATCAAAGGCTCGTACCTCAGCTTTCAGATCTGCATAACTGGCACCAGCCTCAGTGTGTTGTTCCCACAATGTTTCAGTGACTCCGGAGTATAGCTTCCTTGAAGCTTTGGTGATCCACTGAACAAGCTGCCTCTCTGTTAGTGGAAGAACATTGTCAAATCTTTTGAATTCATCAGTGGAGGAAGAGGGGTCAGAGCCATTATTGTCAGGCTGGAATGGTGATTCAGTATGCTCCTGTGGATCAGGCTTGGGTTCTTGTTCAGATTGAACATCAGCGTCCACTTCTTCCCCTGCTGATAAAATAACATCTTCACTTTCAGCATGTTCATCATCAGAGAAAAGTATCCCAGTAACATCAGCAACAGTCAACAAGGGGTTGGTGATGGGTTCCATATCAGCGGGTGGTATATTTCCCTCTGAGTCTTTGTCCCCCGTTGACCCCTCAGACACTGGTGGGAGTTTCCTAGTGCCGTCTCTGGAGTCAGGATTGGTTTTGGGTTCCGTCTCGGTGGGTTGTTCCTGTCCCTCCGAGTCTTTGTCCCCCTGAGACCCCTGAGACACTGATGTGTTACCCAGTGCCTTTAGCAGAGTCAGTGAAGGTGATATCCCTATCAGCGGGTTTTTTGGTTCCTTCTGAGTCTTTGGGATCATTCAGTGTGCTCTCAGACAAAGGCTTTGATTTGCTAATGTCATCACTGGGCGAAGTGGAAGGCGCTCCCCTACCAGCGGGTTGTATGTTTCCCTTTGGATCTTGGGGAGTAGTAGTTTGGACCAAGGGCACTGATTGTGATTTATCAGTGTCCTTCGTTGTCCCTTGGATGGATGTTTCTTGGTCTCCAGTGGGTGGCAAGTTAGTCATGGGTTTTGTTTGCCTTTTGGCCAGTATTCCTGAAGCCTCAGGGCCCTGAGACTTGGGTTTGGTCTTAATCCCAGTCCGAGACTTCCCCTTTCTCTTTTTAGGAGCAGGGTTACGAGACACTGATTTCCTCTGGTTTTTTACAGCAACCATATGGGCCGTCAATTCAATATTAGTGACAAGGGATAGGTCCTTTTGAAAATTTGATTGACTCAAGATGCCAGGTAAAGCACAATATTTTTCTTCCTGAGGATAATTGGAGCCCAGTAACACTTGTAAAGCACAAGAGACAAACCTAGGATACGAAACGTATTTCGTCCTAGTTTTTCTCTGGAGCTTGGTTACGAGATCACTGTAAATGATCTCCCCGCCGAGGACCTGAATCACAAAAGTGAATAGGATCCTCCAAGCCACGGGAAATGCACTCTTGGTGATTGGGGTCTTGTCTAAAAAATTTAGATCTAAAATAATTTGTTTTAACAAATCCTTCACTGTGGAGGGTTCAGGATGGGCGACATAAACTCCAGTGTTGTAGTCTAACCCTGTTGAGGTGCAAAATGTTTTATAATCCAGGGTGAATTGTTGCCCCCCGTTAAGACTGAATCTGATGAGATATTCCCTAAGTGGTCTAAGGTTATTCTCATCAGTAGACGGTGTCGGGTCAAAGGCCTTAGTCGTTGCCCAAAACTCCCTGAGGAGGTTTTGGTACAGTATATAGGGACACTGAACAAAGGCCGTTTTCAGTGGGCAGTTGAACAAAAATTTCTTTATGTCCTTATAGGCTGGGACATTTTGTGGGTATTCAAAATTGCCTATGACATTGTTTGTTTTAAATTCAACGTTACTGAGATCCCCTACCCACTGTGTTGCAAACTGAAGAGATTGTGTTCTTGCCATTTCCATTAAAAGGTTTTTAGGGTTTTGAAAAAAACTTTCTTGACAAGAACTATCAAAGGTTTTTGAATCTCTTAAGTTGTGATGAAAACCTTTTGTAAAGGTTTAAAGAGAAGATTTTTCAGAAAAGTATTTGAAGAACAAAAAGATTTCTGGGTTTGAAAAGAGATTTTGACAGAGTTTTGTTTGCAGAAATCTTTTGTGTGTTTTATAAGGATTTTGTGAAGGTATTTATAGTGTGTTTAGAGGGGTAGTTTATCCAAGGGTTTGGTGAAGATATCCGCTAGTTGATATTCAGTAGGGATGAAATGGAGTTCTATGTCGCCTTTCATTATGTGGTCCCTGATGAAGTGATATCTGATATCAATGTGTTTGGTTCTTTGTTGAAGGACGGGGTTGTTGGAGATTGCAATTGCACTGGTTTGTCACAGAAGATGGGTACCATTTTGTAGTGGATGTCATAGTCACTGAGTTGACTTTTCATCCATAAAACATTGGCACAACATCCTACAGCAGCCACATACTCAGCTTCAGCTAAAGACATAGCCACTGCTTGTTGCTTTTTAGCACTCCAACAAACCAATTTTCCTCCAAGAAATTGACAGGACCCTGAGGAACTTTTTATGTCCATGTTGCAGCCAGCATAATCAGAATCAGAGTAACCTTTGAGATCAAACCCTGAGCACTTTGGATAATAGAGTCCAAGGCTTGGGGTTCCCTTCAGGTACCTGAGTATTCTTTTGGCTGCAGTGATTTGGGATTCTTTGGGATTGGACTAATATCTTGCTATTAGACAGACTGAGAATTGTATGTCTGGTCTAGAAGAAGTTAGATACATCAGTGGGCCAACAATCCCTCTGAAATGGGTTTGATTGACTGATTTTCCAGTGAGATCAGCTCCAAGGTTGTTAGGAGGGACCATTGGGGTTTTCACTGAAGCACAGTCAAATATCTCATATTTCTTCAAGAGATTCCTTGTGTATTTCTCTTGACTGATGGAGATTCCTTTATCAGTTTGCCTGATTTGTAGTCCAAGGAAGTATGTGAGTTCACCCATCATGCTCATTTCAAACTTGCTTGTCATCTGCTTTTCAAACTGTTTACAAAGTGTGTAGTTTGTTGAGCCAAAGATGATGTCATCAACATATACTAGGACTAGTATCATATCTTGTTTTGTCATATAGATAAACAATGTGTTGTCTATCTTTTCTCTGACAAACTTTTTTTGAATCTGGAAGGCTGAGAGAGTTTCATACCATGCTCTGGGAGCTTGTTTCAGTCCATAAAGGGCTTTATCAAGCTTGCAGACATAGTCAGGGAATTCACTACTCTCAAAGCCAGGAGATTGCTGAACATACACATCTTCCTTGAGTTCACCATTCAGGAATGCACTTTTTACATCCATCTGGTAAACTTTGAAGTTCATGTAGGTAGCAAATGTAAGGAAGATCATGACGGCTTCCATTCTTGCAACAGGAGCAAATGTCTCATCATAGTCAATGCCTTCTTGTTGACTGTAACCTTTGGCTACAAGTCTGGCTTTGTTTTTAATGACAGTGTCGTTTTCATCAGTTTTGTTTCTGAAACCCACTTCATTCCTATGACTATGACATCCTGAGGACATTTGATCAAGGTCATGACCTTGTTTTTATCAAACTGTTGAAGTTCTTCTTGCATGGCCTGAACCCAGCTTAGGTGTTTTAGAGCCTCAGTGACACTTTTGGGTTCTATATCTGATAGGTAATCAGCATATAGACATTCATTGGCTGAAGTTGCAGTTAACTTAGCAGCCATGCTTCTAGTGAGCATACCCTCAGTGGGTTCACCAATGATGTTTACAAGCTCAATGTCTTGAGATTTTGTCCACTTACTTTGTGGTCTAGGATCTGAGCTTGAGGAGGTCACTAGAGACTCAGGAGTGAGTTCTGGTGCATGAGCCACAGAATCATTAAGAACATCTGTTGAGATGTCTTGTTCAGGTTGGGTTTCATGAATCACAGGTTCCTGATTATTTGGATCAGTGTTGCCTATCCCAGCAGGGACTGATTGATTATCAATGAATTCACTGAGAGTTGGTTGTGACAGGTTGTGCGGCAGGACATAATATGAGATGTCAGCATCAGCTTGGTATGAGGAATTAATTTCAGTGTTATACTCATCAGGAGGATATCTTGATGAGTTATCAATTCCTATTTCCTCCACTGAGGTGTTGGTAAACTTGATGCTTTCTACACTTTCATCAAAGGTGACATGAAAGGTTTCCTCAACTTGTTGTCTCCTTGTGTTAAATACCCTGATGGCTTTGGAGATCAGTGAGTAACCTAGAAAGTATCCGTCATCATCTTTAGCATCAAACTTGCCTAGATGATCCTTGTGGTTATGAATAAACGTATGACATCCAAACACATGAAAGTAGCTGATGTTAGGAAGTCTACCTTTGAATATCTCATATGGGGTTTTGTTATGTCTTTTGACAATGATTGACCTGTTTTGAGTGTAACAGGCTGTCTTGACTGCTTCAGTCCAGAAATGTTTTGAAAGGGCTGAGCCATTTAACATGGTTCTTGTAGCCTCAATGAGAGTTCTGTTTTTCCTTTTATCCACCCAATTTTGTTCAGGGGTGTAGGGAGATGAAAAGTTTTGGGAGATTCTCTTTTAATCACAGAAACTCTCAAGCTCATTATTTCTGAACTCAGTACCATTGTCAGTCCTGATTTTTTTTACAGTAATGTCATTCTGGTTTTCAATGTTCCTGATGAATGACATTATAGTATCAGCTGCCTGACTCTTTTTGGAAAGAAATTATACCCAAGTGTATCTTGAGAACTCATCCACAATGACAAGAGTATACTTCTCATGCTGGATTGATCTACGACTGACTGGTCCAAAGAGATCCATATGCAGGAGGTGAAGGCAGCTTTTGATTGAGAAATTTTGTTTTGTTTTGAAAGATGCTCTTTGGTGTTTGCCTTTCTCACAGGCTGAGCATGGTTTATCTTTTGCAAAAACCAGTGATGGTAAGCCAAGGACATTGTTTTGTTTTGCCAGGTTGTTAATGTTTTTGAAGTTTACGTGAGAGAGTCTCTTGTGCCACAGCCAGTTGATAGTTTCAGTAGCTTTGGCAAAAAGACAGGTTTCATCTTGAGAAAGAGTAGACATGTCTAAGACATAAACATCATCTCTTCTAGGGGCTATCAAAACAACTTCTTTATTGGCATTGAAAATGGTACCTTGTTTGTCATTGAATTGCACAATGTACTTAGCATCACATAGTTGACTGACACTGATGAGATTGTATTTGAGACCATTGACATAAGCTATTCTAGAGAAAACTATTCCATTGCAGTTTACTGAACCATAACCTTCAGTGGGACATGATGAGTTATCACCAAATACTACCTTGGGTCCTGGTTCCTTTACATACTTGTGCAGATATTCTTTCACACCAGTCATGCTTCTTGAGCATCCACTGTCTAGATGCCAAATAGGCTCCCTGGCGTGTCTCTGCACAAGTAGTAAACTGAATTAGTTTCTCTTAGTGACCCACTTACTAGTGGGCTTGGGTCTCAAGGTCTCTTTGAATTTGGAAATCGACTCATGGTCAGTGGTTGAGTGCATTGTGCTACCACAGGTTTTGCATTTAGAGACTGAGGATGACTCAGTGATTTTTGGTTGCTTGGAACTTCTCCTTGCATGGATGACACTGTCATGCTGGGATGTCTTATGAGCTGGATTTCCGCAAATATCACAGCATGTGTTCATAAGATAATCATCAGGGTGATGATCATTAAACCCACAGTGTGGACAAGGAGGAAAGGGTTTTGCTCTAAATTTTTGAGCAGACTTGGAGGTTGAAGCATACTGATGACCAAATTTGGTATAGTTTGCTTCACTGAGTGAACTTACATATTGTAAGTGATCAGAAATTCTGTGGTCATCCTTTTTGCAGATCATACAAAAAAGGATTCTATAACAGTTGTCAGTGGTATGACTGGTATAGTGGCATAGATCACACCTCCACTTGGATTTGGGGTTTGACTTAGAATTTGAGGAACTAGAGGAAGCTGACTTTGTCTCCTTGATTGATTCAGGACTTTTTTAATGGATTCCATCTTTTCAGTTAGCTTCCTCACTAGTTCAGTCAGTTGCTGAATTTGGTCAGCTTTAGTGGGAGATAAGGATTTGGATGTTTCAGTGGGAGTAGAATCTTGTTGAGTTGGTTTTGTTGGCCTTTTCAGGATGGTTCTACCAACTCCAGACCTTTCTTTTGGTGAATGAGGATTGAATTGCATTGGAGTAAGCTCAGAGCTTGGTGCAGCACCCTGAAGAGGTTTCAGGGGTGGAAGCGTTGCATTAGACTCTGCTTCAGACTCAATGTGTTCAGTACTATTGGGCACATCAGGGAGTCAAGCATGCTCTTAAGAGCTTGACTCTCAGGCTCTAGAATTCTCTCAGAATCGAAATTAGGAAGCTTACTATCAGGATTAACCCTATCAATCCAATCACTGGGCTTGGGACTAGTAAACATACTGGTAATCATACCACCAGACACAAATGGCTTAGGACCCTGGTCTTTGTTGAGAGAGTCAGGAAGATGATCTTCACCTAAGACTCTCTTCTTCCTACTGGGGGCTCCCACATCATCAAAGACCCTGGGATTCTTAGCAGTCCAACTATCAAGAATATCTTGAACCTTTTTGAGTTCGTCTTGAAGAGCCTGATTTCTTTTAACTAGTTCAGTGTTTTGAATTTGCAAAGTGACAGCCTCAATCTTAGCTTGTTTTAAAAGAAGCAGTTCATCCCTACACTTGTTTAATTCAAAACTTAGCTTGTTGTATTTTGAAAAAAGATTTAGTCTTTGCTCTTCTACGAACTTAAGGTCAACATTAAGATAATTCATGTAAGACTGCCAATCAGAGTCATCATCTATAGAAAGTAAAATATTTACCTTCTTCATTGTGATATTGACCCATTCTCCATTACTGGCATGATTCTTTCCAACAGCTAGCTTGTCCTATTCTGAGAGGGCCATCAGTGCACTGACACGCATCATTTCATCATCTGATGACACTGGCTCTTCATCCCAGTCGAAGGTTTCAGCAACAAGGCCTTTGTTTTTACCCTGCACAGATTAAACACTTTTAGTTGTTTCTGAGGGACTGGCCTCAAGCAATGCAAGTTTAGCTTTGACTTTCTTATACTTAGCTTCAAAATCAACAGTTTTGTTTTGATCAGATTTGTTTTGAAAGTTTTGATGAGACTGATAGATTTTTGGTTGAAATTTGCTAAAGCCCGAGGACTGATTTGACCCTGATGGTTTATAAGAGGGTTCAGAAATTGTTTTTGAAAAACAGTATTTTGCAAAATGACCTCTTTTGTGACATTTAAAGCATTCAGTGTCCTCATTTGCTTTAGCATTTGAAAAACCTTTGTTTCTTTTTATAAACCTTCGAGATTTAGCAAGGAGTGCCCTTTCCTGAAATTCAGTGTTCAGGTCATTTAGGTACTCCTCACTTGATCTCTCATCAGGCTCATCATCTGAATTTTCCTGAAAATCTTGAACAACATTGTTAGAATAGAAAGCAGTTGATATTGGTGATGAGGTGGTGGTCAGGTACTTCTTGACTTCCTAAGACTTCTTTAAGTCAGGGTATCGTCTGTTGATGAGGTTTTCCTCATAGACAAATTTTCCATAAATTTCAGGAAGCTCAAGATTTTGGATATGATTAGCATTCCTATGTCCCTGAGAGAAATTCAACCACTTCTCAGGGAGACTATTGACAAAGCCAAAATTGATTTCATGTTTGGACAACTTAACACCATCATTTGACAGTTCATTTAAAAGAGTTTTGCAACGGGTATAAGTTTGAGACAGAGTTTCTGAGTCCTTAGCCCTGAAGGTATTATACTCAAGTTTCAGGTCCATAATCCTGTTTTCCTTGGTATCAGAAGGACCTTCATGACTATGAACCAGGTCATCCCAGGTTTGTTTGGCCGTACTACAGCTTATAACTGACTCTATAATATCGTCATGAAGACAAGATATTATGATACTTTTGAGCCTTTGGTCCTGGTTGACCACTCTTCTCTCATCTTGAGTCCACTGAGCTTCAGGTTTAGGCAAACCTTCAGCAGTCTTTGGGATAAATGGACCTTCATTTATACACTTGATATAATAAGGTTCCATCCCAATCAAATAGCAAAGCATACACTTTTTCCATTTGTTGAATTTACCAACTTCAAGTCTGGGGGCAACAGCTGAATAAGCTCCACCCTTTTTATCGACTAGTTGGGGTACATCAATTTTAGCCATTTTAAGGATCCCGATTTAAAAACGTTTAGAGCGGCTTAAAACAGTTTTATAACCAGCCTTGCTCTGATACCACTTGTTGTTCCCTATTCACTATAGTATAAAACAGTTTAAGTAAAGTAAACAAAACTAATAGTGAATCAATGACTGAAAAGATATAAATAAAACACAAGAGTAATTTTCAACATCATATTCTTATTAGAAATGAATCAGAAGAATACGTTACCCTAGTACTTGCGGAACAGTACTAGGGATTGAAATGACAAAGTGTTTGCAACTCCTCTCTAAGTTCAGGCTAAGTCTGAGCACAACTACAAGTACCCACTGGGCTATCTCAGGGATTAAGTTGTATTTGGAGGAGTGAAAGATAGCTTGCGTGTATGTGTGTTTTTACAATTCACAAACTTAACCTTTCACTCCATCTCTTATGCTATTTATACAAGTATGAGTTTTAACTCTTTCCTAAGTGACAAACTGACAATTTTGCAGTAGACAAAATACTGATGTATTTTGTCTCTGTTTACAAAGACTATATTAGGTAAAGGGACTAAGTCACTTTCTTCATGTCAGTACTGATGCTGAGCCTTTTAGGGAAGTTTGACTTCTTGAAGATAAGTACTCCGTCTTTATCGCTTCAAGCATAACCGTTTTGTCCCGCCCATTCTTCAGTTTTCATAGTCTTCAGTCTTCAGTTTCAGTTTGTCTTCAGTGTTTGTAGTTGGAGAGGTGTTTGAGGGATTCAGTAAGTTATTGTCATCACTTACTGAATCCACCATCTTCTTCTTGACTTAGTCTTCACCCTTTAAGTTCCACCTTACTGAGTGGAGAGACTTCTTCTATGTCTCTTACTGAGCGTCCTGAAGATGGCTCACTGAGAGACTATGCACTCAATGACCTGTTAGTTTTTAACGGTCTAAGCACTTAGGTTATTTTTCTATTCAAATCCTGGATTAAGGGGTTTGGGTATTTACTGAACCCAACAAATATCAGAAACATGAATAACATTACACAAAGCTACAATCTTTCATGAACTAAATTTAAGATCTACACAACCACGTCCATGCACCAGAGATGTTGACTCATTTACCATGTGAAGAATAGAACCATCATTCAGTGACTCGTAAGTCTTGAACTAACTTTTATCTTTGCATGCATGAACAGTTGCTCTAGAGTCAACCCACCGGGTAACATCATCATCCTGCGCATAGTTAGATTCAAATACATATGTAACATAATAAATCTGAAAAGATTCATTAAACATATTTCAACATTTTAGAGGAATTAAGCCATTCCCTGATCCACTAGTGCATGATCCATTTGTTTTACCACCAACCTTAACACCTTGGCAATCCCTTTTAATGTGACTAGTTTGGTCACAGTTCCTACAAGTAGGTGTAGCCTTTTTGTTATGGACAACCCTTGTGCTATCATGATGTTTACGTGTGCCCTTATTGTCATTGTACCCTGGTGGAGTTTTTATGCTCCACCATATTGACAACAGGTTTTTCCACAAACTACCCTTCAATTATTTTAAGAATAATACAACGTGTTATCTACCTATAACAAGGATCAATAAATTGATCTTGAGGCTAAACTACACAAACCCTAGGCGTCCATTAGAGGACTTGACGCCTAGACACACACACACCTTTATTTGACTACATTATGATTGACTTAATTAAAACCTACGACCATATGTCTCTTTATATAGAGAGATATTAGGGTTACAAAGACTCCTAATTGTATTTGGAAACAAGAAATTTTTTAATCTTTATTCTCCATCTTTTTCTGCAAGTCATCTTTGTCTTTTGTCACTTTAAGCCCTTCATGTTTCATTCTTTATGTTTTGTATCAACAAATCTATAAAACCTAACAATCTTCCCGTATTTGATGATGACAAAACAAACACCTTTTTGTACGAACTTCCCTAGACGAAGTAGAGAAATTGAGATAATAAAATCTCACCATGAATGAAACAATCTTGTCTTCCCCTTAATCTATGCCATGCCACCACAAACATCTTTCCCGTTTTTGTTATCAACAAATAGGGAAGGTATGAAAATATGATCTTTACTACTACAAACCAATACCACACATCCAATCCATCATTCCAATGTCTCAAATTACCCTCCTTGAAGTTTTTCGCACTATAAATGAACATGAAACTGTAGTAAGTAGTAATACTAATCAACGGTAGTAAGAATCAAAAACTTCCCCTTGAGTGGTGCATGAACATCAAATGATTAAACACGTCATAAGTATAAGCTTCCCTTGAAACCAATGTGTTAATCATCTTCATGATTCTTCAAATCTGTAGGCTTCTTGTAACGATCACTAATGAAGAAAACCAAGTATAGCGAATTTGATGAAGAAGTAGAATTTCCCAAACGTGTGTCATATATCTTGTACTATCCACGTGACTCCAAACTTATACTAACACCATATAAGTAGACCGCAATCTCTTGAAAAAATCCTCATCTTCAATGAGACACTAAGCACTAAAATGTAACTCCTTTAAGTGATAGTTAACTAGGTCTTTGTCCATCCACCCCTTAACCTATGAAAACTAGATTTGACAAGTCTTTGTCACAATAATTGAAGCACAAACAAGTTATCTTCAAAGTGTAACACCCACTTTGAGATATGATAAGAACATGCACCTGTGAAACTCAACTACAACATCAAATGAGTGATATTCAACTTTCTTCGTAATCAATTAATCCAATAAACCAAATACGAGCCTTTTAAAAACCTTTAAGAACATTTAAAACCCAAAACCAAACTCCTTGTGTGTGTGAACCAATAACCTGCGTGTGTCGTCCAACATCTCTCAAAATTATCCAAAAACCAACATTATGTACTGTTCGATATCGAATAATGCTAGCAGTACTAAAATATAGTAGCAGTACTAAAATCCTACTAGCAGTACTAAATAACATAAGCAGTACAAGTCGAACAGTATTACCATAATGCGCAACATCACAAACTTAACGCAGGTAAAATTATCTTGAAAGACTTGGCAACACTTTACCTTAGAATGAGCAGTAGAAACTTGAAACGTAGCAGTACTAACCTACCGAACTTTAAATAGCAATATTAATCACGAAAGTTTCTTAAGCAGCATAAACAATAAAATAATCAGCATCAAAACCTCTTTTAAATAATATATTTCACAAACTGACTTTGACCCATGATCATTATCGTACCAATCATTGTACAAGAAGACAATAATGATTCACAATATAACGAACCATTCAAGCACCAACCCATTAATATTCCAAATATTCAATTTGGTAGCAAAGCGACAAGGTGTCCCTACACACCACGAATCATCAATGTATATGATTAATATTCATCGAACCATGATCTTGTAGTACGTACAATTGATGAATACCGCACTTACCCACAATCATTAAACAATTTATAACCACCATCCCATGTTTATCCATAGACTCATGAGATATTTAATTAGTACGAGGTAATCAAATCTTCAACTAATAAATGACAAATCAGCAATTTTTAAACTCAATAATATTGAACTAGAGAAGTGACCCCTTAATGGTGCAATAATAAAGTAATTCTATCCATACCTACATAAGATACTAATTGGTACGAGGTTACCTCTTTTCTTTTGTTGACTTCTTGATCAAGCACCAAAAACAGAACTTCGACCCATCTTTTCTTCATTAAAATCGACATCAAAAACCTTGTAAATCCCATATATCACGAGCCCCTCGCTCTTATACCACCTGATGTAACTAAATCGCCTTCTTAGTTCTTGGACCATTTATGACTCGAGGTTGTTTAGACCTCATATTATCTAGAACACATAATAATGAAAGCTGAATATTCAAGCAATGAATTATTGTTATTATGAACAAGGTTTTTCCGCAAACTACCCTTTAGAATAATACAACTTGTTATCTACCTATAACAAAGATCAATAAATTGATCTTGAGGCTAAACTACACAAACCCTAGGCGTCCATTAGAGGACTTGACACCTAGACACACACACACCCCTTTAGTTGTGTTAGAATTTAGTAAATCCAGAATATAAAGAGTCGGTCACCTCAAGTATATGTAATCGTTAGAAAGCTCGTAGTCGTAGATTATTATAAGTTAAGAAGTATTTTGTTTTAGTAACACCGTGGAAGACGGACGAGTCTTTACCTACTGTATGCCTGATCTACAGCCCGATAGGTGGCGATTTATGTAAAGACTATATATACTCTCTACCTTCCAAGGTAGAGAGTTGGAGCTCATAATAAGACTTTTCTTTCTCTCACTAAAGTTCCCTAAACCTCTAACTTTCTCTCTTTAGAACTCTTTGTACGCCTATTTGATCTTATGGTTTATTGTGTTTATGAAATCCAATATGTTACAAATGGTATCAGAGCCATGGTTTGATCATCTCTTACATATCTTTGGATTTCTAGTAACTTTTAGGTGGTTTTAGAGTTTGAAAAAGTTTAGTGGTTTTTGCATCATTTGGATCATTTCTAGTGTTAAAGTTTGAATCTTGGGTGTAGTTTTGTGTTTAGAATCATTGTATGTGCGTGGGTTTTGATTTGTTAAGCTTGAATCATCGTGGTTGGGTTGTTTTTGGATTGAAAAGTGGTGTTTATGTGTTTTTCTTCCTAGCGACTTAAGCCACGGATAAGTTATCTTGGTAGCGACTTGCTTTGTAATTTGGTAGCGAGTTGTAGTTGAAGGCCTTAGCGAGTTGAGCTAGCGACTTGTCTATTGAGACAAGCCGACAAACAGTACACTTAGTGGAGTCTCCATTACGGGTAGCAACTTGGTGAAAGTTAGCGACTTGTACTTAAGTTTGTTAGCGACTTGGTGTTAGCGATTTGGTGCTTAGCGAGTTGCTCTTTAGCGACTTGACAACTTAGCGACTTGGTGCTTAGCGACTTGCTGTCAAAATTTTGCTAGCGATTTGGTGCTTAGCGAGTTGCTCTTTAGCGACTTGACAACTTAGCGACTTGGTGCTTAGCGACTTGCTGTCAAAATTTTACTAGCGACTTGGTGCTTAGCGACTTGGTTCAGGTTTTCTTAGCGACTTGGTTGACTCTGTCTGTAATACGGTTTTCTCTTGATTTAGTAAAATCCCGTGAAAGAATCTATTTCCCGGTTTAATCATAGAGTTATAAAATCCCGATTAATCTGTCATCATGTCTACCAACGTTCCTACAATCATCTCCACTGTTGCCGAGGATGTTCAAGCAGCTGGTTCAGATACTCGTCCACCCATGATTGACAGAACTGACTACGACTCTTGGGCTCAACGAATCAGATTGTACTGTCTTGGAAAGGAAAATGGAGTCAACATTCTCAAATCCATTGATGAAGGACCGTATTGGGTTGAGACTACTAGAGACCTAATTGATACAGCTGAAGATGGAACAATGATCTATGGTATTGACAGACCAAAGACATATGATGAGCTCGATGATACGTAGAAAAAGAGATTCGATGCTGATATCAGGGCTTCTAACATCGTACTTCAAGGTCTTCCAAAAGATATCTACAAGCTGATCAATCACAACACCGAAGCCAAGGCAGTGTGGGATAATGTCAAAATGCTTCTCTCAGGTTCTGAATTAACTATGGAAGACAGAGAATCACAACTCTATGATGAATTTGAACACTTCAAGATGAAACCAGATGAGAGTGTCTATGAGTATTACGTGAGATTCCACAAGCTTGTTAATGATATGAGAAACATCAGAATGACTATGCCAAACATTCAGCTGAACTCAAAGTTTGTAAACAACATGAATCCAGAATGGCACAAGTTTGTCACTTCTGTGAAGCTCACTAAAGGATTGAAGAATACAAACTATGAGCAACTGTATGCCTTCCTTCTCCAGAATGAGAGACATGCTATGTTTGAAAAAAGGATTCTTAATCAGTTCAAAACCAACCAGGGAGAGACAAGCTCATCGTATGATTCAACTGCCTTCTACTCAAACATTGGAATCACAACCAAAGCCTCACAAGTCATACCTATGGGTAATGGTAATCACAAACTCATTCCCGATCCAATGTTCAAACAAGCTGATGCTGATGCACACATGGGAAACTTCATTAATCAACTGGCTCTCATGATCAGTCAAAACATGAACTCTCTCCCACACACCAACAACAACCTCAGAACAACATCTAATCCACACAATCAGGCAACTGTCAGAGATGGAAAGGTTATGGTGCAGCCAGTTCAAGAAAGGCAGTACGAACAAGGAAGAGGTGGAGCTGGTAGAGGTTATGCTGCAAATCAGAATAGGGGAAGGAATGGAAACCAGGGTCAAGCTAAGCCAATCAAATGTTACAACTGTGGAGGTGAGGGACACATTGCAAGGAACTGCACATCGCCAAAACGCCCTCAGAATGCCGAGTAGTTCAGGGATAAGATGTTGCTTGTGCAAGCTCAGGATAATGGTGCAGTTTTGGATGAAGAGGAGTTGTTGTTCTTGGCTGAGGGAAATGCTAAGACATATGATGCAGATGTGGATGAGCAACCAATTCAGGAGATAGGCCATAATCATCAGAATGCCTTTCAAGTAGCTGGTTATGATGCATACGACTTTGATGTTGATGAAGAACCCACTGCACAAACCATTTTCATGGCTAGCATTTTTCCAATGGTCTCTCCTAAAGTCTCTTCATCACCACAAGCTGGTCCATCCAAAGACAAAATCATTTCTGAGGTATTAAAATTATACGATGAAGTTGATGAGGAAAAGATACATAACGAAGTACAATCAACTGTAATTATTGAGTCAGATATTAAAAATATGGGTAATATCAATGTTGTCCCATATGATCAATATGTGAAACAAAGTGAAAGTGAGATTGTACCAAGTGATGTATCTTATGCAGTCAATAATGACTATGCTTTTGACGAATACACTGCACGTGCCCCTGATGATTTTGTTATTTTTCTGAACTTAATGCTTATAAAGAACGTGTTGCTATTTATGAACAACGTGCTAAGTTTGAATTAACCTCCCGTGAGCAGGAAATGGATGACCAAATGCGTACAACTATTAGAAAAAGTAGGTTTAGAGAAGAAGTATTGAAACAAGAGTTAAACTCCTTACAAGATAAGCTTTCTAAAACTGCTAAGCAAAAACAAGAACTTCAAGAAAATGTTAAAATGCTTAAGCAAGAATTCAGTGTTAAGGAATCAAAACTTTTGAATGATTTTTCTAATCTAAAAACCTTGAAGAACAAGCTTGAAAATAAGTTGTACGTACAAGGAAATACCATTCAGACTGCTCACTTAATCACTAAGCATAGAGTCTTAAGCGATAAGCATAGCATTCCTCTTGTTGAGGAACCAAATCCAGAGGTCATTAAGAAGGCTAGAAATGCTCATAAGGTTCTTTATGATGGCAATGAAATCCTTAAGCCTAGACAGAAACCTAGTTGCGTTGAGTGCACTGAGGAAGATAAGAAATCAGATGATGTCACTAGGGAAAAGATGAACAAGAAACTAGATGATCCTAAATGTAAAGAGAAGAAAATAAATATCACACCCCATGATTACTAGAAGGAGAATTGGATTTCCTTGAACATGTTTAAGCCTCAGACGTTGTTAACACCCGAACAAGTGTTCTGGAAAAAGGATTTAGATAAGCAAAAAACAGAGAATCTTGTTGTAACTAACCCCCCCCTTTAGGAAAATGCCTTCAGCGACTGTGTATCCTCCCAATACACCAATGCATTTAGTTCCTAGGACTATTGCCACTAAAAGCAAGACCTTAATCAGTCAATATGTTATTTTTCAACTATTTGTTGATTTTGAGAAAACTTGTAAGAAAAGGATCACACCCACTGGTATAACTGAAGGGGAAAGGGGTTCTGAGAAAACGAAAGAATGTTATTTAACTGAAGTCATGCCTTTCTTTAAACAACTAAAAGATCATTTTGAAAGTCTTAAAAATGGAATGAACTTAGACATTAAAGAAATGGAAAAGCAGTTTGATGCAATGATAGTTGAGGTTAGTGACTATGAGTGAGCACTAAAATATAATGAGATTGAGAGGAAGAACTTGCATACATTGAATGAGACTCTTATTTCTGAATGTATTACTCAAGATGTGTTTTTCACTGCTACAAACTGTTCCATTAATGCTTCTCAATTTCATGAATTATTTGTTGCCCTGAAAGTCTCCCATGATCGTGTCATTGAGCTTGAAAAGACTAATTCTAAACTAAATGAGAAAATTGAACTGGATGATCACGACAATTTGGTTAAACATTTTTCTAAACTAGAGGTTGAGCATTTTAATTTACAACTAAAATATCAACATCTTAAAGAAAATGTCAAAACTTCAAATATCATGACATCCTCAGATGCTCCAGAGTTTGATGCAGTTTTTCAAATTAACAAACGTGATGAACATATTCAAGCTCACTGTAACACGATCAGAAAGTTGAAAGCCTAAATCTCTCAATTAAAGGGTCAAAAGAACAATGTGACAGGCTCCCAAATGCCTCCTCCCTTAGATTCTCAGAATTCTCAAACGTTTCATCTTCAAAACTTAGTAAATGCATTACAAAAGGAAAACGAAAGTTTTCTAGAAGAAAATGAAAAGGTTAAACGTCATTTCAATGAGTTATTTGAATCAATAAAGGTCACTCGCAACAAAAATAATGAACAAATAGCTTCATTGCAAAAGGAAATTGAGAATCTGAATAGCCAGGTAAAAGGGAAAATGCCAATGACCAATGGGGAGAATGGTGTATCAAAGGTTCACTCTTGTAATAGATATGCTTTGTCTTTGAAATATGTTACCCCTCATCTTAGGAATAACAAACTTGCAATTCAAGTTAGAGAAACCACTTGATAATGCAATTGGGCATGCAAGCTTATATGCCGAACGATCTCAAGAACTTCTAGAATGCTTAATCACAATATGCCCTAAGTCCTTAGGTGAGAGAGTTAATCCTTTGATTCCTTGTTTTATGCCTAGTGCCAAGCATGAAATCCATTCAATGCCCAATGTTATGAATGTGAACCTTAGTGTGCCTTCAAGTAGTTCGGATTCCAGATCTGTTAGTGCTAAGAAAGCAAACTCTAGTGCGCCTTCTTGTGTTAAGAAAGTGAACCTTAGTGTGCCTGCATGTAGTTCAGATCCCAACACATCTAAACAGGAGATGCAAAGAGTAGCAAAACCAACTAATGTTCCCATTCCCTCTACAGGAGTAATCAGTGACATTAAAGCAAGCAGGTCAAAGTCTCAAGACAATACAAGGAATGATAGGACCTCGCAAGCTAAGAATGCGCATTGGAAGAGAGTAGAAGACCAACCTAGGAACTTTAAGTTTGAGCCGAATAAAACGAATCGTGTTGATTCTAGTATTTGCCATAGGCGTACTGTAATTAATTCGAATTCTGATACTATTTGCAAACCTTGTAATGATGTCTACTTGAATTCTGTTTCTAATCATGAATGTGGTGTGAATGCTTTGTCTAATGCTGTCAAACCCCCAGTTAACATTGTCAATACAAAATATCATGCTAAGAAGGCAAAAAGGCAAAGGCGAAAGAAATTAGAAAACAGTGGAAGTCCACAGGAAGAACATTTAGTAAGATAGGTTATCAATGGATACCTGTAGGCCATAAGATTAATCAGGCAATGCCCACTAGAAAATGGATGCCTACTGGTATAACTATTCCCTTAAGAAGTGAACATACTTTGAATAGGGCAAATACGGAAACTAGTACTGCATCTATTCATAATGATTCCATTGCTTCAATTTCATATGAATGTTTCTATCTCTGATGTGGGTGTTCCAATCACTGTTACTAACCAAATGGAACCCATTCTTGCATGGGGATCCAAATTATCCAGTTATCCATTCTTGTCTGTGTTCAACTGCAGATCGTTCAAATCGTTTTGTGGTACCTGGACTCAGGCTGTTCCAAGCATATGACTGGAGACCGGTCGCGGCTCATGAACTTCGTGAGTAAATTCATCGGGACAGTTAGATTCGGGAACGACCATTTTGGAGCAATTATGGGTTATGGGGATTATGTGGTTGGTAAAAGTGTGATTTCCAGGGTATATTATGTGGAAGGTCTTGGTCACAATCTGTTCTCTGTTGGTCAATTCTGTGATTCCGATCTAGAAGTGGCTTTTAGAAAACATACTTGCTTCGTTAGAGAACTTGATGGTGTAGAATTATTAAGAGGAACTCGAGGTTTTAACCTATACACCATCTCTATCGATGACATGATGAAGTCCTCTCCAATCTGCTTACTATCAAAGGCTTCTAAAACGAAGTCTTGGTTATGGCATCGTCGTCTCAATCACTTGAACTTCGGCACCATAAACAACCTTTCCAGAAAGGATCTTGTCAGAGGTTTACCCAGATTAAAATATGAAAAAGATCATCTTTGTTCAGCTTTCCAATTGGGTAAAAGCACGAAATATGCCCACAAACCAAAACCCACAAATTCTATAATGGAAGTTCTTCATACCCTTCATATGGATCTGTGCGGACCAATGAGAGTGAAAACGATAAATGGGAAGAAATACATTCTAGTAGTTGTTGATGACTACTCTCGATTTATTTGGGTAAAGTTTTTGAGGACAAAGGATGAAACTCCAGATGTCATCTTCAAACTAATCAAACACCTTCAGGTTCGACTCAAAAATATTGTCAGAATTGTTCGAACAGACAATGGCACAGAGTTTGTCAACGAAGACTTAATTCAGCTTTATGAAAGTGTTGAAATCAGTCATCAAAGAAGTGTTCCACGAACTCCTCAACAGAACGGTGTAGTTGAAAGACGAAATCGAACTCTTGTAGAAGCCGCAAGAACAATGCATATTTATTCGAAGGTTCCAATGTTTCTATGGGCTGAAGCCATTGCCACTGCATGCTACTCCCAAAATCGTTCCCTTATACACACCTCTCATGGAAAAACTCCATATGAACTTGTTCATAAACGAAAACCTGATCTCTCCTACCTTCGTGTGTTTGGTGCTTTGTGCTATCCAACAAATGACGGTCAAGATTTAGGTAAATTAAGAGCAAAGGCAGATATTGGAGTTTTTGTTGGGTATGCACCAAACAAGAAGGGTTACCGAATCTACAACAAGAGAACCCGCAATATCATGGAAACAATTCATGTTACGTTCGATGAGCTGACCGGTCAAATGGCTCCTGGACAACCCAGTTCTGGACCCGCACTTCAAAACAGTCCCATTGGTTCATCCCTTATACCAAATTTCTCTCCAGCTATTCCATATGTACCTCCAACTGAAGATGATTTGAAGAAATTGTTTGATCCGATGTTTGATGAACTCTATGAGCCAAGTGCTAATGAACTATCAATTCCCACAACAGAGGCTGCTCATATCCTTGAGAATGAAGTCAATCCTTCATTTTCAATATCATTAAGTCAAGAAGCGCCTGCTGCTGATAACTCAGTCTCATCAACAAATCATCAATCTTCGAATGTACATCATGGAACTGTTTCTGGCATCAATGATGAAGTTAATCCCTTTGCTACTCCTGAAGATGCTCCATTTCAAAACATATTTGCTCCTGAAACATCATCAGAACCATCTTCTTCAGGAGACATCGACTCTGCTACCTCAGTTCCTCAACAACTGCCACATGAACACCTTAGAAAATGGACTCACGATCATCCATTAGACAACGTCATTGGAAATCCTTCTCATCTAGTATCAACACGGAAACAACTTGCATCCGATGCCTTATGGTGCTTCTTCAACTCCGTACTCTCTAAGATCGAACCAAAAGATGTTAAAACTGCCATGAATGAAGACAGCTGGTTCAATGCCATGCAAGAAGAAATTCATGAGTTTGATCGACTTGATGTATGGGAATTAGTACCTGCTCCAGATTGTGCTATGATCATTGCTCTAAAATGGATCTTCAAAGTGAAACTTGATGAGCATGGTGATGTCCTAAAGAACAAGTCTCGATTGGTTGCTAAAGGATACCGTCAAGAGGAGGGTATTGACTTTGAAGAATCATTTGCTCATGTTGCTCGTATCGAGGCAATCAGAATCTTTTTGGCTAATGCTGCCAGTAAGAACATGGTAGTCTATCAGATGGATGTAAAGACGGCATTTCTGAACGGAGATCTTAAAGAAGTCGTCTACGTCAGCCAACCCGAAGGCTTTGTGAATCCAGAGCATCCTACTCATGTCTATCGTTTGAAGAAGGCTCTGTACAGTTTAAAGCAAGCTCCAAGGGCATGGTATGATACGCTATCAAAGTTTCTTCTATCTACCGGTTTCAGCAAAGGAGCAGTTGATCCTACATTGTTCACCAGAAAGTCAGGAAAACATTTAATTCACGTTCAAATTTATGTTGATGATATCATCTTTGCCTCGACTGACCCCAATGAGTGTGACCGTTTTTCAAATGAAATGGGTTCTAAATTTCAAATGTCAATGATGGGACAAATGTCATTTTTCTTGGGATTACAAATTTCACAAAGTCCCGGAGGCATTTTCATAAATCAATCTAAATATGCAAATGAGATTTTAAAGAAATTTGGATTCGATTCTAGTGACCCTGTTGACACTCCCATGATTGAACATACGAAACTAGATGAGGACCACTCAGGGATCATGGTAGACCAAATGAAATATCGTAGTATGATTGGATCCCTGATGTACCTCACAGCTCGTAGACCAGACATCTTGTTCGTTGTTTGCATGTGTGCTAGATACCAGGCTAATCCTACTAAAAAGCACCTTGATGCGGTTAAACGGGTCTTTCGGTATCTGCAAGGAACCATCAATATGGGACTTTGGTACCCGAAAGACACCGGTATGTCACTAACAGCCTATGCAGATGTTGATCATGCAGGATGTCAAGATACTCGTCGAAGTACTTCTGGAGGTGCTAAGTTTTTGGATGATAAGCTTGTGAGCTCATCTTCAAAGAAGCAAATGAGTACTTTTATTTCCTCTACAGAGGCGGAATACATAGCCATGTCATCTTGTTGTGCTCAAATCCTATGGATGAGATCCCAATTATCTGACTATGGCTTTGAATTCAACAAAATCCCTCTGTACTGTGATAATAAAAGTGCTATTGCTCTCTCATGCAACAACGTACAACACTCAAGAGCAAAGCACATCGACATTCGACATCATTTCATCAGGGAGCAAGTTGAAAACGGTGTGGTGGAACTTTACTTTGTGAGGACTGAATACCAGTTAGCAGACATCTTCACCAAAGCTCTTCCTAGAGAACGTTTTGAGTTTATTCTTCCACGACTGGGTCTTAAGAGCCTTCAACCAGAAACACTCAAATGTCTTCAAGAGGAAGAAGAGGAGTAAAAGGTTTCCTTCATCTATCCCTTGTAAATATTTTTTTCAAAAAAAAAAGAAAACATATATATATATATATATATATATATATATATATATATATATGTATATATATATATATATATATTGTCATTTTGTCATGTTTCTCTCGATTCGATAATATCTACGGTCTTGATGTTGTCATTCAAAGAATGACACGGGACTTTAGATGTTGTTCGAATCTTAAATATATATATATATATATATATATATATATATATATATATATATATATATATATACATATATATATTTTTGGGAGAAAGAGAAAAAAATGGTTTATTGTCATTTCAGGCAATAACCCGCTTTTCAAAGATAGAACAGAGCCATACTTTATCTTGTTTTTCAAATTTCTTGCTCTGATTCTTTAAACTAATCCTTACTATCTAATGAAAACTAGTTGTTTTGAAAAATAACTCAGACTCTATTTTTGATAATCATCTGGACTTAAAAGTTTGTCATAATATCTATCTCTCAATCAACAACTTATGTCATTGATTGAGGGGGAGAATGATTTTAATTAAATCAAAATGTTATTTGTCATACAATTGTTTTCAAAAGATAATCATGCATGTTTATTCAATGGAGTTTAAAGTCTTAAAATCCGATCTTTATCAGATAAAACGCTTTCATAATCAAGTCACAATTCTCCTTAAAAGCTTTCAAAATCAATTTAAATCTACAGAGATCACAAATATCAAATGATTTGATAATTGTGATCGGGGGAGAATTTGTGATTTAAATTGGATTTAATATGATAATTTGGTAAATGGTTTTATAAGGATGTACAAGCTCTCCTTCCCACATGTGCCAAACGATTTCAAATTTTCCTTGCACATGTTGAGGGGGAGCATCTATCTTAAACCACAAAGATCTGAAACGTGATCAATTTATATCAATGTGTAGGTTCCCTCTTGTATGTGCAAAACTCTTTCAAATCTCAAGGCACATATTGAGGGGAAGCAAGTTTATGAAAACCTCATCCTTCCCTTATATGCTTTATCTACCTGTTTTGATCAGGGAAGTGATGTTGATATCTTTTGGAAAATGGTAATTAAAGAAGTTAATTCTTTCTCTTGCCTCCGTGTGCAAAACGATTTCAAACTCTTGATGCACATGTTGAGGGGGAGCTCGTGTTCTAAAAATATCAAAACAATTCAGGTACAAAATGCTTTGATAATATTTCACAAGTATCTGGATTGATTTTCAAATGGTTTTCAATTGGTTCCAATGGCAGATGAACAATACCAAATAGACCGACCAACTTTACTTTATGTATGGTGATATAAGGATGATAAAGTTAGGTATTTGTTCCCATGATCCGCCAGAACCGGAGGGATCTACCCAAGGACAATCCACTAGAAAGTGTAGAAGTCCTTAGGTATATTGAATAAAGGAGAAAAATGAGATATGGGAAGAGTGTGGACTGAGTCTGAGCTAGTACTGGAATAAACCCAACAAGGTTCTAGCTATGAAGTCTCGGTAAGCACTGAAGGGGTTGAAGAATGAAAAAGAATTGAATGAGAAAAGGGTGAAAACAAATAGCCCTCCAATTATTCAACCTTAGGGCAGAAACCGGGTTCAATACATATGCTACTGGTGTTTATTAAGGTAACACTGGTATTGAAGACAAGACATCATGGACCCAGTGATGCACTGCACTAAACTTCCCAAAGCTACTCAAGTTCCTCTTAAAAGGGCTTGTTTCATTCTCACGGGGAACCTACATAATCCATCGACATTCTCTTAGAGATTGTTGAAATTGAAGAAGGAGACCCTCTCCCTAGTCTCCGATACAGGATCCAAATATGCACAAATTGAGTCTAGAGCCACGAGATCATCCATAAATCTCATTAGGACACATTCAATGAAGACTCTCTATTTCACACAATGTGGAAAGAGAGATTGTATCTTGAGTCCTACGCATTATCCGTGTGGTATTGCCAGAACATCCGAGTGATATGTAAAAAACAAAATATTCACAATGAAGATGGAAAGCCTTCTTGAGCCAACATCAAACAAGCTCCTGGTAGGTGGCATGCGAGATCTATTCAATAGATCAACCATGTAACAACTGAACAGAAACAATGGAGCGATTCAATCTTTTGAATCAATCCTGGTTCAGGTTATGGATTGACGGATACCTTTGAAAAACCGGTCATTGTGCTTAAAAACTCTTTTTCTTTAGCACATCGACCGTGTACGAATATTTCAAATCAAAAGGTGTTTTATGATTGATAATTGATTTTCATTAAAACCTTCGTTGTATTGCAAAAACAATTTCTATTGAGCAATACACGATTGTTTTTCAAATCTCTTTTCATCAATCAGTGAATCTCTATTCGCTGGTTCACTCACTCCGTGTTGTCTTCTTTGAGACGTTCTAGTTTGAGAACAGCTAGAGCAGCTGCGAAACCCTGTCAAGGAAATTCTTCGGAATTATACCTGATCACAGGCAGTACTTGTACTGATCAACGGGGAACCATGGGCCGTGTACCTCAATTCAACGAAAGTGATCAAAGACACTTTCGTGTGATTTATTGCTAATTGTTGTATGCAGGTACGTCCTACGTTTGCAGCTGATCAGAATGAAGCGGTTAATCCATAGCCGCATGCTCACTTAACACATTCATCTCAAAAGAAATCATGATTAGTGCATCAATGACTCTGATATTCTCACTCCATGCTTCTGCTACGCTGCTGCCAATATCATGAATCAACAAAAGCTTCCGCTACTCTGATGAGAATATTTCATGATCCAGAATGTGAGCATGTCGGTCTGAAAGTCACAACATCACATAATACCAACACCACAATGGATATCTCAGAGATTTCTTGTCAGCTGATGATCTCAAAACTGGCTCAAAACTCATTATCACGTGAATCAGTAAAAAGACCTCCACTTGGATTAACCTAACATGGAATGTGAAGAATCAATGACTACGAGCTTCAGAGCAAAGTACAACATCAAGAATGCAAGAATAATATTTAATGTAATATCTGTTTGTATTCAATATATGTTTAATGTGTGTTTGAGGTGACCTCCCTTAGGGGGAGATTGTTAGGATTTAGTAAATCCATAATATAAAGAGTCGGTCACCTCAAGTATATGTAATCGTTAGAAAGCTCGTAGTCGTAGATTATTATAAGTTAAGTAGTATTTAGTTTTAGTAACACCGTGGAGGACGGACGGGTCTTTACCCACTGTATGCCTGATCCACATCCCGATAGGTGGCGATTTATGTAAAGACTATATATACTCTCTACCTTCCAAGGTAGAGAGTTGGAGCTCATAATAAGACTTTTCTTTTTCTCACTAAAGTTCCCTAAACCTCTAACTTTCTCTCTCTAGAACTCTTTGTACGCCTATTTGATCTTATTGTTTAGTGTGTTTATGAAATCCAATATGTTACAAGTTGACTACATTTTGAAAGACTTAATTAAAACCTTAGCCCCTATGTCTCTTTATATAGAGAGATATTAGGGTTACAAACACTCCTAATTGTATTAGGAAACAAATACTTTCCTAATCTTTATCCTCCATCTTTTTTTGCAAGTCATCTTTGTCTTTTGTCACTTTAAGTCCTTCATATTTCATTCTTTTTGTTTTGTATCATCAAATCTATAAGACCCAAAAATCTTCCCTTATTTGATGATGACAAAAACAAAACACCTTCTTTTACGAACTTCCCTGGACGAAGTAGAGAAATTGAGATAATAAAATCTCACAATGAATGAAACAATCTTATCTTCCCCTTAATCCATGCCATGCCACCACAAACATCTCTTCCCCTTTTTGTTATCAATAAATAGGGAACGTATACAAATATGATCTTTACCACGACAAACCAATACCACACATCCAATCCATCCTTCCAATGTCTCAAATTACCCTCCATGAAGTTTTCCGCACTATAAATGAACTTGAAACAGTAGAAATCTAAACTATCAGTAATAATACTAATCAACAGTAGTAAGAATAAAAAACTTTCCCTTAAGTGGTGCATGAATATCAAATGATTAAACACATCATAAGAATAAGCTTCCCCTGAAACCAATGTGTTAATCATCTTCATGATTCTTCAAATCTGTAGGCTCCTTGTAATGATCACTAATGAAGAAAACCAAGTATAGCGAATTTGATGAAGAAGTAGAATTTCCCAAACGTGTGTCTTATATCTTGTTAATCCACGTTACTCCAAACTTATACTAACACCATATAAGTAGACCACAATCTCTTGATAATATCCTCATCTTCAATGAGACACTGAGCACTATAATGTAACTCCTTTAAGTGATAGTTAACTAGGTCTTCGTCCATCCACCCCTTGACATATGAAAACTAGATTTGACAAGTCTTTGTCACAATCATTAAAGCACAAACAAGTTATCTTCAAAGTCTAACACCCACTTTGAGATATGATAAGAACACGCACCTGTGAAACTCAACTACAACATCAAATAAGTGATAATCAACTTTCTTCGTAATCAATTAATCCAATAAACCAAATACGAGCCTTTTAGAAACCTTTAATAACATTTAAAACCCAAAACCAAACTCCTTGTGTGTGTGAACCAATAACTTGTGTGTGTCGTCCAACATCTCTCAAACTTATCCAAAAACCAACACCATGTACTGTTCGATATCGAATAATGCTAGCAGTACTAAAATATAGTAGCAGTACTAAAATCCTACTAGCAGTACTAAATAACATAAGCAGTAAAAATCGAACAGTATTACCATAACGCGCATCAGCACAAACATAACGCTAGAAATATTATCTTGAAAGACTTGGCAACACTTTACCTTAGAACGAGCAGTAGAAAATTGAAACGTAGCAGTACTAACTTAATAAACTTTAACTAGCAGTGTTAATCACGAAAGATTCTTGAGCAGCATAAACAATAAAATAATCCGCATCAGCACCTCGTTTAAATAATATATTTTACAAACTGACTTTGACCCATGATCATTATCGTACCAATCATTGCACAAGACGACAACAATGATTCACAATATAACGAACCATTTAAGCACCAACCTATTAATATTCCAATTATTAAATTTAGTAGCAAAGTGACAAGGCAGCCCCACACACCACGAATCATCAATGTATATGACTAATATTCATCGAACCATGATCTTCTAGTACATAAAATTGATGAATACCTCACTTACCCACAATCATTAGACAATTTAGAACCACTATCCCATGTTTATCCATAGACTCATGAGATATTTAATTAGTACGAGGTAATCAAATCTTCAACCAATAAACGACAAACCAGAAATTTTTAAACTCAATAATATTGAACTAGAGAAGTGACCCCTTACTGGTGCAATAATAAAGTAATTCTATCCATACCGACATATGATATTAATTGGTACGAGGTTACCTCTGTTCTTTTGTCGACTTCTTGATCAGGCACCAAAAACAGAACTTAAACCCATCTTTCTTCATTAAAATCGACATAAAAAACCTTGTAAATCCCAGATATCACGAGCCCCTCGCTCTGATACCACCTGATGTAACTAAAGCGCCTCTTGGACCGTTTATGACTCGAGGTTGTTTAGACCTCATATTATCTAGGACACATAATAATGAAAGAGGAATATTCAAACAATGAATTATCGTTAATATGAAAATGTTTTTCCACAAATTAGCCTTTAATTATATTAAGAATAAGACAATATGTTATCTATCTATAACAAGGATCAATAAATTGATATTGAGGCTAAACTACACAAACTCTAGGCATCTATTAGAGGACTTGACGCCTAGACACACACACACACACACACACACCTTTAGTTGACTACATTATGAAAGACTTAATTAAGACCTATGACCCTATGTCTCTTTATATAGAGAGATATTAGGGTTACAAAGACTCATAATTATATTAGGAAACAAATACTTTCCTAATCTTTATCCTCCATCTTTTTCTGTAAGTCATCTTTTTCTTTTGTTACTTTAAGTCCTTCATGTTTCTCTTTATGTTTTGTATCATAAAATCTAATAAACCCAACACTAGCAAACATAGTGTGTGTTTTCCGTGTTAAAGCGTGATTTAGTATATGATTTGTGTGTTTTTCGAGTTTGTGGTTTGATAAGAAACTAGTAGCATTAGTTATGTGGACCTAATTATTCATTTTGTTTTGTTTTTTTTTTGTTTTTTTTATTTTTTTTTAATTTTACACCAATGATAAATGTTTCCCATGATTTAGTCCTACACCATATCATTCTTCATCTTAACCTTTAGTTTACTCGAATGAGGGAATTGAGCAACCACATGTGTCTCATCCATGGATTTGGATGTGTATATGTGGTTTTGTCGCCTTCGTAATTGTAATATTATTGGAAAAGATTATTCGATCCTATTCTTTAGCTTATTCGAGTTAAGTAATTGAGCAATTACAAGTGTCGCGGTCATGGATTTGGGCATGCATTTGTAGTTTTGTCGCCTTTTCTGGAATATTTGTATTGATAGAGATTAAAAAAAATGATCAACCCTTAATCCTTACATCATTTAACCTAATTTGCCTTTTTAGATTTGTTACTCCTAGATTTTAGTAGTGGAGATGTGTATCCTTGCCAAGGTTATGATAGAATACTCGTCACGACCGAGCAATTAAACGAATTACTAAATGTTACCACATAGATTAGTTGAGTGATTTGAGTGTTTCATTTTCTATTTTGTGAGGTGTTTGATTGTGCACTAATTAATTGAGTATTAAACTTAAAAGATAATTCCTAGATGATTGGATGGTTTTTCTTTCAGTCAATTAGTTGACGGAATGGCTGCTGCGGAATCTCTCGGATATGAGGCAGATCCTACTAGCTACGTCCTTGTCGATGACTTGTACGCCTCCTTTGTTTAGAAATTGTTTTCATAAGTAAAATCTAGAGTCTCTTGAGGAAAAGTATAATTCAAGTGGGGGATATTTGATGACATCAAATAAGGACTAAATATATGTACCATTTATCCCATTTATATTGTCTCTTTTATGTTATTATATGAGAATTGGTACTTACTTGTTTACTTTTGTTAATTTCAGTAAATATCGGAGCAATTGATGAAATTTAAGGAAATGGACTTGAATTGGATCTAAAACGAAAAATCAACAAAGTCCGTTGATTAGAGACTAAATACACCGTATTCATCCTCAGCAATACGGCGTATCCATAATGGCCAATACGTCGTATCCATAGGTGGTTCGTACAGATTCTAGAATATTTTAATCGTAGGGCCTATGGTATTCAAGCCCGATATGCTGTATTAAAGGATCTCAATATGCCGCATCAACCTAATTTCAAAGAGTATATATAGCAAACCCTTATTACTAATTCTACACAACTATATACACCAAGGATCGATTCCGAGACGACTTTAGAAGGCAAGAAGGTCTTGCAAACTCAGTCATTGATTAGGAGGACTCTTTGTAACCTTGTTTCTTCACTTCATCATTCGGTTAGCGTATCTTATTTACTATGTTTCATGCTTTAAACGTTTTGATTATGTTTGTTGGCTTTTTTAATAAGATTATGGGCTAACACCCTTAGGTGTTAGCCAAGTTTATGAAGATTATGTGTTTTTGATATGTTTTACATCGATTACTAGTTTATCTCGTTTGATATGTTTATGTTTATCGCCTATGCTCATTTATTTACTTGATTTTGGTTATCTTGTCATTAGGTCTTTGAATATATACTTGAATTATGTAACTTACCAACCCCAAAATTGTGGTTATTTGATTTATAAACCTTAGAACTGTATCATAATAATTGAATTTAGGAAAATCAACTGAATTGGCCCTAGCTTAGGAGCACACATTTAGAAGCGTATCTTAGCAAACAATTATTAGGACTAGTGCGTGTAATACATCTAGGTAGATAATTACACGATTGAGCCAAATAAGTTAGTAAAACTTGTAGAAGTTTAGGTTGCATTTATGTCACCTAGATAAATTATAATAATAGTTGAAGGACATTAAGCGGGCATCGTTATTTGTGACATGATTAAACCTCGTGCAAGTCTTTCAGGCTAAATCTCCATTTGCGTTAGTTTAGGTTATTTATTAGTTAGAATACCTTTAGGATTAGTATATTAGTAATTCACTCCTGACAAATGACTCATAGTTACCCTACTAGCTACATTGATCGGGTACACTGCCCATTAGTGTTAGTTTATAGGTTAGTTCGGTAAAAGATAAATAGTAAAACTTGATTTAAAATATATAGACCTACAAATAATACATCAGGGACCAACTCTGATGTTTTATAAAACTTGCACTGTAAATTTTATCGATAAAAATCCCTCAAAAAGAATTACAGAGAGTTATTTTACATATCAAACTTTTCTTACATACCAAGGGATTCATCCCACCCTTTATCTAAAAAGAAATCAATGGTTGAGATTAAAAGCATTTCTATTTTTTATAATTTAAACATCTCTTTAACCGTTAGCCGTTAAGCAAAAATAATTACATCATCGCGACGAGTATTTAATTGTCTTTCTGTAGACGGATGCTTTGATATACTTTCGAAAAAAGAAAAAAAAATCATTTTTTTCACATTTTTCGTCTTTTTTTTTCGTTTTTTTTTTTTTTTTTTTTTTTTTTCCGAATCTGAGATTTCCATGAAACAAGCACATGTGATTAAACACTAATTTGAATATCACATGTGATATTAGTGTTAAATCACATATGATATGTAATATCACATGTGATATTCAAATTAGTGTTTAATCAAATGTGATTTTTTTCATGCAAATTTCAGTAACGAAAAAATGTAAAAAATGTGAAAAAGATGAAAAAAAAAATTGTCGAAAGTATCAAAGTGCTTATCTATATAAAGATAATTAAATGTTTGTCGTAATAATATATTTTTTTCCGCTTAACGATTAACGGTTTGAAGATATTTATATTTGAAAAAAAAAATGATGAAATTGAGTTTTTTAAATTGTTATGATTAATATAATTCATTTGATCAAATGAAAATGGAAGGAAGATGAGAAGATAGAGATTGATCTCTTTATCTTTAAATGATCTTAAATCAAAGGGGACTCGCCAACATCGACCCATCCTATCTCCGCCCATAAGTCCATGAACGGTTTGGGAGCAAACTTATATCCATACGAGGGCATTTTATTTCGGGATTGAGTCATATAATAGCAATGTACTTTCAAAGTTTTTCGTTTTGGTACGTCTATTTTTTTGAAGTTGTGAAATAGCAATGTACTTTTTAATGTGTCTCGTTTTGGTACATATACTTTTTGTAAGTTGTAAAATGAAAATGTACTTTCCATAAGCGTTTCAATTTGACGTCATACTTTCCATAAGTGTTCCAATTTGGTACGTTATTAACGTACCAAATTGGAAAACTTATGGAAAGTACATTACTTATTCTACAACTTAAAAAAGTACACGTATCAAATTAGAACACTTAAAAAAATACATTGCTATTCAACAACTTAAAACACGTACACATATCAAAACGAAAAACTTTAAAAAAAACATTGTTATTCTACCACTCAATCTTTTTTATTTTTGGCCAAAGATCTATCCGAAAGAAGTTGACCCTAATACACGCATATACATAAAAAGGAAAAATAATAAAATTTCAGGTCTGCTAAACATGTTAAACATTATATCATTTTATAGTCCTATTATTAATATTTTAATCACCATCATCAGCTTTATTTTCTTTTTTTAAATTTAATTACTTTTCATTTGGATCTTGATAATATATTCGGGGCCCTAATATCTTATGATTAGTCGTTTGCTTAATAGTTTGCATAATTTTATTTTTAAATATCATAAATTAATAAATTAAAGTAATTGTCACTCTCGGATAGGCAAGTTTATCAACCCTTAATTTACAACAGGCTACCTTTGAAGCCGTAATGTAGATTAATTTACATCAGACTACCTTTGTTATTCTATGTATTAAACTTGCATTTTTGGTATTTTTTATGTGTATTTTACGACCATTTTGCCCCTCATGGGTTAATAAAATGAAGCGCAAAATGGTCATAATATACACAAAAAATAACAAAATGACAGTTTAGTACCTAGAATAGCAAAACAATTTGTTCGATACATATAGAAAGAAATATTACAAGTATGATACATTATCAAGCTATTAGATTTTTTTAACTATTAATAAAATTTTAATTTAAAAAAAATGTTGGGTCACCCATAAAGTCATCACTACGGACATTTGGTCATATGTTTAGTCTCAGAGAGAGAATCTGAGGTGACAAGCTCATTTGGTCACCACAGTGTCACCATTACTACTAGCCCGATAACCATGTATTTGTTGGAATTTTAATAACATGTCATACGTAAATTAAATCACATAAAACATCAAAGCACGCAACGGAAGACTTAAATACATATTTGTAATTAACTAACCAAATAATAAAAGTATCCATACCTTTTAGCAAACCCAAGCTAGAACGAATCAAATCAAGGTTAAAACCCTAATTAGGGTTTATATGGTTTATGTGAATTGACCCTTACCCTTTTTCAATTCAAACCAAGTAACAAACAATAGTGTGTTTGTCTCGCGTTCTTATACACGCGTACTATAACGATTTGATGTGAATGCTAGTTCTTGTAAACACAATAACAACACCAATCACTTAATGTGTAAAAGCAAAAACGATTCCCCTAGCGTTTAAGGAAAATGATCGGCCAACACAAAGAAAAGAGGAGAAAAAGAAGACTAGGGGTTGCTATGTGTTACAAGGTTAACCTAAGAATGAATTCTAGGCCTTGTTATATACTATGAAAAATTAAAGAACAAGTTTGGGTTGGATTTGGTCTCCCCAAGCCCTAACCGACCGGTTCAAACCCACAATGGGTTTCTAGAACCTTCTTGACCCCTATTTTTATCTCTAGTCATTCTCTTTAATACTTAACGACCGTTAGTCAATTTTTTATTAATTACTTTACGCTCGTTAGTTGTTATTGTGCATTTAACAATTAAACGTAACATTTTTATATTAATTATTGAACATCACCTCTCATACGTAAAGTGTGCAATCCCGTGGTCTCGAATTCGAATGTGGACAACACATATTAATTCATCCACAAAATTAACAGCTCTCATTTGGACGGATCTTAATAGTGTAATGACATTAGTTAGCGTCTAGAAATACACCAATGCCCCCTTGTACAACTCAAGTATAGTTTCCTGGAAAAAACCTTTTGAAGAATCATCATCATACTTTCCTTTTGTTTTGAATACCACGTTAAATAAGAATATAGATCTCAGTCATTCCTTTATTTAACGATTCTGTTTCTCGTTGTATATAAATGAGCAAGATTACCAAATCTGCTGAAAGTATTCAAGATAGATCTTGGGTGTGGCCACACAAACATCTTGTCAATCCTACGAGAGGCCCAACAGTGTTAAACTTCAAAACAAATTTGAAGGCACAAATTCTTTCTTGTCTATAATCAAAACCCATGAATATTGCAACACTTTTGAAAACAATTCTTATAGCAACCAATTACGTATAACGGTAAATTGCTTTACAGAAATGCACTACATCAATAACTATTCTCTGGTATCTCAAGTCTGAGGATAACTATTCATAATTTACTTGATGACAAGATTCATAAAGTATAATCATGTAGTTAGGATAAGTCCTATATTCAATCCATTGAATATCATGTGAATTTGGCATGTCAACGCATCAACATACTTAAATATATTTTAACCAAAAATCATATTTGTCTTAATTCAATGATATTCCCATATCTTTGATGGACAACGAACTGCTTAGAATAACACAAGTTATTCATGGATTTAAACATGCAAATACAAGATACAACTTATTATAAATGAAAATAAATGTATCAAGTACTTTAATTCATTATAAATAATAATTTGTTTAACATCCGTTATCCAAATACTAAATAATTCAATGCATGCTAATTCTAGTTAATGAATTATGCCTCAAGTCATGACAATCATACTTGTTGACAAGGCATAATTTAAACTAACTTTGATCTATCAGAATTTTGAGAATACTGTTGTTCCCGTTTCACAATCGTTTAAAATCAATAAAAACAACTAATTGTGAACAATGACTGAAAAGATGCAAGTAAAGATAAGTTTCAATAAGATAAACATACTGAGTAATTTTCAACATTTATATTGTTTATTAAAACAAATCAAAAAGAATACATTACCCAAGTACTTGCGGAATAGTACTTGGGATTGAAATGGCAAGTTTGGTATAACTCCTCACTAAGCTTAGGCTAAGTCTAAGCACAACTACACAAGAACCACTGAGCTATCTCAGGGACATAGTTGTATTTGGAGGAGTGAAAGATTGCTTGTGTGTGTGATTTACAATTAATGCACAAGCTTAAATCTTACACTCAACTCTTATGCTATTTATACAAGTATGTTTTTAACTCTATCCTAGAGGAAAAACTGATAGGTTACAGAAGACAAAATACTGATGTATTTTGTCTCTGTTTACATTTTCTATTTAGAGTAAGTGACAAGGCTGCTTTCTTCTTGTCAGTGATGACACTGAGCCTGATAGTTAATGATTTAGGGAAAGTTTAACTTTGGTTGATAAGGACTTCGTCTTATCTGTTCAAACTTATCCCGCCTTGTCCCGCTCATTCTTCAGTCTTCATAGCCTTCAGTCTTCATCTTCAGTTTGTCTTCAGTGGTAGTAGTTGGTGAGGAGTTTCGGGATTCAGTGAGTTATTGTCATCACTCACTGAATCCACCATCTTCTTCTGGACTTAGTCTTCACCCTTTAAGTTTCGCCTTGCTGAGTGGAGAGACTTCTTCTTTGTCTCTTACTGAGTATCCCGAAGACAGCTCAATGAGTGACTATGCGCTCAGTAACTTGTTAGTGTTTAAAGGACTAAACACTTAGGGTATTTTCTATTCAAATCCTAGAATCAAGGGGTTTGGGTATTCACTGAACCCAACAGTCTTCCCCTATTTGGATATACAAATAGCCTAAGTGTTTGATCAGTGCAAGTGACCAAATGGATTCTTCTTATACTGAATGTACTAATGAACATAATAAGGAACACTGAATATTTTATCACTAATACAAAATACAAAATGATAAAGCTGCTAGTGATATCAATCAAGGTGGATTCCCAGTGCTTCTAGCTTTGGTTTCTTTGAGAGGAGGGTTTCTTTGTCAGGGTGCTCTCTTATCTTGGCATTCAGGTCAGTGCAGAACCTGATGTTTTCAGGAGTTTTGATTTGAGAGGCCACTGGTAAGTAACTTGCCATTGTAGCTACGCTTTCCTGATCAATGTCACTCTATCTCTGGAATGCTGGGTTCCCATAGACATCAATAAAGAAAAGTCCTCTTTCAGGCTTTTCTATGACTAAGCAGTTCACAAACTTTACCCCTTCTGGCAGCTCCCTGTTGCAGTCAAAACCAGGCACCTTGGCTTCAGGCTCCAATTCAACCCTTTTCCTTTTACCTTTGGATGACTGAGGTTAAGATCCTTGAGCCACAGTAAGAGTTGGCTGTATCCCAAGCTGTGCTGGTGCTTCCCTTAATCTTTCATAACGCTTGCTGAGGGATTTCATCAGTTCTTTGACCACTTCATTTTGCTTCTTCTCGATGATGGGACCAAGCTCATCAAGTTCAGTAATCCCAAAGTCGGTGAACTTTAAGGGATCATGAACTTCAAAATACCTTTTATCATCCCCCCTGTAGACATTCATTGCCAGTGGTTTGGATCTGGGGATGATTTTCACATCAGTGATTTTCTCAGCGGCCCTTCTACTTGTCATGGTCCAGTTGTAGTGATCAATCCTTTCTTTCCTGATTGCATCATTCCTCTTGTTATTTTCTTCCCTTTTCTTTTTAAAGGCAGCTAATTCAGCATCCTAAGCGGCTTTGAACTTTTGGCCTGCTTGTCCTTTTTCAAGAATTTTAGGATTGATCCCAAACTTCTCAGCTTCCTCAGATACGACCTGAACCAGAACTTCTTTGCTTTTCTTTTCCTCCTCAACCTGTTTCTTTCGCTTGTCTTCCTTCTCGAGGTAGGCACTGAGCTGTTCAGGAGTAAGCAGGTACCTGATGCTACCAATTTCATAGGGGATCTTTTCAGGCTCTTTTGTGGTCATTATGGCTTTTCCCTTATCCTGAGCTGATGAAGAAGATGCTACTAGTGGAGGTGTGGTTGTGATTATTGGTGTTGTTGTTGCTGTTGTCATTGTTACTGAGGTTGTTGCTGTTGGTGGGACTGATTAGATTGGTGTTGCTGATATAGGTTGAGCTGGCTACCCCTCAGTATGAGAGGGAGTCTCTTCAGTAGCTTTCTCCCCCTCAACTGTTGCTGCAACTTCAGTGAGAGCAAGAGTTGTTTGAGATACTGAGGGAGAGGGAGTTGCTTGACCTTTAAAGGCCTGATATATCTCCGAGACCATGGATTTGATGTCAGATATATCTTGTTGAAGACTTGTGACCTTTTCACCAAGATTGGCCTGAGATAATTCCAGCGCTGTCATTCTAGGCCCGAGATTCCAGGCCATAGAAGATGATGATTTAGCCAGGTCAGTAACCTTTGCATCCAGTGAACTCAGGGTGGATTGAAGAGACTATACTGAAGATTGAAAACCCTGAACATTGGCCGAGTTGAGCATGGTGATCAGTTCAGTGAGATTGGAGGAATTCTTCATATAGACCTCAGTAGCCTCGAGCACTTTGAAGTTGAGTGCTGGGTCTTCTTTAACAAATTCCCTGATTTCATCCAGCTTGCTATGAGTATCCTGAAAGAATTTGAGAAACTTCTGCAGATTGTCATCCAGTCTGTGTAGGTGATCATACATGAACTCCCTGTGTTCATCAGTGTTGGCATTGGTAGCAAGTACTTCAGCTTTTAGATCAGCATAACTTGCAGCTACTTCAGTATTCTGATCCCAGAGAGTATCAGTAACCCCAGAGTATAGTCTCCTTGTAGCCCTTTTTAGCCACATGACAAGTGTCTTTCAGTGAGTGGAAGAGTGTTGTCATATTGCTTCCATTCATTAGATGTTGAAGAGTCAGAGGAAGCAGAGGAGTTATCATCATCATGAAAGGGTGACTCCTCAGGCTTCTTTGGATCAGGCTGAGGTTCTTGTTCTTGTTGAACCTCAGCGTCCATTTCTTCTCCAGCAGAAAGGATTTCATCTTCACTATTAGCAAGCTCTTCATCAGAAAAGAGTATTTCATTAACCTCAACAACAGTAAGTAAACCAGTGGCGGTGATGGGTTCCATATCAGCGGGTGGTTTTTATCCCTCTGAGACTTTGTCCCCCTGTGACCCCTGAGACACTGATGGGTTTTTCCCAGTGCCTTCTCGGAGTCAGGATTGGTTGTGAGTTCCGTATCGGCGGGTCGTTTCTTTCCCTCCGAATCTTTGTCCCTATGTGCTCCTTCAAGCACTGATGGGTGTTTCCCAGTGCCATCCTTAGAAGCAGTGGCAGTGATATCCTTATCAGTGGGTTGTTCTTTTCCCTATGAGTCTTTAGGATCAGTAGCTGTGCCCTCGGATAAAAGCTTTGATTTGCGAATGTCCTCATCAGGCGTTGTGGAAGGCGCTCCCCTACCAGCGGGTTGTATGTTTCCCTCTGGATCTTGGGGAGTAGTTTGTGGGACCAAGGGCACTGACTGTGATGTATCAGTGTCTTTCGTTGTCACCAGGGTGGATGTTGCTTGGTCTCCCTAGGGTGGCTTATCAGTTTGGGGCTTTCGTTGCCTTTTAGGTTGTACTCCAGAAGTCTCAGGGCCCTGAGACTTAGGTTTGGTTTTAGTCCCAGTCTGAGACTTCCCCTTTCTCTTTTTGGGAGCAGGGTTTGGAGACACTGAGTCCCTCTGGTTGTTTACAGCAACCATATGGGCCGTCATTTCAATTTTAGTGACAAAGGATGGGTCTCTTTGAAAATTTGAGGGGCTCAGGATTGCAGGTAAAGCGCAATATTTGTATTCCTGGGGATAATTGCAACCCAGTAACAATTGCAAAGCACATGAGACAAACCTAGGGTATGAAACATATTTCGCCATAGTTTTGCTCATTAGCTTGGTTACGAGATCACTATAAATGATCTCCCCTATGTCGACATTGGTCCCTGTCATCAAGCTGTATGCCATCATCAATTGAATAGAGTTAACTTGTTCAGTGGATGAATGGTTCCCGCTGAGAGCCTGAATCACAAAAGTGAACAGGATCTTCCAAGCCACGGGAAAAGAGTTCTTGGTGACTGGGTTATGTCCAAAATTTTTGGATCTAAAACAATTTTGCCTAACTCAGCCTTAACAGTGGCTGGGTCAGGGTGAGCAACATATTGTCCCAGATTATAGTCTAGCCCTGTTGATGTACAAAAAGTTTTATAGTCCAGGGTGACTGATTGTTCCCCGTTTAAAATAGTGAACTTGATGAGAAACTCTCTGAGTGGTCGAAGTTCTGTCTCATCAGTTGTGGGTGTCGGGTCATAGGCCACTGCAGTTGCCCAAAACTCTCTGAGGAGGTTTTGGTACAGTATTGAGGGACACTGAACAAAGGCCTGTTTCAATGGGCAGTTAAGTAAAAATTTCATGATTCCCTTGTAGGCTGGGACATCATGTGGGTATTCAAAGTTGCCTATAACGTTATTTGTTTTAAACTCAACGTTTTCTAGACTGCCCACCCACGAAGGTGCAAAATGAAGAGACTGTGTTCTTGCCATTTCCATTGAAAGATTTTAGGGTTTTTAGATAAAATTTTCTTGACAAGAACAATCAAAGAGGTAAAAGTCTCTAGAGTTTAGTGATGAAAAACCTTTTGTAAATTGTTTACAAAGAAGATTTTTCTTATACTAGTTGATGATTAAAGAACACACAATGTTTCTGGGTTGAGAAAAGATTTTGACAGAGTTTTGATGCAGAAAAAAATTTGTGTGTGTTTTAATGTATTTTGAGAGGGGTGTTTATAGAGTGGTGAGAAAGGTAAATTTTGCACATGTGAGGATTTGTAAAGTCGATTTTTGAAAAGTTTTATTTACCTCATTTAATGCGACCACTCTATTACCCGTAGTTTTCTCACGGTTTTCAAGGGAACAGTTGCAGTGCACAGTAAAAGTGCATCTTGCAGAGTTGAAATATCCTGAGGATATTTGTTGTGAGAGGAGACATTAAATGCCAAGTGGGATGAGGTAAGGTTGTGAGGGACCCTTGACATGGATGACAAAAGGATAGAGAGACATATATTCCTATATTAAATTGGTATGTATACCAACCTAGGACATTAAGTAACTGAAATACTTATAGCATTTAGTTACTCATTCAATGCTCAATATCCAATGTCAGGGACCCTGAATGAGTCTTACTTATTCAGTGAGAAGATGATTTAAGGGTTTTGTTCAGGGATCAGGGACCATTTCATGGAAAACTTGCTGAGGTTAGGATTGATTATCAGGTTGCTGACTTTCAATGTCGAGCATTCCTAATTCAGCTTTCAGTCTCCTGAAGGTAGGTTCATCCAAGGGTTTGGTGAAGATATCAGCAAGTTGATACTCAGTAGGGATGAAGTGGAGTTCAATATCTCCTTTCTTGATGTGGTCTCTGATGAAATGATATTTGATTGTTGCTTTTAAGCACTCCAACAAACTAGTTTTCCTCGAAGAAATTGACAGGACCCTGAAGTACTCTTTCTGTCCATGTTGCAGCCTGCATAATCAGAGTCAGAATATCCTTTGAGGTCAAACCCTGAACATTTTGGATAGTAAATTCCAAGGCTTGAAGTTCCCTTCAGGTATATAAGGATTCTTTTGGCTGTAGTGAGATATGATTCTTTAGGATTGGACTGATATCTTGCTATTAGACATATTGAGAATTGTATGTCAAGTCTGGAAGCAGTTAGATACATCAGTGATCCTACAATCCCCCTGAAATGAGTTTGATTGACTTATTTTCCCGTGAGATCAGGTCTAAGGTTATTTGGAGGGACGATTGGAGTCTTCACTGAAGCACAGTTAGAGATCTCATATTTTTTCAAGAGATTTCTGGTATATTTCTCTTGACTGATGGTTATTCCTTTATTAGTTTGCCTGATTTTTAGTTCAGGGAAGTAGGTGAGTTCACCCATCATGCTCATTTCAAATTTCTTTATCATCGATTTTTTAAACTGTTTGCAAAGATTATAATTTGTTGAGCCAAAGATGATGTCATCAACATACACTTGGACTAGTATCACATCTTGTTTTGTCTTATAGATAAACAGTGTGTTGTCTATCTTTCCTCTGACAAACTTATTTTGAATTAGGAAGGCTGAGAGAGTTTCATACCATGCTCTGGGAGCTTGTTTAAGTCCATATAGGGCTTTGTCAAGCTTGCAGACATAGTCAGGGTATCCACTACTCTCAAAGCCAGGAGGTTGCTGAACATACACATCTTCCTTGAGTTCACCATTTAGAAATGCACTTTTTACATCCATTTGGTAAACTTTGAAGTTCATGTAGATTGCAAATCCAAAGAAGATCCTGATGGCTTCCATTCTTGCAACATGAGCAAATGTCTCATCATAGTTATTGCCTTCTTGTTTTTAATGACAGTGCCGTTTTCATCAGTTTTATTTCTGAAAACCCACTTCATTCCTATGACAATGACATCCTGAGGACATTTGATCAAGGTCATGACCTTGTTTTTATCAAACTGTTGAAGTTCTTCTTGCATAGCCTGAACCCAACTAGGATGTTTTAGAGCTTCAGTGACACTTTTGGGTTCTATTTCTGATAGAAAATCAGCATATAGACATTCATTGGCTGAAGCTGCTGTTAACTTAGCAGCCATACTTCTTGTGAGCAAGCCTTCAGTGGGTTCACCAATGATGTTCAAAAGCTCAATGTCCTGAGATCTTGTCCACTTACTTTGTTGTCTAGGATCTGATCTTGATGAGGTCACTAGAAGCTCAGGAATGGGTTCAGGTGCTGGAGCCACAGAATCATTTAGATCATCTGTTGAGATGCTTTGTTCAGGTAGGGGATCATGAATTACAGGTTCCTGAACATTTGGTTCAGTATTACGTATCCTAGTAGGGATTGGTTGATTATAATGAATTCACTGATTGTTGGTTGAGAAAGGTTGTGGGGTAAGACATAGTATGAGATGTCAACATCAACTTGATATGAGGAATTGATTTTAGTGTTGAACTCATCAGGAGGGTGTCTTGATAAGTTATCCATTCCTATTTCATCCACTGAGGTATTGGGAAATCTGATGCTTTCTGAACTTTCATCAAAGGTGACATGAAAGGTTTCCTTAACTTGTTGTCTTCTGGTGTTGAACACCCTGAAGGCTTTAGAGATCAGTGAGTAACCTAGGAAATACCCATCATCAGCTTTTGAATCAAACTTGCCTAAGTGATCCTTGTGATTGTGAATGAACACATGACACCCAAACACATGAGAGTAGCTTATGTCAGGAAGTCTTCCTTTAAAGATCTCATATTGGGTTTTGTTATGTCTTTTGACAATGATTGACCTGTTTTGAGTGTAACAGGCTGTTTTGAGAGTGATGACCCATTTAACATAGTTCTGGCAGCCTCAATGAGAGTTCTGTTTTTCCTTTCAGCTACCCCATTTTGTTCAGGGGTGTATGGAGATGAAAAGTTTTGGGAAATTCCCTTTTCATCACAGAAACTCTCAAGCTCTTGATTTCTGAACTCAGTACCATTGTCAGTTCTGATTTGTTTAATAGTAATGTCATTCTGATTTTCAATCTTCCTGATGAATGAGATTATTGTATCAGCTGCCCGACTCTTTTTGGAAAGAAAGTATACCTAAGTGTATATTGAGAACTCATCAACAATGACAAGTGTATACTTCTCATGTTGGATTGATCTTGGACTTATTGCCCCAAAGAGATCCATGTGCATGAGGTGAAGGCAGCTTTTGATAGAGAAATTTTGTTTTGTTTTGAATGATGCTCTGTGGTGTTTGCCTTTTTCACAGGCTGAGCATGGTTTGTCTTTTGAAAAAACCAGTGATGGTAAACCAAGGACTTTGTTTTGTTTTGCCAAGTTGTTAAGGTTTTTAAAGTTTAAGTGAGAGAGTCTCTTGTGCCATAGCCAGTTGACAGTTTCAGTGGCTTTGGCAAAGAGACAAGTTCCATTTTGAGAGAATGTTGACATGTCTAACACATATACATCATCTCTCCTAGGAGCTATCAAAAAAATTTCTTTGTTGGCATTGAAAATAGTACCTTGTTTATCATTGAACTGTACTATGTACTTAGCATTATATAACTGACTGACACTAATGAGATTGTATTTCAGACCATTGACATAAGCTATTCTAGAGAAAACTATTCCATTTCAGTTTACTGAACCATAACCTTCAGTGGGACATGATGAGTTATCACCAAATACTACCTTAGCTCCTGGTTCCTTTACATACTTGTGCAGATACTCCTTGACACCAGTCATGCTTCTTGAACATCCACTATCTAGATGCCAAATAGGCTCCCTGGCGTATCTCTACACAAATAGTAAACTGAATTAGTTTCTCTTGCTGACCCACATACTAGTGGGCTTGGGTCTCATGGTCTGTTTGAACTTAGCAATTGATTCATGGTCAGTGTTTAAGTGAAGTGTGCTACCACAGGTTTTGCATTTGCTTACTGAGGAAGACTCAGTGATGCAGGGTTGTTTTGAACTTCTCTTTGCCTGGATGACTCTATCATGCTGAGATGTCTCATGAGCTGGACTTCCACATATATCACAGCAAGAGTTCATGAGACAGTCATCAGGAAGATGATCTGTAACACCCCAACCCGACAAGGGTAGAAGTGTCACATTCTGGTGTCATATCAGAACATACAAATAAAATTTTACAAGCGAAAGCATTATAAAATAAATTACTTACAAAGAAAATATAAAATCCAATATGTCCAAAACGGAAATAAAATCTGAAAACAATAATTCTTCAAATTAAATCCAAAATGATAAAGTAGCTAAGGTCGGTCTACTCGACTAATCCAACTCTCAGCCCAACAAGCCCATCTTCAAACCTAAAAACCTGCCGCAGGAAAAGAAATGCGGTTGAGCTTAAAAAGCTCAGTGAACAGATATAACAAAATGAAAGCTAAATAAAATCTGAAATGCCAAATGAAACAAAGGAAACGGATAACAAAGTCGCAGCGAAATGAGAACAATGGGTCAATAAGGATCCTGCAGAACACGATTATACAGATATCCAAAACGAACAGATGACAAGGAGAACGAAGCAAAGCAAAGCATCGATGACATATAAATAAGCACATACAACAGGCATACAAGAAAATCAGGAAAACGGACAACATATAAGCCAAACAGAAATCTAAAAGTTAGCGGAAGCAAGTACTTAGGAAGTGAGCATGGCAGTCACAAAAGTCAAGTAACCACAATCAAAACATAATCAGTATCATAACAGCAGAAGTACTAGAAGCAGTCAAAACATGGCAGTCACACGTAACAAGTAGGAAATACAATATGAACATTATAATTAAATGAATTAAAGACATAGCAGAGCAACTAATCAAATTAACAATCCAGACGTCACAAGTAGAACCATTTACCCAGTCAAAACGTAGCATAGACAGAATTGTAAACATGGCAAGTCAACAATAAGCCGATAAGGACACAACGAATAGTCACAGTCTACGAGATTAACTTAACGAAGTACACATAATAAACAGACAAAACTATCGATTACACAATAGTATGGTCACCAGACAATTCAGAGGTTCACATAACAATGAGATTACATATCATCAGATTAAAACAGGTAACTCAAGTAACCGCATATTAATCACATCCTAGCAGGATAATCAATAGTCACATAAAACATAAATAGCATAAACAAATCCAATAAACATATAATAACCCGGTACGTGAATGGAACGATAGTCTGAAGTAACGGAATGAGAGTGTGACAGATCAAAGCAATGGAACATATATATATCTTGGTAGTAGAGTGAGTCATATAAGGGTATTGGGTAAAGGACAGTCAATTCAGAATATGGTGCAGTGGGGAATCCAGAAGGTACAATATAGGTATATTAAAAGTGTAAGGGTTGTCAGAAATCTATCCCGAGCCAACAATACAATACAATACAATCAATAGTGGCATTAGCAGCCCAATATCCAATAGTAGCCATTGTATTCGGAGGGGTGACCTCGGAATACCAAATCAATAGGAGGGGAGACCTCAGTAACCAATGGAGTAGCTAGCTCCCAAAATGTGAGGGGGTGTATTGCACACACGCACTGCATCACCAATACAATATCAATATCAATATCAATCCAATACAATACAAATCTAGGATGCATCCATACGCCCCCTGCAATACAATAGTGGCGAATAGAATATATCTGAAGCGCGCAACAGTCAATACAATAATGGGGACGGTGTGTAACATCACTCATACACACTAGAGTCATGCCATTGGTGCATCAATGACACGGACATGGAACCCCCATGCCTAGTTAATGGCTCGGGTATCAATCTGAAGGGTCAAACCAAGGTTCAAAGTGTAGCAATCTATAAGTCTTCAAAATTAAAGGTTCAATAACAATGGTTCACAATTCAGAGGGTCATAGCAATAGTTCAATATCTAAGATTCAGTAGCAATGGTTCAATATTAAAGTTCAGTAGCAATAGTTCAATATCAAAGGTTCAATAGCATAGATTCAATAGCAACAGTTCAGTAGCAAAGGTTCAGCAGCAATGGGTTCAATAACGAAAGTTTAGTAATAGTGGTACAATAATAGAGGGGTCAATAGCAAAAAGGGATCATAGCAAATGGAATATCATAAGCGAAATAAAGTCGAAGGATCAGAGAATCATGAGAAACCCCTACTAGAAAGGGATAGAATATCTGTACCTTAATGCTAATGAAGGGAAAGCAAACGAATGAATGAACATGAAGACACAACGTCACTTCTCCTTCAACGAATCTACACGGATTACGATTTGTTTAATACTTATTAGCTCATTAAAGTCATAACAGATTAATCGTATTAATATTTTTAGAGTTATAAGCGTATTCTCATTTTTGGTAGTGGACGGTATTAAAATACTTTAGGGTAATAATCATTAATTAGCCAAACTTAGGGGTTTAATATAACCAACATCATGGTTTAGGGTTCATTAAGACACTTTAGTAAAGTTTAAGGTTTAACGATAAATATCGAGATTCTAACTATACTAGCTTGTATTATTTATATACTTCATCTTAAAAATCACAATTTAAACTAACCACATCTCGACCCCAGGCATGCTACCCATTCTCGACCCCCACCCTTTTTTGTTTGAAGACACTATGAATAAATGAATGAAAAGCACATGCAAGATACCAACAATTGTGTGCATGCAAATATATCACATGCGTGATATTTTATCCAAGTAAAGAAGAAAGAAAGAAAAGGAAAAAATAAAGAAAAAAAAACTCTTTTGTTTTCAAATTCATATCTCGACACTATCTTTCTTTGAATGGTCTTTTATTCGATACCTATTCACGAATATCATGCAACAAATGCTATCCTTTAATGTGACTCCTTTACCCATTCGTGAACAATAAAATGAATCATGTATAGGTCGAGAATATGAGGTCGAAACAGATTCAAGGTGAGCCAAAAAAAAATGGATTCACACAATAGTATATATATGGGTCGAAAAGGGTTACTCCATTCAATATTTTGGTGATCATGCTATGATTCATGCAACCAGTTACTGTTTTTAAATGATAAATACATTTGATGTATGCATGCATGACAAGATGGGTTCCAATACTGATTTAATATCTTCATGTTGGTCAAAAAGGAATTCACTCCATTTAATATTTAAGTGACCACAGTTATGATTTCATGTGTCCAGTTACACCTTCATTTAACGTGCGCATTCATTCAACAAGGGAGGTCCAAAACGATTTTAAAATACCAGACATATGGGTCGACATGCGTGATTTAGGTGACAAAACCTACTATTTCATGTGACAATGCTTATATGTGTATACATGTACTCGAAAGAGAAGAAGCATGCGACACAACGAGAACACAATGAAAGGAAGAGACGAGATCAAGGATGTCATTTGTTACCTTTGAGGCGTGCGACGAGAAGAAAACAAGGGCCAATACGAATGAGAATTCACGACCAGCCCATAATCAAAACAGCCTTACTTCATCCGAACCCAAGACCCACAACCAAAACCATACAACCGTCACCACTCGAGCTTAGAACCCACACCCAACAGCACCACGTTCATAGCCTCCTTTTGCGCATACCTTGATGTCGAATGAAGGGAAAATTTCTGAGTCGCCACCTTAGAATGAGAAAGAGAGCTAGGGTTTCTTTGTTTCCATTAGGAAGATGAGGACAAACAGGATGTATATACTGAATGGAAAGAATCAGGCGTGTGAAGAAAGTATAAGGGAACACCGTATCTTTTATTTTAGGTAGATTGCAATTATCATTAAATGAGAAAAGAAAAATTATGAGCCTATAAGATGATATCCTTTCAACCCACTAGACGAGGGATCTCCATGATTTTAGGATCTTGATTTGCTCTCTCTTAATTAGGTTGGGATTGTTATATCTCATTTCAAAAATAACATAAGGGAAAACGTGTACAATAGTTGAAATACAGAAATTATGTCAAATAGTTAATTTGTTTATGATAAGGAAGGTTTATATTATGTAATTTCAATGCATAACCTATAGTTTAATGTTTTTATTAATCATCACGTAACTTTGGTTAAGTTTTAATTTAGGCGGAAATAGGAAATCAAAAATTTAGGGTTTTACAACTCTTCCCCTCTAAAAGAAAATTTTTCGTCCTCGAAAATTGAAGTCGCCGAAGTATCTTGAGACATACCATTCTAAGGCAGACATAGCAATCCATAGTTTCACACGAATCGTAACGATTTCGTTTTCCAAGCTTACCAAACTTACACGTAACCGATGTCGGTGAGAATCTTACAAAGAGGTACAGAATTCCAAACGAACATGAGGATTGACAATAACGGATATGAGTCCTAGTCCATTCACGTACCAACCCCAGGCATTTCCCAAGATGTCGTGTGATTTCAATAAGGTCAAATTATATTATCTCGGTATTATCACGTTGATCAGGCGTTATAATACTTGCATCACATAACAAGTCCTTATTGTCATCATACTCTGTCCCGGATCATGAAAAACCACATAATCAAATTCACATCCAACAGATAATATACAGATAGCATGCCTCAAACCAAAGCAGACCAGATCCATATACATACAGCACATAACAAATCAAAACAGCTTACCATACCACAAAACGGAGAAGGCCACCAACCTGTTCGAAATGGTTCCCCATGACTCGTTACTGACGATCCAAAAGAAAACTGAGATATTACCAAGATGCTATACGATACAACTTCACGATTCAAACCGAGTTCGGAACAGATCAAAGAAAGCAATACCGATCAAAATCACTCAGCAAAATATCAAACCTCCTCAAAACGCGTGACAAACAAATCGGAGTAACGCAAGTCGCGCCCAATCATGTGAAGTAGATGAACCTTCTCAGCCATCAGTTGAATCTTGTCTCCGTCTTTGCGTCTTTGGTTGGTCCGTCCAGCTCCCTCCAGCAGCATCCTGATGTCTCCAGCAGCATGGCGGTCAGGTGCGGCTTCTGCTTCATGAACTTCTCCAGCTCAGGAACTGTTGCAGCAACGCAGGGTCGACACCATTATCTTCGATTCCACGAGTAGTCTCCATCCAACGATCGACAAACGGATGTGCGAATAACAAAATTCGATGTGAAAAGAGGGAGGCCAAATCAGTGAAGGCAAACGAATATTAAAATTAAATCTGAACGATTATCAAACGAATCAGAGAAAATCAGAACAGACGGAAGCCTAGTGTCTACCCAAATCCTCACAGGTCAATCCTAAGGTCAACAAGACGAAACCTTTGCTCTGATACCATAATTGTAACACCCCAACCCGACAAGGGTAGAAGTGTCACATTCTGGTGTCATATCAGAACATACAAATAAAATTTTACAAGCGAAAGCATTATAAAATAAATTACTTACAAAGAAAATATAAAATCCAATATGTCCAAAACGAAAATAAAATCTGAAAACAATAATTCTCCAAATTAAATCCAAAATGATAAAGTAGCTAAGGTCGGTCTACTCGACTAATCCAACTCTCAGCTCAACAAGCCCATCTTCAAACCTAAAAACCTGCCGCAGGAAAAGAAATGCGGCTGAGCTTAAAAAGCCCAGTGAACAGATATAACAAAATGAAAGCTAAATAAAATCTGAAATGCCAAATGAAACAAAGGAAACGGATAACAAAGTCGCAGCGAAATGAGAACAATGGGTCAATAAGGATCCTGCAGAACACGATTATACATATCCAAAACGAACAGATGACAAGGAGAACGAAGCAAAGCAAAGCATCGATGACATATAAATAAGCACATACAGCAGGCATACAAGAAAATCAGGAAAACGGACAACATATAAGCCAAACAGAAATCTAAAAGTTAGCGGAAGCAAGTAATTAGGAAGTGAGCATGGCAGTCACAAAATTCAAGTAACCCACAATCAAAACATAATCAGTATCATAACAGCAGAAGTACTAGCAGCAGTCAAAACATGGCAGTCACACGTAACAAGTAGGAAATACAATATGAACATTATAATTAAATGAATTAAAGACATAGCAGAGCAACTAATCAAATTAACAATCCAGACGTCACAAGTAGAACCATTTACCCAGTCAAACCGTAGCATAGACAGAATTGTAAACATGGCAAGTCAACAATAAGCCGATAAGGACACAACGAATAGTCACAGTCCACGAGATTAACTTAATGAAGTACACATAATAAACAGACAAAACTATCGATTACACATTAGTATGGTCACCAGACAATTCAGAGGTTCACATAACAATGAGATCACATATCATCAGATGAAAACAGGTAACTCAAATAACCGCATATTAATCACATCCTAGCAGGATAATCAATAGTCACATAAAACATAAATAGCATAAACAAATCCAATAAACATATAATAACCCGGTACGTGAATGGAACGATAGTCTGAAGTAACGGAATGAGAGTGTGACAGATCAAAGCAATGGAACATATATATATCTTGGTAGTAGAGTGAGTCATATAAGGGTATTGGGTAAAGGACAGTCAATTCAGAATATGGTGCAGTGGGGAATCCAGAAGGTACGATATAGGTATATTAAAAGTGTAAGGGTTGTCAGAAATCTATCCCGAGCCAACAATACAATACAATACAATCAATAGTGGCATTAGCAGCCCAATATCCAATAGTAGCCATTGTATTCGGAGGGGTGACCTCGGAATACCAAATCAATAGGAGGGGAGACCTCAGTAACCAATGGAGTAGCTAGCTCCCAAAATGTGAGGGGGTGTATTGCACACACGCACCGCATCACCAATAAAATATCAATATCAATATCAATCCAATACAATACAAATCTAGGATGCATCCATACGCCCCCTGCAATACAATAGTGGCCAATACAATATATCTGAAGCGCGCAATAATCAATACAATAATGGGGATGGTGTGCAACATCACTCGTACACACTAGAGTCATGCCATTGGTACATCAATGACACGGACATGGAACCCCCATGCCTAGTTAATGGCTCGGGTATCAATCTGAAGGGTCAAACCAAGGTTCAAAGTGTAGCAATATATAAGTCTTCAAAATTAAAGGTTCAATAACAATGGTTCACAATTCAGAGGGTCATAACAATAGTTCAATATCAAAGATTCAGTAGCAATGGTTCAATATTAAAGTTCAGTAGCAATAGTTCAATATCAAAGGTTCAATAGCATAGATTCAATAGCAACAGTTCAGTAGCAAAGGTTCAACAATAATGGGTTCAATAACGAAAGTTTAGTAATAGTGGTACAATAATAGAGGGGTCAATAGCAAAAAGGGATCATAGCAAATGGAATATCATAAGCGAAATAAAGTCGAAGGATCAGAGAATCGTGAGAAACCCCTACTGGAAAGGGATAGAATATCTGTACCTTAATGCCAATGAAGGGAAAGCAAACGAATGAATGAACACGAAGACACAACGTCACGTCTCCTTCAACGAATCTACACGGATTACGATTTGTTTAATACTTATTAGCTCATTAAAGTCATAACAGATTAATCGTATTAATATTTTTAGAGTTATAAGCGTATTCTCATTTTTGGTAGTGGACGGTATTAAAATACTTTAGGGTAATAATCATTAATTAGCCAAACTTAGGGGTTTAATATAACCAACATCATGGTTTAGGGTTCATTAAGACACTTTAGTAAAGTTTAAGGTTTAACGATAAATATCGAGATTCTAACTATACAAGCTTGTATTATTTATATACTTCATCTTAAAAATCACAATTTAAACTAACCACATCTCGACCCCAGGCATGCTACCCATTCTCGACCCCCACCCTTTTCTGTTTGAAGACACTATGAATAAATGAATGAAAAGCACATGCAAGATACCAACAATTGTGTGCATGTAAATATATCACATGCGTGATATTTTATCCAAGTAAAGAAGAAAGAAAGAAAAGGAAAAAATAAAGAAAAAAAAAACTCTTTTGTTTTCAAATTCATATCTCGACACTATCTTTCTTTGAATGGTCTTTTATTCGATACCTATTCACGAATATCATGCAACAAATGCTATCCTTTAATGTGACTCCTTTACCCATTCGTGAACAATAAAATGAATCATGTATAGGTCGAGAATATGAGGTCGAAACAGATTCAAGGTGCGCCAAAAAAAAATGGATTCACACAATAGTATATATATGGGTCGAAAAGGGTTACTCCATTCAATATTTTGGTGATCATGCTATGATTCATGCAACCAGTTACTGTTTTTAAATGATAAATACATTTGATGTATGCATGCATGACAAGATGGGTTCCAATACTGATTTAATATCTTCATGTTGGTCGAAAAGGAATTCACTCCATTTAATATTTAAGTGACCACAGTTATGATTTCATGTGTCCAGTTACACCTTCATTTAACGTGCGCATTCATTCAACAAGGGAGGTCCAAAACGATTTTCAAATACCAGACATATGGGTCGACATGCGTGATTTAGGTGACAAAACCTACTATTTCATGTGACAATGCTTATATGTGTATACATGTACTCGAAAGAGAAGAAGCATGCGACACAACGAGAACACAATGAAAGGAAGAGACGAGATCAAGGATGTCATTTGTTACCTTTGAGGCGTGCGACGAGAAGAAAACAAGGGCCAATACGAATGAGAATTCACGACCAGCCCATAATCAAAACAGCCTTACTTCATCCGAACCCAAGACCCACAACCAAAACCATACAACCGTCACCACTCGAGCTTAGAACCCACACCCAACAGCACCACGTTCATAGCCTCCTTTTGCGCATACCTTGATGTCGAATGAAGGGAAAATTTCTGAGTCGCCACCTTAGAATGAGAAAGAGAGCTAGGGTTTCTTTGTTTCCATTAGGAAGATGAGGACAAACAGGATGTATATACTGAATGGAAAGAATCAGGCGTGTGAAGAAAGTATAAGGGAACACCGTATCTTTTATTTTAGGTAGATTGCAATTATCATTAAATGAGAAAAGAAAAATTATGAGCCTATAAGATGATATCCTTTCAACCCACTAGACGAGGGATCTCCATGATTTTAGGATCTTGATTTGCTCTCTCTTAATTAGGTTGGGATTGTTATATCTCATTTCAAAAATAACATAAGGGAAAACGTGTACAATAGTTGAAATACAGAAATTATGTCAAATAGTTAATTTGTTTATGATAAGGAAGGTTTATATTATGTAATTTCAATGCATAACCTATAGTTTAATGTTTTTATTAATCATCACGTAACTTTGGTTAAGTTTTAATTTAGGCGGAAATAGGAAATCAAAAATTTAGGGTTTTACATGATCATTATAGCCACATTATGGGCAAGGAGGAAAAGGTTTGGCTTTAGGTCTTTGACCCTGCTTTGAGGATGAAGCATACTGATAACCAGAATTGGTGTGAGTTTCTCCACTGAATGAACTTACATACTGTAAGTGGTCAGAAGTTCTATGATCTTCCTTTTTGCAGATCATGCAAAAAAGGATTCGGTAGCAATTATCAGTGGTATGGCTTGTATAAGGGCACATATCACACTTCTGCTTTGGCTTGGTGTTAGATTTTGACCTTGATGAACTAGAGGAGGCTGACTTAGATTCCTTGATTGTTGAATCAGGAACTTTCTCAATAGAGTTCATTTTGTCAGTCAACTTCCTCACAAGTTCAGTTAGTTGCTGGATTTGGTCTGCTTTAGTAGGAACTGAAGATGTTGAAGTCTCAGTGGGAACATAGTCTTCTTGGGTTGGTTTTGTTGGTCTTTTCAGGATGGTTCTACGAAGTCCAGACCTTTCTTTTGGTGACTAAGGGTTGAATTGCAAGGGAGTAAGATCAGAGCTAGGTGCAGCACCCTGATGAGATTTCAAGGGTGGAAGCGGTGCTTGAGATTCGGCTTCAGACTCAGAGATGTGTTCCGTACTACTGGGCACATCAGGAAGTCCAAGCATGCTCTTAAGAGCTTGGCTTTCAGGCTCAAGTATTCTTCCAGAATCGAAATTTGGAAGCTTACTCTCAGGGTTTACCCTTTCATCCCAATCACTGGACTTGGGCATTGACTCCTTATTAGAGAGCATGCCAGCAGACACAAATGGTTTTGGACCTTGGTCTTTATTGTGAGAATCAGGGAGATGATATTCACCTATGATTCTCTTTTGCTACTGGGGGATTGAATAGTGTCAAAGACTCTAGGATTCTTAGCAGTCCAACTTTCAGTTATATCTTTTTCCTTTTTAAGTTCTTCTTGAAGAGCTTGATTTCTTTTAACTAGTTCAGTGTTTTGAATTTGCAGTGTAACAGCCTCAAGCTTGGCTTGTTTTAAAAGAAGCAGTTCATCCCTACACTTGTTTAATTGAAAATTTAACTTGTTGTATTTAGAAAAAAGATTTAATCGTTGCTCCTCTACAAACTTAAGGTCAACATTGATATAGTTCAAAAAGGACTGCCAATATGATCATCATCCATAGAAAGTAAAATATTTACCTTCTTCATTGTGATATTGACCCATTCTCCATTCCTGGCATGATTCTTTTCAACAGCTAGCTTGTCCTCTTCTGAGAGAGCCATTAGTGCACTGACTTGCACCATTTCATCATCTGAGGAGACTGGTTCTTCATACAAGTCAAAGACTTCAGCAACAAGGCCCTTGTTTTTACCCTGCACAGATTTAATATTGTTTGTTGTTTCTGAGGGAGTGGCCTCAAGCAGTGCTAGCTTAGCTTTGGCTTTCCTATACTTGGCTTCAAAATCAATAGCTTTATTTTGATCAGATTTGTTTTGAAAAGTTTGATGAGACTGATAGACTTTTGGTTGAAATTTGCTAAAGCCCAAGGACTGGTTTCACCCTGAGGGTTTATAAGAGGGTTCAGAAATTGTTTTCGAAAAACAGTCTTTGGCAAAATGACGTCTTTTGTGACACTTAAAACATTCAGCGTCCTCATTGGCTTTAGCATTTAAAAAACTTTTATTTCTTCGTATAAACCTTTTAGAGTTAGCAAGGAGTGCCCTTTCCTGAAACTCAATATTTAAGTCGTTCAGGTACTCCTCTCTTGTTCTCTCATCAGCCTCATCGTCTGAATTTTCCTAAAAATCTTGAACCACGCTGTTAGAATAAAAATCAGTTGACACTGGTGTTGAAGTGGTTGTCAAGGACTTCTTGACTTCCTGAGACTTTTTTAAGTCAGGGAATCGTCTATTTATGAGGTTATCCTCATAGACAAATTTTTCGTAGATTTCAGGAAGCTTAAGATTCTGAATGTGATTAGCATTCCTTAGTCCCTGAGAGAAATTCAGCCTCTTCTCAGGAAGGCTGTTTACAAAACCAACATTGATTTCATGTTTGGATAACTTTACACCATCATTTGACAGTTCATTTAACAAGGTTTTATACCGGGTGTAAGATTGAGACAGAGTTTCTGAGTCCTTAGCCCTAAAGGTGTTATACTCAAGTTTCAGGTCCATAATCCTGTTTTCCTTGGTATCTGAGAGAACTTCATAGCTGTGGACCAGGTCATTCCAGTTTGTTTAGCTGTACTACAGCCAATGACAGACTCCATGACATCATCAGGAAGACAAGATATGATGATGCTTTTGAGCCTTTGGTCCTGGTTGACCACTCTTCTCTAGTCCTGAGTCCACTGAGCTTCAGGTTTAAGCAAACCTTCAACATTTTTTTGGGATAAATGGACCTTCATTAATGCACTTAATGTAGTAAGGTTTCATCCCAGTCAAATAGCAAAACATTCGCTTTTTCCATTTGTTAAATTTGCGAACTTCTAGTCGAGGGGCAACACAGCGTAGGCTCCACCCTTTTTATCGACAGGTTGGGGCACATCACTTTTAGACATTAGGATCCTGATTTAAAAACGTTTTTGAGCGGCTTAAAAAGGGTTTTATAATCAGCCTGGCTCTGATACCACTTGTTGTTCCCATTTCACAATCGTTTAAAATCAATAAAAACAACTAATTATGAACGATGACTGAAAAGATGCAAGTAAAGATAAGTTTCAATAAGATAAAAACACTGAGTAATTTTCAACGTTTATATTCTTTATTAAAAAAAATCAAAAAGAATACATTACCCAAGTACTTGCGGAATAGTACTTGGGATTGAAATGACAAGTTTGGTTTAACTCCTCACTAAGCTTAGGCTAATTCTAAGCACAACTACACAAGAACCACTGAGCTATCTCAGGGATATATTTGTATTTGGAGGAGTGAAAGATTGCTTATGTGTGTGATTTACAATTAATGCACAAGCTTAAATCTTTCACTCCATCTCTTATGCTATTTATACAAGTATGTTTTTAACTCTATCATAGAGGACAAACTGACAGGTTACAGAAGACAAAATACTGTTGTATTTTGTCTCTGTTTACATTTGCTATTTAGAGTAAGTGACAAGGCTGCTTTCTTCTTGTCAATGATGACACTGAGCCTGATAGTTAACGATTCAGGGAAAGTTTGACTTTGGTTAATAAGGACTTCGTGTTATCTGTTCAAACTTATCCCGCCTTGTCCCGCTCATTCTTCATTATTCATAGCCTTCAGTCTTCATCTTCAGTTTGTCTTCAGTGGTAGTAGTTGGTGAGGAGTTTCGGGATTCAGTGAGTTATTTTCATCACTCACTGAATCCACCATCTTCTTCTTGACTCAGTCTTCACCCTTTAAGTTCCGCTTTGCTGAGTTGAGAGACTTCTTCTTTGTCTCTTACTGAGTATCTCGAAGACAGCTCACTGAGTGACTATGCGCTCAGTGACTTGTTAGTGTTTAAAGTACTAAATACTTAGGGTATTTTCTATTCAAATCCTAGAATCAAGGGGTTTGGGTATTCACTAAACCCAACAAATATTTATTTCAAGAATTCAATAAGTAAATTTCTTGTATGTATTTACACACATCTTGATATTGTCATAATATTCCATAAGGTGCATGACAACCTTAACCACCTATTTATGACAATCATCTTTTACACTTCCAAAGTTTAAAATATTCTTATTCCTTAATGTATAATTCAACTATGCTCTTAGTTGAGCACAACTAGTTCATATGATCATTATCAAGGATAAAATCCTACAATGACTAGTATTGCATGTCATCTCAATTATTCTAGCATTATTGTATACACACCATAATATGCTTCTTTTAACATCTGTAAACTTTGAATAGTTATGGTGTAATGTTTGGTGCCTACCAAAAACTCAAGTTTGTTGGCAATGACAATTACACAACAATTTTCGTATGTACACCCATAGAATCTGGGAGCATCTCCAGGCTTTGGAATGTGATTCTAAATCCAAACATATTCCTATTAGAATATTTATTACACTAACAACTTTCTATTAGATATCAATGTTGTCAAATCATCTTGCATTCAAGCATGATATAACAATTTATCTATACATAACATGATGCACATGAAAAATCCTTTAGTTAGACTTAGCTTTTATTCATGTTCTATCTCATCAACGATATGTATCCATTTAAACTTTCTAAATGATACATCATGTTCTATTAGACTCATTTATTTACCGTATATGTTTATAGAAATAAACATATATTTCATGGTTGTATGTCTTATTTTCTAAATATTTCAAGTGTAGTTTCATTCCCAACTAAAACTTAACATTTAACTTAGATTGAATGTTACTGCCCATATGTTGTACAACATATAAGATTTTAAGAAAATAAACATAAGACTCCTAGTAGCTTTCAGAAATACTTAGGAGTTATCTTATTTTAATTATAAATCAAAACATGAATTTAATATTTAAATTCAAGAATCATCTCCTAGATGCATGCATATATTCATTCATAGATTCTTGCAGTTTGTACATTTCTAAAGATTATTCGAATTCATAAAACTCATTTGTATTACTTACCGTCCTCGCAAAAGTAATCCCACAAGAAAAAGTTTTGATATTCATTGTCAAATTTCGAATAAATGAAACTAAGCATGACAATTATAATCTCTCTCTCTCTCTCTCTCTCTATATATATATATATATATATATATATATATATATATAGGGAAGAGATCCGGTAAGAAGAAAAACTAAAATAAGAAGAATAAGAAGAATTTCTAGCCACACATTTCAAATAGGAGGGAGAAATTTAAGGGGAGATGCATCTATTTTTGTAGGTGCATCTGAAATGAGTGGTTGTGGTTTCTTCTTATCATTCTTATTTTAATTTTACTTCTTATTTGATCCTAACTCTATATATATATATATATATATATATATATATATATATATATATATATATATATATATATATATATATAACAGGAGGCATTTGGCATTAATGCCACCTCAATGCCACATAATCCAATTTAATGCCACATAAGCAATATTTTTATCCACTGTGCCATGTCATCACATTAGCTATTAATAATTTTATTAAATTTCGTTTTTAATATTCATGTATTAAATTCGGATTAATTAGTTAAAAAATGACAGTAGAGAGATTCGAACTTGGGGTGTTTGTACCATTAACATACATGCTAACCATTAGAGCAACTTACTTTTTTGATTATATCTTGCAAATCCAAATTTATAAACCAATACAGCCTATCATTGACTTTTTTAATTTAATGAGATAAGTATTAATGCTAATATCACGTTAAAAAAAATCTCCACATTCATAATATACTTTTTCTTGAAACCCTAATATCACGTTTTCTCATATCTATCCTCTTTATTCTCCATTTTTCATCTATACGGATAATAATGTTATAAACTTTACTGATTTTGTGTTTGTTCTCTGATTTGTGCAGGTTTACAAGAGTTTTCTGCTGCTGAAGGTATTTTTGCCTCCTTTTATCAAAACCCTAATGATAAATTTGTAATTATAGATATGGTGTATGTATAAGTTGTTCTCTTTGCAGCCTTTATCCTAAAACTACAAGTAAGTCTCTTTAGAACTTACAATATTCGGTTTGGTTACGTCGAAAGTAAGTTTTAATACTTATATAAAAGTTGTGTTTGTGTTACTGCATGTATAGAGATTCACCATTGGTATATATATATATAGATTCACAGTGAAAGTAAAAGTCGTTGTGAAATCTCCAGTCGGCTATGGTAGCAAAATAAAAGTGTGCAAGATGGGTAATTCTTGATCCGTTGTTATTCTTAGACACAAGCATCTTAAATTATGTTTGGTACCTGCAAGTTTATGTTGCATTTTGATGATGATAGGTACCAGCAAGTAATTTTTTTCAGTCTCCATCTATATGTATCTATGTTATTTCAGTGTAATATTTTGATAATATGTACTAGCAACCAACTTTGAAGAAGACTATATTGAGCAAGAGAATTAAGGTCCAATGTTAGGTCAATGTCCTCAGTTTATATATGTTCTTGTCATTTTTTTTCATATCCTATGAGTTAAACTATGAGAAAAATTGAACACGAGTGAAATAGCAATCTCGATTGCTGTATGGAATAAATGGAGAGACTGGTACACTCTCACACATTCAAAATATTAAAAACCCTTTAAACTTTGGTGAGAAAGAAGAAGAAAACCCTAAGAAAGAAAAGATGTCGGAAGCACCACCAAAATCCAGATTAACTTACTGTAAAGACATTCTACAACAACGTTTGTCAGATGCCATTACGGCGCTCACACCACGACGTCGTTTCTCCTGTCTCCCTATTCGTGTCCCTGCCTCTCAAAAAGTTATCGAGTATGTTTTTATATTTTTAATCTTAGTAATTTTATGTTTTTAATCCCGTAATTTTATGTTTTTAATTTAATTTAAAGTTTTTGTTGAATTTTGTTAGGGTTCATCCTGTGTATAGTGTCTACAAGAGATACTACACCGTACCTTTTTAAATTTATACGCTCTCGACCAAGCATTACTCGCCTCCGATCCTAAAGGAGGCCATGTATGTAAAAAAAACTCAACTTATTATTATTACTAACAATGTAGTATGTTTGTATTTGCGTTTTTGTTCACTCAACTATATATAATTTTAGTGATTGACCTTAGCGTTTAGGTTAAGTAACCTAAATGTCGTGTTTTATAATCTGCATGCACATATTTTATAAGTGTTTCATAAGCTCAGTTACCTATGTGAACAAAATAGTAGTTCGATAAACTAAGTGAACAAAAACGTAAAGTTCCGTGTATATTGCTATTTTCTTGTCATCTGGGATACTATTTTCTTATCTGCACCTATTGTTATAAGTTGAGGTGCACTTCCACTGACTCTAGATAGCTCTACAGCCACAACACCACCATCATGTGCCTTTAAAGTCAGCTTAGGCACGACCTCTCGCGAATCTAGACTATGGTCCGCACTCCAAAGTACAAGCGCGCCATCACTACCACCAGAGACTAATATAGCCTCTCCTGAAGAAGCCATGAAAGTCATCAAGCAAGATATTGATCCTTTGTGACCCCCTGTATACCTTCTTACAAGCTTCCACGTTATCATCGAAAGGACTCTAATCACACCATCTGATGAACCAAAAGCAACAAGAGGGCCATCTCCACCACCAGACTTGGAGTCCAGATCCTGCTTTGGCACATCCCCGCCGCGCATTGTTACCAAGTCCAAAAATATGGCCTTATTTTCATAACAAATGACAAGAAAATGTCTTCCTTTTGTTAATTGAGCGGGAGAAGTAAACGCTGTAGTCAATTGATTGACTGCTGATGGTGGTTCAGCAGCAGAACGGTTACGCCAAAGTTGCCAAAACCGTACATCATCATCATAAAAGCTAACCTGCCGTACACTCCCCCGACGTAGAGCTTCTGTTGGTTTCCCTTTAGAGTCTGATTCGACTTCAACAAGCTCCTCGAGCTTAGCACCAACTAAACTCCGTTCATCAACACGTCCAGCTTTCAACTCATATATCACCTGACGATGCTCCCACTTCCAAACGGAGACATGATCGGAAGCGTCAGAAGTAACAAGCCACGGATGCGTTGGATGTAACTGGATCTTCACGATCTTATCATTCGTCGGTCTGAATGCTTTAAATCGAAGCATTTTATAAACCTAATTTTCACTGGATCTGATTAGAGTTATAAACTGGTCCTGTGCATATGTAATGAGATATGTTACAGAAGTACGTGGCAAATTATTCGCGACTGTGTTATTTGTTAAAACACCTTAGGCTCTTTTGGAATGCAGTTAAGAGTAAGATTTTTTTACATAGTCTATATTTGTTTTGGATGTAATACAGTTTATGTGTCGGAGCCTCAAACATTTGCTACTACTTTACACCTTGAACATGTTGCAGATGTTGATACCGTCGATGAGATACGTGTCTTATATAACTTAAGACACTCCTTGGCTGTTTACCGGAGATGGCTTCAGTTAGTGCTAATGTACCTAGAAGAGGTACTACTCGCAACGGGTCACTTAATCGAGGTTCGTAACATGTACCCACATTTAATTTTTTGCATACCATGTTTTTCTATTTAGTTTCTTAACCTCGAGTGCTATGTCTTAAACGTAACATATTCTTGCAGGCCCTCCATCAGATTATCAGGTCTTTGGTAGATGTGACCAGATTTACCCCCATTGTCATGAACATTTTTGGTATGAAGAAAGGATTTGTCCTCATTACAGAAGCTCTAGGCCGCAGTATCATCGATGTTGTTTAGGAGGCAAGGTGGTTTTACGAACACATCAACAATACCCACCTTATATTCACTGGCCGTTTTAGACGCGACACTTCATGGATGATATTAGGCCGTACAACCAGATGTTCGCTATGACATCATTGGGCGCCAAAGTAGATGGGTCAGTTAATATTGGCCGTGGCCCGTATGTATTTAGAGACTTGGAATGTCCACTTTTTCCAACCATTACATTTTCACAAAAACAAAGGCATGTGTAACCTTACTAATGACTGACCTTATTTTGCAGGCTAATGGCAACCGGTAGCACATCAGCTCAGGCACAACCAACATCCAAGAACAAAAATTGATGACTGAAGAACCAGAAATTGTAAATATTGCAGACATAAAAGCTGTAAACATGAACAGAGCGATTAAAGTTAAAGAGTACCGAAAACGGACTTCTAAAAGGGATTTGGATGTCAGATAACAGAGAGATGGCAGAAAACATTAGATAACCAAATTACACTTCTCTTCTAAAGATACACGCAGCTTATTGCTATACCCGATGAACATTTTCTAGCCCACTACTTCCAAGTTCGGTGCGTACAATGACTTGGGTCGAAGAGCTGATGCGAAGAAATCAATTCTGACAGGTATAATAAATTCAGTAATCAATTTTGACATCTACATATATTATAAAAATAACTAACTTTATTTACATATTACATAGGATATGCGTGCAAGGTCAGTAAAAAAAAGCTGAATTCTGGGGTGTTGAGCATATCTGAATTTTACTATTCCAAAAACAATTCCTTTATAAAATATGTTGTTAAACTTATTAATCGTATATAGAATGTGTTGGTTCAGTGGGTTGGTTGGTTTAGGGGGTTGGTTCAGTTGGTTGGTTCAGCGGATGTGTTCAGTTGGTGGGTTCAGTGGGTGGGTTTAGTGGGTTGGTTCAGTGGGTTGGTTCATTTTAGCTTCTGAATTGGGTCACTTCGGGCTTAAATATTAGGCAACGATTGGTGTTTCGGGCACATCAAGTTCCGTAGCTCTTTGGTACAGTATGTGCCTCCACATCAAAATGAATCTGCAACTCTGCACACATTGTTGCAGCTATAGTTATGGTGTTATTTCTTAAAAAGGTTGTTGATTACCAGAGGTACTTTATTATAGCTCGTGTATCTGTATTGAATGTATTTGTGAATATATGTGTTTTGATTTTATAATAACGTAAATTCACTCATGTTTGGTGACAGATTTCAAGAAGGCTCCGGCAGAAGAAAAACCAACCTGTTTAACTCATTACTTAGGGGTTATCAAGAGGAAGTTGACAGTCTTACTAAGAGGGCCAAGTTTGGAGAAAATGCGTTTCTTAGTATATACCAAAAACTCTACGAAGCTCCAGATCCTTACCCTGTTGTTGCTTCAGTTGCTGTAAGTACAAACATAAAATATCTGACTTTAGTATCAAGTAGACTTATATGTAACTGCAAGTGACCTAGCATAGCATTTGCTGCAGTAGATCGACTTATTTGATAATGATCGTGTGTTTCAAAAATGTTAAAAAATTGTAGTCCTTGCTGGTAAATAATGATCCCACATTGCCTTTGGAATACTCTTCGTTATTTTGGAATGGCATTAGATTTCACGACCTTAGAAAATAGCTGTTTGGGAGATATAGTTTTTGTTAGTGCGGAACATCCTCAAAGTTGGAGGTTTACTTTAGATTGGTCGTCAGTCTGGTGTGATGTCAAGTAGGATTGAGAGTTACCAGTAGGGGGTCTCATAGCTGGTGTCTATAAGGATTCAAGGCACAACAAATTAAAAAGGCTAGGCAAGTGAAGTTTGCCCTAGGAGTGCAGGTTTATGACGAGTATGTGTTAGAATATAACTTATAACTTTACTGTAAGACGAGTTTATTTCATCGCTTATTATAACATTTTCCTTTTAGTAGTCTTATCAAAGATAAAGCAACTGAGCTAGGCTATTTTAGCATGTAAAATTATATAGATCAAGTTGTTGAAGAGTCTAAATGTTAGTCTGTGACTAATGATTTTATTATGAAATAAGTCAATAAACACATACATATTACAACTAACAGCAGATCGCCCTCCTGAGCTACTCGATACTGGAGCCAACCAAGCAATTAATAAAGTATGTTGTTTAATGTTCATCCCCTACATATTACATTCAGTAGGTTGGCAGTTCTTTCGCTTGATAACTTTTACTCAATTTGGTAGGTTAACCATTATGGTTCATTTGTGACGCACTTTGTTAGTCTTCCGGCACCTACATATGTTATCTCTACCAGAATGGTTCTTACAACCTTAGACTCTGCTGTATATCTTGCAACTTCTACACCTTGTGGGCCTGTTCACATCAATTGTCCATTTCAGGAACCTCTTGAAAGTAAACCCAAAGAATGGTGGCAGACGTGTTAGATATAATCCAGGGGCAAAACGTGGTCTACTACTAATTGGTGCGGTTTTTAAGGAGGATGATATATGGGCAGCTCTACTTTTGGCTAAACACCTTCAATGGCCAGTTGCAGCTGACATTTTATCGGGTTTACGGTTGAGAAAATACAAGAATTCTATTTCCAAACTAAATGAAGGCATTCTTTTTGTTGAACACCTTGATCACTCTCTACGCTCTGTTGAAGTCAAAGAGTGAATGAAAGCAGATGTTATTCTTCAGGTATATCTTAGTGTGTATGCTGGTCAACTTCATTTGTTTTAATGAATTTATCTGCTCAATACAGATTGGAAGTCGGATAACAAGCAAACGCATTTCACAAATGTTAGAAAGTTACACAGAAACATAATGACTCAGAGAAATGAGAAGGGACTCCACTGTTTGGAAAATGTTTGGAATAAAGTGCTGGAATTGAATAGAAAATTGATTCCTCTGTTTAATACGACCAAAGAATGAGATATCAATTCTATATTTTTTGTTTTGTTTTGTTAACAAGTCACATATCATTTATGCTAATATAGTTTAACTTTATATCGTATCAAAATGCTTTCATCTTAGTGCAAACACGACTAATGTAACAAGAGTATAATAAATTTGATGGATGTTATCTTTTAAATCAAAACAAAAACCAAAAAATAGCATCATATATCACGTGTTGGTAAAATACACTTCACAAACATTACAACATTACAGATAGATGTCACAGCAAAGATATAATCCGTGGCTGCTCGATAAAATATAGTGTTTGTCTAATAGCCCCTTTCTACTAAGCTCGATTTACCATGAGCTACAATAAATAACATGATAGAAAATATGTCTTGAAACACTTTGAGCTTCTTGAGTTATTTAGCATAGCAAACATGTGTTCCGGATGAACGGAATAACTTTACATGCCATGAAGTTGGAGTAATTTCTTATGCTGCTCTCGTGAGTATGTGTTACCTTTCATTTGATTAAAACTAACACGCACCTCAGTTATTGTTATATGATGAGGTAAGTTATCCTACTTTTGACACACATGTTGCTTCACCACATATACACAAACACTTGCACATGGTATTCTGCACATGTTCATTTTAAACTCTTCAAATGGTAACAATGTAAATTTTGAAAACCACCACATATTGCATATAAGAAACCAGTGATGCATAAAAAAACAAATCATCATGTCTAGATAACAAGTTAATTATGCTAGCTATTATTGACAGGAAAATATGATCACCAACTCGCGGGTGAATCAAGAATATTTAACAAACAAATAAGATGATCAAAAACTCAACATCAAACACGGAAATCACATATAATTGAATGAACAACGGATCACCAATTCAAAACTTGAAAAGTGATAAGTAACCTCTTATATAATTTTACCAATGAAAACTGATGAATATTATAACTATAACAACCAAACCCAAATTAAGAATGTAATTATCAAAGTGCTTATAGGGGTTAGGAACAATCGAAGAAGCATCCCAGTCGATCACCAAGTTACAAACAGAGCAAATGAGTTAGGGTTTGATGATAAGTATAGGTTTGATAGCTACATATGAACCATTAGCTACATATGACCCATTAGGCAAATCCTGTTGATCTATAATGAAATGGAATTTTACTTTTATGGGGGGTTTTAATTGAAATTGGGAGTTTAATGGAAATATTTTTTAGACACTACTAATGTTTATTTAGAGTTGACAAATTTGACGTTTTTACTCATAATGATATTTTGTGGTTTATGCCCAACACATACCACTTTTGTTAAGAGGTATTACATGCACATTTTATGGAGGTACAAATACTGGTCGGTATAGTAGAACCCTCGTCTTGAAGATATGGATTATGTTTGGCCTCGGGAGATCTATCTTCTTCACGCGTTATACATAGGAGATTACTTATATAGCTTTACACAGGAGATTACTTATTAGGATCATAATTTTAATTTGCATTATACCAGTGGCGGAGCCAGGAGTAAACTTCAGGGGTAGCGGAAAAAAAAAAGTTAACCATAATTTTTTTTAACCGTACATTTAAATAATTAAAAAAACACAATAATAAATTAAGTTAAACAAATACCTAATAGATCTCAAAAATCTCCTTTTCGGTCTTTCATAGCTTGAAAACGAACCATTACATCCTCATTCGTTACTTCGTCAAATGTCTCTCCTTCAACAGCACATACCATAGCATTGTTCAAATATTCATCCCCCATTCGATTCCGCAAATCCGTTTTAATAAGCTTCATTTTAGAAAAGCATCTTTCAACAGTTGCAGTTGAAACTGGTAAAATCAATGCAAGCTTCAAAATCCGATAAAATAAAGGAAATGAGAGATTTTTTCCCGTATCCACCATTACCCGAGCTAGGTGACAAATCCCATCCAAATTCAAAAATCTATCATCTTCCTTTACCGAGTGATAAAAGACTTTAAGCTCACCCAAAATACACCCCCTATCGTTCATATTAAAATCAACCGGATACATCTCACAAAAGGCTACTATCTTAGATATATCAAACTTAGAAAACCCATTACAAGGATTTAAACCCGACATATTTTCTATCAATGTAGTTGGTACCTCATTGAACTGGTTCCCAAATTCTTGAATTTGCATATCCAAAACCGTATTAAAAACCTCAACCTCAAAATGATGTCGATTAGTAATGACATTCTTCCGGCTCCTTGGGTTACCATAACTTCCCATAATGATTATACATGGTTGCAAAAATGATCAGAATGTGTATGAACTTTTATAAGAAAGTTATCATCAGCAAACCCGCAATCTTTTAACATATACTTAAGGTGAATTTTAACCCATTTAGTTATTGATTAAGATCATTGCATATTTTGAGAAGTTATTGCCTACTGGAATCAGTGGTTTAGTTTTCATAACACACAAATTATGATATGGAATCAAAGGCATAATGATAAAAAATATATATGGGCATTAGGCTTTTTCCTTCATCCATCATAGCTATGAAAAGCTTTACATCAACCTCACATTTTCGTATTCTCATCACTATTTTTGCATATTTATCCGAACAGCCTCACGAACAACATTCTACAAGAAATGTGCACGTGCTCGCTGGGGAATGAACATCGCTGTTTGTAGCATCTTGACATTATACTATGTTGTTTAAAAAAAACTTTGTATATTTTAATTGTTCTATAAATCTTGATGTTCATTTATTTTCAGCCTTCTTACGCTACTAATAGCTTCGTATACATATATATCTTACTATTCGAAAAGTAATACACTCAAAGAATAATCACAAGTCATACCCGCGTGTTCTCATGACATAGGGGTGGATTATCTTCTTTACGTGATTCATAACACGAAGAAGAAACAGGCTTCTCATATATAACCAGCCCTAGCTTTTCAGTTGATTGTTTTAAGACTTTAAACCATACTGTTGTTTATTAAAGCCCATTTCTAGAATACACTGGTGGCTCTAATCAATCAAGTTTTTGTAATGATACCCTTCAGCCCTCCAAAAGCTGAGCAAGAAGTATCCGTGGTACAATATTACTAAAACTAGAAAACCATTGACACATGAAAGTTTTGTGGAACATGTAGCTTTTTCAAAATGACAGTCTTTAGGTCTTTTGGAGGTATGTTTTCGTCATCTTTTTTCTTTATCCGATATCATGTATCTGATATCACATCGTCTTTATAAAACCATCCAAGCATCCAACAAGTCTGTAAAATAGTAAAACTAAAAATTATCACATCTGTATTGTTAAGCAATTTCATTTTGTTCACAATGAAAATTATACATCAAGCTCGCCTTCGTTAAAAATAATTTTCCGTTTACTAACACCAACAAAATTAAAAAAAACAACAAACAAATGATTAAAAAAAATGCCCGACCAATCGTCTTATAATATTTTATGACAATTTTTTAAAACATATTTACGCTAACAAAAAACAACAAATAAATAATTATAAGTCATGCCCGCCCATTGGGCGGGCTTCGAATACTAGTATATATGTGTGTGTGTATATATATATATATATATATATATATATATATACTAGCCGGGTACCCGCGTACAGCGGCGGCGATAAGTATAGTTATATGTGTTTGCTTACCCCGTATAGTGAATTTGTTTCACAACACTTTGAATGTATATGTGTTAGTTGTAAGTGTTTGTTTGGGTTACTCGTAACTTTCCCGTAGCTTTCCCGCGACATCATTATTCCCGCATATGGAAATACCCTCGCAATCTCTTACGCGTCAAACACTACCCCAAAAGTATATGATTTTGATGAATCAAGATTATATTGATTGAAATAAATGAAATAAAGGTTAAAGTTGTAAAAATTTGAATTAAAATAACATAAACCCATTAAAAATATAAAAACTAAAACCTCATAAAAATATATCAAAATGGATGTTGAATTAAAGAGCATAAAATTTTAGAAAATATGGTGAAATTAGATTATAAGCAAAATAAGTAGATAAAAAGATATTTTAATTTAAAAATAAAGATGAATTTTTAGTTGAGAAATGACACATGTCATTTTATAATTGGAGCTCTTTATCTTAATTTTTAGTGGTTAGGAGTTAGGTTTGGAGTTTGTTAGAAGTTAGGCTTGGAGTTTGTTAAGAAGTGACACATGTCATCTCATGATTGGAGCTCCTTATCTTAATTTTTTGTTAGAAAAACTCTTTCCATAATAAGCAAGTAAAAAAGTCTGAATTTTTAAGCCTTCTAATTTTAGAAGGCCTAAATGCATTATAAAGTAGTATATATATATATATATATATATATATATATATATATATATATATATATATATATATATATATATATATATATATATGTATGTATGTATGTATGTATAATGTACCTAGGAAAGAATATTTAATCACAGTTAAATATTAAGTATGATTAATATTCTTGTCACTAGATATGCATTAAATATGTGTACAATATTGTCCATACAAAGATTTAAACCACTAGGGTTTTTCTCTCTTTGAAGAAACTCATCTTCATTCTATTAAGGAATTAAGATAAATCAAGTTTCTAAAATTGATTATCTTTATGGACAGCATCTTAACATTCATAGTATGAGTAATTTACTAAATTTAATATAATATTTGTAATACATCATTATGATTAGAAGGCTCACCATGATCCTTTAACTCATATTCCTTAGCATATTAATCAAATATCTGAGATATCCTTATGGATCTATGAATGAGAATTCCATCATCTTGAGATATATCATTAACATGTAGGCCTCATCATGATAGTCACTAGTGTATTTTAGAAGATTATGTATTTTGTAATTTAATCTCTTCAAGATTTAAACAAAACTCCCACTTGCTTTTTGTAATTTAAAGACTATCTATAAATAATTTAGCAAGTAGAGTAACAATACATTATTCTCTTTTTGGAACATTACAAAACACATTGACAGTTCCTTACTTTTGTTTGTTAATAACTCTTTTCATAAGTTGTTTAACAAATTCAGAACTTTATTTTAAAACTTAATGTGATTTATCACATTCCATAATTAAATGGTGTCTTATTCATCTTCTAAATTGGAGTTTTATTGAGTATATACAATCCATACTCAATTGTCTACCTTGATAACTTTTGGAAGAAACGAAGTTATAGTTATCTTGAATCAAATGTTACAAATAGATTTTGATTCTCCTAACTGAACATACCATTAACTATGGTAGTTTATTAGAATTAATATTTTAAGACAATCTAACAGTACACCGAATAACCATATACTCTTTGGCTTACCTATTTACCAACCAAGTCAAACTGAATGGTATAATAGAATTTTCAAGCCAGTTGCATGTTTTATAACACAAGCACTCTTTTACCAAGTCAAAAGACATACAGTTATAATCCCACTATACGTTATAAGTCATTGATCAACTCATTGACTTTATGTATATGTCTTAATAAAAGACATAATAAGTTAATGTCTTACTTTATATTATTAGTCTTCTAATAATTAAAAGACTTCATGTTTATGACTATATAAAGAAATCATAAATATGTATAACTAAAGTAGTTATGAACACCACTTCTTGGTTTCAATTAATAATTTCAAGTTAATTTATTACTACATTTATTTATGTCATTCCAAGAATACACAAGTATTAGATTACTCTATTTATTTATGTCATTCCAATAATACATAAATATTGAAATTGAAGTAGTCTTAGATTTCTTCATTTATTTATGTCATTCCAAGAATACATAAATATTTAAATAGAAGTAGTCTGTGTTTTAATCTTGACACATATTCCAAATAAGGAAATCTTACACATTAAATGTATAAGTCCTATTAGAATGTTAGTCTCTTACCTTGCGGTCAAGAGAATCCATTAAATCATATTTATATGTGTTGTACCTTGCACACATTAAATATTTCTCCCACTTGTGCATGGAACAACATCATGTAGCAGATAAACAACACGACACGCGTTTGTTTATGTGATCAATATTATTTGTGTCAAAGATATTAGCATAACAGGTAGATGTAGAACCACTTAATTACCAAGGAACGTACATGATTATCCTTGAAAATATGAGTGTCTATAAGTTTCAAAGTAATGTATTATTTCAAGACAATCAAGAAATAATATGGGTTACTACCAAGGTGATAAAGCTTGTAGCTCCCACTGAATTAGACTACGTTACAATAATGCCTTATTTAGTAATACAACACAATGCTCCCACTGAATTTGAAAACATTGTAAGTGTTTCCTAACCAGTGAAAACAAATTTCTTGCTTTTTACTTTTCTACACTTTTGAAAACCCATACGTAACTGTTGGAATCACTCCTAACTTGTATTTCAAGTGTTAGTCATTAATATGTAATAGGTTGCTTAGTTAGGCTTTTATGTTAGTAATTATGGCAAGGCTCATGTAGAAAGCCCATGAGCCTATGCAAAAGCCCAATAAGGAAGGAAGGGACTAGATGTGTTGCCCTAGCTCCCTTCCACTATAAATAGTCTTGTAAACCCTCATTTGAGGGTTGGTTGTTCACTTCATAATACATATCTACGCATAACATTTCCTTACTATCTTATCATGTATGTTTGTGTGTGTTCAACCGATCTATCTCTACCTTATTTCTTACATATTGATCCTTGTGTTATATTATGGTGAACTAAAAGTGGTATCAATCGCCATCTAGTTGGGTGAAACATATTGTTTTTGATGTTTTGGTTTCGTACGCGTAAGGTTTATCGTGCTACACTTTTGATACGCATAAAAGCTTTGATTTTTATACTTGTAAACTCAAGATTCTTGTGGTTTAAGGTTTATTTAGTGTTAAAGTTTATGTTTTTAGCAAAAAGTTTCAAACTTTACGTGTTTAGATAACTTTTTAAACTTGGTTTTTGAATCGTGTACTTTCTTACGCGTAAGGTTGAAAAGTTCTTTGGATCATCAAGTTTCATACTTTTTTGTTATTTTGGTGATTTTGAAGCTTTTTCATCATTCAAATCAGGTTTACAAAACGTTATAGTACATAAAAATCAAGCTTGGTAAAATTGTACTTTCCTACGCCTAAGCAAACCCTAGTTTTACGCCTAAGCTCTACGCCTAAGTCATTCCTACGCCTAACAGTTTCCTACGCATAAGGATTTTTCTTCATTGATCTTCGAAGTTGTTGGTTTACTCAGTGTTTTCTTGCTTGGATAAGCCTGAAAACACTTCGACTTGTGGATATCTTTTACACTTGGATAAGTGTAAAGGATTTTTGGGTAAAACACTAAACTTACGCATAAGCTTAAACGCTTACGAGTAAAATTTTATGCCTAAGTTATTCTTACGCATAAGTTAATCTTACGCCTAGGGTAATATTACGCCTAAGGTTCTTACTTCTAAGCATTTAGTTTACGGCTAAGCTTACGTTTAACCTAAAGCTTACGTATAAGGAGTATTTACGCCTAAGCACTAGTTTACGTGTAAAAGGAAGTTACGCGTAAGACTCACAATTTACGCCTAAGTCTGGTTTAAGCCTAAGTATACTTCATCAACAAAATTCAAGTTTCATTCGACTACAAAGATCCATCATCAACAAAAGTTTCAAGATGTCTCAACCACCATACTCTAACTACTTTCCTCATGAGTATCCTCAACAACAACAACAACAACAACAACAACAATTTCAACAATATCCTCAACAACAATTTCAACAACCATCTCAAGTGTACTTTCCTCAAGGAGCACATCCTCTTCCACCACAAATCCCTCAACCAAACCCTCGTCAACAAGTTCAACATTGTAACTAATTCCAATATCAGTTTACAGCTAAGTATGCTATGAATGTCACAATGCAAAAGGAACCTTCTTGGTTTGCAAAGATGTGTGAAGCTTTAAGCAGCCAACAATCCATTCATGAAGTTGGATCCCTTGATAGACCTCCAATGCTCACTCCCGGAAACTACGATCAATGGGTGATAAGGTTTTTTAGGTTTTGTGATCTCAAGAAACCACATGGTAAGTTTTTGAAGAAGGTCATTCTTGAAGGTCCTTTTCAAATGCCTACTATCACAATTCCCGGATATCCAATTGCTACTCCACCAAGAGATGAAGTTACCAACATTCTCAGAGTAGATCAACTCACTGCTAAACAACTTCTTCACTTAGAAGCTGATGAAATTGCAATGCAATATATCCTTTTGGGTCTACCCAATCTGATACTTCGTAGTGTTGATGCTCAGAAGACTGCTAAAGCTATGTGGGAACACATTCATCTTCTAATGGAAGGCACTTAACTCAATCAAGAAGACATGGAATCAAAAATCTACTTATCATATGAGAACTTCATGATTGAACCAGGGGAATCATTAGAGTCATACTATCATCGGTTCTCAGACATCATCAATGACTTGGACAAACATAATATCATTATGCCAAGGATTGCAATCAATACAAAGTTCCTCAGCTGTCTTGGTCCTGATTGGGAAAACTATGTTACATTCATCCGTCAAGCTAAGAATCTTCATCAAGCAACGTACGGATTGTTGTGTGACTATTTGAAGCACCGTCAAAAGGAAGTAGACAAAGACAGAATTATCCGTGGAGTCCCTGCTTCTCCAACACTCCCGGATAATCAAACTCTTGCTTTGTATACTTAAGCATGTTATCCTCAATTTCCAACATTACCAACTGTCTTCACAAATCCACCATAACAAACTGCTCAGATTACACCATATGATCCATCACAGCAAGCACAAGAAACTCGGCTAGTTCCTTACAATAACAACAATACTGATTCAGCACTTTACAGTGAAACTCCAGATGAGGATGCTGAGGCCTTCGATGCATTGAATCAAGGATTTGTAATGATTGCTAGAGCCTTCGAAATATTTGCTAACAAATCCAACAATCGCATTCGAACCTCATCAAACGCAAGAAATAAAGCTATTGTTAACAATGGAAGAGTTGAGGTTCAGAACCATGGAAATGGTCGTCAGATGGGTAGTGGTCAAGGGTTTAATGTTAATGGAAGGAATAACATGGGTGCTCCACAACAACGGGTTCAAATGGTTGATCAGGGAAATGCTCAGACTGGGGTTAATGGTCTTCGATGCTACAACTGCAATGAGAAGGGTCATCTGGCTAATGCTTGCCCAAAGCCGAGAACAAGAGGTAGCGCTTATTACAAGGAGGCTTTACTCTTGGCTCTCAAGGATGAAGCTGGTGGAACAGTTACCAACAAGGAACAGAGCTTCATGGCTGATGCAGATTATGATGATGACATGGAGGACTTGCAAGCTAATGCAGCTGTGATGTTAATGGCAAACAGGCAAGAGCTCCATATGAGTGACACAGGCCCAGTGTATGACACTGATGGCTTGTCTCAGGTACCAGATCCTAATATACTTATACATGATCTGATATCTCTGCCTGCATCTGCATCCGATGAGGCACGAAGTGTTCAACATGAGCCTTCTACATCTTATTACGACGATAATCAAATGGATCCCGTAGTTACATTTGACGATCAAGATGACCTTATGGTTAATATTGATAATCAAGTTGACTCCGTGCTTATATTTGAGGATCTAAGTAATGAATATGTGGAGCCTCAAGTTGAACAAAATGAAACTCTGTCTAATCCAGATTCAGAACTCATGACCTTATGTCATACCACCCTATGTAAATTGGAAAAATGCAATGAGATTAATAAGAAACTGAAAGATAAAATTGCACTGCTAACTAAGGATAATGAATGCTATAAGTTTCAACTAAACATTTTTGAAACTAAAGAGAAACGTGAACAAAGTTTTGAAATCGCTTTTGCAAAATCATACCAAAATGAAAAGTCTTTGGAAATACAGATACGTGATCTAGTTGAATCCAAGAATGTATTGCTTTCTCAAATAGAACAAAAAAAATTTGATCATAAACAACAAGTTAACACTCTCACTTCGGAAACTCAAAAAGCCAAGTCTGAGTTGTTAACATGTCAAAAACAGTTTTCTGAATACAAAAAACATTCGAGGAGACAAATAGATCAGTATCTTGATGAAATTATCGATTTACAAAACAAAATCAAAGAGTTTTGAAATGTTGTTTATAAACATGGTGAGTCAATCACGACAATTCAAAAGTTTTCTTTTGTTGGAATCACTCCTAAACAGTATTTCAAGTATTTATATTTCATATGTAATAGGTAGCTTTGTTATGGCCTTTATGTTTGTTTAAGGTCAAGCTTATGTAGAAGGCCCATAAGCTTGATCCAAGCCCAATAAGGAATAGGGAAGGAGAGGGAGTGTTGCCCTAGCTCCTTGCCTATAAATACATTGTAATAACCTTCATTTGAAGGTTGGTTGTTCAAGTTTTCTCTTTCACTACACTCTACGCATAACCGGTCGAGTATACTTGTGTGTGTGTGTTTGGTTTACTTGTTCAATCGCCTTATCTCTTCTCTTATAAGCTTGTGTTGTAAAACTAGTGACCTAACAGTGGTATCAATCGCCAAATAGTTGGGTGTACTCGTTTGTTTTTGAAGTTTTGGTTTGGGTCTTACGCGTAAAGATAACACAATCTTTATACGCTTAAAAACTAATTTTTTACACTTTTGAATCCAAGATTCTTGTACTTTCAACGTTATTAGGTGTTAAACTATTGGTTTTTGGCAAAAAGTTTGGAACTTTACGTGTTTTTCCTTGTTTTTAAGCTTGTTTTTGTACGCAAGTGTTATACTACGCGTAATCGTTTTAAGTGCTTTGGATCATCAAGTTTCACACTTTTGTGTTATCTCGGTGTTATTGAAGCTATTTCAACACACAAAAACTGGTTTAGAAACACATTTGGATAGAATCAAAGTTACGAGTAATCTTACGCGTAACAAAACCCTAAAATTACGCGTAAGACTTTCCTTGGTTTGATCTTCAATTTTCTGGTTTATTCCGTGTTTTCTTACTTGGATAAGTCTGAAAATACGTCGACTTTGGATATCTTTTGCACTGTGAAGTGTAAAAGATCACTTGGGATAAAACCCTAATCTTACGCTTAAGCATAAAGCTTACGCGTAGAAAATCTTACGCTTAAGATTCATCTTACGCGTAGACTTAGTCCTACGCATAAGGTAATCCTACGCCTAACTTTCTACGCCTAACTTACTGTTTACGCGTAACTTTAGTTTTTTTTTCCTGCTTACGCGTAAGCTAAATCCTACGCGTAACTATTCTTGTTACGCGTAACTTTTGGTGTTTTTACGCATAAGTGCTACTTGGTTCTTGTCATTTCTACGCCTAAGAATTCTTCATCAACAAAGGTTCATTCGACTACAAAGATCCATTCTTACTACACAAGTTTATCATCATGTCTCAACCACCATACTCTAACTATTTCCCTCACACTTATAATCATCAACAACAACAACAATTAACTCCACAACATCAACAATGGAATCAACAACAAGCCATTTATCAACAACAATTTAATCAGCAACATACTCCACAACTTGGTGCAATTCCACAACCACAAATGGTTCAACCACAACCAAGCATTCAAGTTCAACCCTACACAACTGATTTCAATCAACATCCATCACGGACCACTATGAAGGAACCCACTTGGTTTGCTAAGATGTGTGAAGCTTTAAGCAGCCAACAATCAATTCATGAAGCTGGATCACTTGATAGACCTCCAATGCTCACTCCAGGAAACTACGATCAATGGGTGATAAGGTTCTTTAGGTTCTGTGATCTGAAGAAGCCACATGGAAAGTTCTTAAAGAAGGTTATCTTGGAAGGTCCATTTGAGATGCCTACTGTCACTGTACCCGGAGATCCAACTGCTGTTCCACCAAGAGATGAACAAACCAACATTGCTACTGTTGCAGATTTAAATCCTACAGAACTTCTACACTATGAAGCTGATGAACTTGCAATGGAATACATCCTCTTAGGATTACCAAATCCAATTCTTCGTAGTGTTGATGCTCAAAAGACTGCACAAAAAATGTGGGATCATATTCGTCTTCTTATGGAAGGATCAGTACTCAATCAGGAGGATTTGGAATCCAAAATTTACTTGGCTTATGAACACTTCATGATTGAACCTGGAGAGACACTTGAGTCATATCATCACCGATTTTCAGACATCATCAATGATTTGGATAAACACAACATCATCATGCCAAGAATTGCAGTGAATACTAAGTTCCTGAGTAGTCTTGGTCCAGAATGGGAGAAGTATGTCATTTTTCTCCGTCAAGCGAAGAACATGCATCATTCTACTTATGGATTGTTGTACGATTACTTGAAGCCTCATGAAAAGGAAGTTGATCGGGAAAGGATTCTCCGTGCTCAAATTGCTAAACAGTCACAACCGGACAATCAACAACTTGCCTTGTATGCTCAACAGAATTATCCCTCTCAACCAGCAACTCAACCAACTGCTTCCAACACACCTTCACAGCAACAACCTCAACCTCAACAAAATCAATTGGTCCCATACAGCAACAATGCTCAAGCATATGTCAGTGAAGCTACTGAGGAAATTGATCCATTCGAAGCATTGCAACAAGGATTTGTGATGATTGCTAATGCTTTTGGCCGTTACACCAACAAATCCAACAATCGTATTCGTTCCTCATCTAACACACGGACTCAAGCTGTTGTGAACAATGGACGTGTTGAAGTTCAGAATCGTGATTATGGTCGTCAGATGGGCGGTGGTCAAGGGTTTAATGCTGTGGGTAGGAATAACAACAGAGCTCAAGTGGTGGAAACGGGAAATGCTCAAAATCGGTTAAATGGTCTTCGATGCTACAACTGCAATGAGAAGGGACACCTGGCTAATGCATGCCCAAAGCCAAGGACTAGGGGCAGTGCTTATTTCAAAGAGGCCTTACTTTTGGCTCTTAAGGATGAAGCTGGTGGATCTCTCACAACCAAAGAACAGAGCTTTATGGCAGATGCAGACTCAGATGATGATATGGAGGATTTGCAGGCGAATGCAGCTGTTATGTTGATGGCTAATATGCATGAGCTGCACATGAGTGATACAGGCCCAGTGTATGACACTGATGGCTTGTCTCAGGTACCCGAACAAACCATCATCATATCTGAACTAATATCTCCGCCAATATCTGAATCCGGCACGGATCAGACTGTTCAAAATGAGTCTTCTACATCTTCCTCTGATGATTTTCAAGTTAACCCTGTAGTTACATTTGACGATCAAGACGACCTTATGGTCCCCTTTGATAACCAAATTGACTCCGTGGTCGTACTTGAGGATCTAAAGAATGATCATGTTGAGACTCACGTTGAACAAGATGATCTGATGCCTCATCCGGATTTTGCTCGGTTAATTCAAGACCATAAAATCAAAATGGAGGAATGTTATGCATTAAATCAATCCTTAAAAAGTAAAAATGCACTGTTAACCAAGGATTTTGAATGTTTACAAATGCAACTCAATTTTTTCAAAACTCAAGAAAACCGTGAAAAAGGTTTTGAAGCCGCTTTTGCAAAATCTCATCAAAACGAAAAATATTTAGAGAGACAGATGCGTGATCTAGCTGCCTCGAAGAATGCTTTGTTGTCCGAATTAGAACAACTGAAACATGAACATAAAAAGCAAATTAACGCTCTCACCTTGGAAAATCAAAAAGCTAAGGCTGAGTTGTTAAATTGTCAAAAACAGTTCTCCGCATACAAAAAGCATTCAACGAATCGGGTAGATGACCTTCTTGCAGAAATTCTCGGTTTGCAAAACAAAATTAAAGAGTTTAAAACTGTTGTTTACAAACATGGTGAATCAGTAACAGCTATAGAAAAGTTTACCTTAAAACCTAATCCAAATGGATATGGAAAAAATCTAGCTGATTACAAACCAAAGCTTTCACTAAAAACATTCAAACCAACTCCTGAAGTTTCCAGTGCACAATACAAAATTGATAATACTGTCATGAGTGTTGTTGAATACCATCGTCAAGAGGAATTAGATGCAGAAGACGAGAGTCGATCAAAATTAAAAAATGTTGTTTACAACAAACCTTTTAATTATAAAAACGCGGTCACTTTCGTCACACCAACGGATTCTTCTAACACACCAAGGGTTATCATCAAAACACCCGAGTCTTCTATTGTTAATCCCAAAACACTCTTTGCACAAACTTACGGTCCTTTACCTTCCATTAGCGAAGTAAACTCACAACCTGAAAATCGAAAAATTCTTCGATATTTTGACATTTTCATGGCTGACCTCAAAATTTTACAACATGAGATAGAATATCGATCTGAAATCAAAGTTGAACATTTTCAATTGCCTCTGGCGCGAGAACAAAGAGACATTTTTCAGAAAAATCTTTTACCTAATGTTAAAAACTTGAAAAGTTGTGCAATTGCCTGGGAAAAGGATTTTCATAAGGAACTTGGGGTAATGAAAAACGTTTTCAAGAAAACAGAAACATCTATTACTAACACAAAACGGAAAAAGAAACTGTTGAGAAAAGATGTTGATCGACTCTTGGAAGATGTTATCTGTGCTGATATCCATAATGTTGTGCTATTCTATTCGTTGCCATATGCATCTGATCATATCTCTGCTGATATTGTTGAAACTATTGCAACTGTTGAGAACACCGATAATGTGCTTCAGATCGAGTCTTTAAAAGATGAAAATAAACGATTACACACGGAAATTTACAATGCAAAACGACGTCTACATTGGTGTGAAAAAGATATTCACAACCATCAACTTAGTTTTCAAAAGAAAATCGCTCAATTGAGTGCAAAATCTTCTGATACTAAAATTGAGCATCTGGATGATCAAAACGTGTCTTTGAAAAGTCAAATCTCAAAATATGAACAAGAACTTTTAAAAGTTAAACAGGAATATGGTGTCATATTTGATTTACTCAAAAAGACTCGAGATGAAGCATCTAATGAACTTGATCACTATCTGGCTCACACTAGAGAAGTCATGAATTTTGCTGGTAATCTTCGTTCTGAAAATCAAGATCTGATTCACACCATCTCTAAGTTACGGGAAATGTTAGGAAAGTATGAACTACTCCCGCCTACTGTGATTAAGAGATTAGCACCAGTCACACTTAGTAATCGTGAACCTAGAATTCCCACTGCCAAATCACAAGTTGCTAATGTGTTTCCCTCTACTGAAACAGGAATAGTTGCATCTTTTCCAAACGTCCGCACTTCACAGCCTAGGAGCACTCAAACGAAGAATAGGAAGTTGCGACCTAAGAAAAGATCAATAAGGAATGCTAAAGTAGAAGAACACCCTAGGAATCTGAATAAAACTCAAGTTACTTCCACTATAGATGTTGCGTCTGGCAAATGTAATAGAAATAGTGATGTAACGAATGCTAAACCGTTAAGTACCTTTGATATTCAGTCTGATGCACCCTGTGATATTTGTCAAAAGAGTATGAATTCTGATTGTCATGACAAATGTGTTGCTAAAGCTATAATCTCTAGATTACGGAATCCTAAGAATCGGAATACCTCTAGGCCAACTAATCATTCTAAGTCTGTGCTTGGTAAACCACCATCTTTAGATTCTAAGGCAACCATTGCTATCACAGTAGCTCCCGCTTCACCTCCTAAGAATGTAGTACCACCCAGTGCTTTCACTAAGACTAAAGCAAAGAGTAGTTATAGATGGCAGAAATGGATATATAACACACTAGGATTTAAATGGATGCCTAAAATTATAAATGTGTGTATGTCTAACATATCTGCTTCGGAACCCTCTCACATTTCGGGTTCCACATCTACTTCTATTCAATCTGTGTCGTCTGTGTGTACTGCAGGTGATACAGATCATTCTCTGGATTGTTGATAGCGGATGTTCCCGACACATGACAGGCAACCTTAAACTGTTATCAAACTTTATTGCAAAGTTCATTGGCACTGTCAGATTCGGGAACGATCACTTCGCAGCCATCATGGGCTACGGAGATTATGTTAATGGGAACATCGAAATCAGCAGGGTTTACTATGTGGAAGGCCTCGGTCACAATCTGTTTTCAGTAGGTCAATTTTGTGATGGAGATTTGGAGGTTGCTTTCAGGGAGAAAACTTGTTTCATTCGTGATCTACAAGGAAACGACCTTATGTCTGGCTCGCGTAATTCTAGTCTCTACACTATCTCTATGCAAGACATGGTTGCTTCCTCTCCCATTTGCTTACTTTCAAAGGCAACATCTACAAAATCATGGCTATGGCACCGTCGTCTATCACATTTAAACTTTCAAACCATCACCAACCTTGCTCGACACAAACTAGTTGAAGGACTCCCACGATTCCGGTATTCAAAAGATCACCTTTGCTCAGCCTGTGAACAAGGGAAAAGCACTCGTGCTCATTTTCCTTCAAAGGTGGAACACAGCTCTCAGCATGTGCTTCATCTTCTTCACATGGATTTGTGTGGCCCGATGCGCGTGCAAACGATCAATGGCAAACGCTACATCTTAGTAATTGTTGATGACTACTCACAATGGACTTGGGTCTACTTTCTTCGTAGCAAAGACCAAGCTCCACAAATGATCATCACCTTTCTCACAAAGATACAGGTTCAGCTCCGCAACACCGTCAGAATCATCAGAACAGACAAAGGAACTGAATTTGTTAACAAAACCCTTCGTGAATTTTATGAGAAAGTGGGAATTCAGCATCAAACATCTATTGCACGGACACCTGAACAAAACGGAGTTGTTGAAAGACGAAACCGAACGTTAGTGGAAGCTGCAAGAACAATGTTAATCAATGCTAAACTTCCTGATTACTTATGGGCAGAAGCTGTATCCACTGCATGCTATACTCAAAACCGTTCTATGATCACAAAACGCCACAACAAAACACCTTTTGAGCTTGTCCACAACCATAAACCGAACCTCAAACACTTTCATGTATTTGGATCCCTTTGCTATCCGAATAATGATCGTGATGACTTTGGAAAGCTCAAAGCAAAAGCTGATATTGGAGTATTTATTGGATACTGTGACAATTCTAAAGGTTTCCGAATCTGGAATCGTCGAACTAAGGAGGTAATGGAAACGATTCATGCTCATTTCGATGAACTCACGGAAATGGCTTCTGAGCATAACAGCTTAGAACCCGGTCACAACCGTTTAAACTTCCCTCAAACCCCATCATCAGCTGAAGAAAGCCCTCAGCTAACTCGTCAACAAATGGAAAGGTTATTTGCTCCTCTGTTCTGTGACGATATTGATGAACGTGCTCCTGGTGTATCCGCAGTTTCCGCTGCACAACCTGACAATATTCCTATACCTGATACACCTGCTACAACAACTACTGTTGAAGATGCACCTACACCAATTGACTCCAACACAACAGTTGAACACACCGCTTCCAACAATGATGAACCAGCTGATGATATTCTGAATGATGTACCCCCACCCGCAGATTTTGATCCAAATGCGTTCTTCAACCCGTTTGCCAATGAGACTGCTGCACCAGATGTCGCGGAATCTTCAACAAACCATTTGAATCCTCAGAATCTGCACAATGTATACCAACATCAACCCTCTACACATAGATGGACAAAAGACCATTCTCTGGCTAACATTATTGGCAACCCGAATCAACCAGTCGTTACGAGACAACGTCTTCACTCAGATGGTGAACACTGCATTTATGCACTCACTGTCTGCCAATCTGAACCTAAAAACATTAAGGATGCAATGACAAAAGACAACTGGATTGAATCCATGCAAGAAGAACTCAATCAATTCAAACGTCTTGAAGTATGGGAACTGGTTGAAAGACCAACAGGGGTCTACGTCATTGGTCTAAAATGGATTTGGAAAAACAAATTGGATGCTGAAGGGAATGTAATCCGAAACAAGTCACGGCTAGTTGCTAAGGGTTATCGTCAGGAAGAAGGGATAGACTTTGAAGAATCTTTTGCTCCAGTTGCTCGTCTTGAGGCTGTTCGGATATTTCTCGCGTTTGCGGCTCATATGAACATGACGGTCTATCAGATGGATGTCAAAACGGCGTTTCTTAATGGACAACTTAAAGAAACGGTATATGTCAGCCAACCAGATGGATTCGTTGATCCTGAGTTCCCGAACCATGTCTACAAACTGAACAAAGCTCTTTATGGTCTCAAACAAGCCCCTCGGGCATGGTACGATAAGCTATCATCTTTCCTCATTGCCAATAATTTCACCAAAGGCTCGGTTGACCCAACTCTTTTTATACAATATCACGGGGCACACATCTTAATTGTTCAAATTTACGTGGATGACATCATTTTTGGGTCAACACATAAAAAGTTTTCAATCGCTTTTGCAAAACTCATGAAGAAAAATTTTGAAATGTCCATGATGGGTGAACTTACGTTCTTTCTAGGACTGCAAGTTCATCAATCACCCCGTGGTATTTTCTTGAGTCAGTCCAAATATGCCCTTGAATTGTTAAACAAATTTGGAATGAATACCTGTGATACCTATGCCACACTAATGGCTCATACCAAGAAATTAGATGCTGATTTACATGGGAAATAGGTTGACCCTACCAAATACCGAAGTATTATTGGGTCTCTCATGTATCTAACAGCTAGCAGACCTGACATTGTCTTTGCCGTTTATCTATGCTCCCGTTATCAGTCGCGACCAACTGAAACCCACCTCTCTGAGGCTAAAAGAATCCTCCGATACATCAAGGGAACCATTAATTTGGGGATCTGGTATCCGAAGGATTCTGGTTTTGAACTAATCGCTTTTTCAGACGCTGATCACGCAGGATGCCTAGACTCAAGGAAAAGTACTTCAGGAGCACTACAATTTCTCGGTGATAAACTGGTGTCTTGGCAATCAAAGAAGCAGGATTGTACATCACTGTCATCAACTGAAGCAGAATATGTAGCCATGTCCGCGTGTTGTGCTCAAGTCATTTGGATGAGAACACAACTCAAAGACTATGGCTATGTATTTGACAGAATCCCGATGTACTACGACAATCGGAGTGCCATTGCAATCTCGTGCAACTCAGTTCAGCACTCGAAATCAAAGCACATCGATCTACGCTATCATTTCATCAAGGATCATGTGGAACAGGGTACCGTTGAATTATACTTTGTGGGTACTGAATACCAATTGCCAGATCTGCTCACCAAAGCCTTGCCTCCCGCTAGGTTTAATGAGTTGATCCATCGAATTGGTATGAGGTGTTTGACACAAGAGGAACTGGATGACCTCTTAAAATCGTCTTAAAAACCTGTCAAACACCAAAACATCTTTTGTAAATAAATAAAATCTTTCAAAAACAAAATACAAAAATATAAAATCTGATAAAACAACAAAAATATTCTTCTCATCTATTTTCTTTAACATGGCAAGTACCGTTCTTCCGTCAACACTTGCATCTCTCAAATTTCGTATTTTTCTGATCAAGTGTTGAGGGGGAGAAATTTATCGCTTAACCGTTTCAAAACATAAGTGTACTTGCATGTTATCACATCTCGGTTGTTTCGTTATACAAATGATGGTGGACTTTCTGGCTCAATGACACTCCTCGGACTAAAATTCTTAAACCGTTTAAATTTATCAAGCCGAGGGGGAGTGTCGTCATGATTCTTTCTCAAAAATCTTTGTTTGGTAACCTAAATGGAAGTTAAAAGGCTTTGGTTGAAAAAGGAAAAGTTGGAGGGACTGAAACTGTCATAATCCGAAAGTATTTTTCAATAAAATACCCCACCTACCATTCTAACCACATTTATTGCTAAAAACCTTCAAATCCTACGCCTAAAATCATTCAAGAATTGCGTGTCTCAGATCTTCATTTTGTAAGTGTTTGTGTGTTCATAACAAGATTACAAACAATGGTTTTAAACCATTTTGAAAGTTAACGGCTTGATTTTAACCTATGGGTGATTTTGTGTTCTACGCGTATGCGTATGAACACATAATCTTGTTTATGTGTTTGAAGTTAAAAAGGATTGTGTCAAAATGATTTAATATCATCTATAATACTTTTCTAAACATCAAAACGCACCTAGACACACGAATTGAGTGTATTTGAGATTTAGGGTTTATGCGTAGAATTGGGTCTTTTCAAATGTGAAGGTTTTTGGTATAAAAGATAGTCATATAAGGTTGTTTTCAAGTTCAATTGAACACATGTAAACCCAGAAACCACCCAGAAACAACTATGATACTTAATTCGAAAATTAGAGTTCATATAAATTGGGTATTTTTGATTCAAGGCTTATTTGATGTTAAAACTTGGATAAAACTACTTTATGGACTTCTTAGAACTACCAGAATCAATATAATGTTCATCCCATGGCTAAATCTCATACGCGTAAGTTTAGGGTTTAGACTACGCATATGTGGTTCTACGCGTAACTGTTTACATGGACTAGGATGTTGTTATCTGTGATAAATTGTTGTTTTGTGTGAACATTGATGAGTTGATAACTTTATTTCAGGCTTTGCTACGCTTAAACACTCAGAATCAAGGTCATAAGACTCTCTACGCATAAGGATTACCCTACGCGTAGTGATGTTATGCGTAAAATAAAACCTACGCATAACTATTACGCGTAAGGTTCTACAGTGGGACTACGCGTATCCTGTGAAGGATATGCGTAAACAGTGACCTCTACGCATAAGGTCTACTCTTACGAGTAAGCCTTACGCGTAAGGTTCTTATACGCCTACGCGTAAGCTCTACGCGTAAGGTCCCCTTTTTCCTACGCGTAACATTTCTTACGCGTAAGATAGGATCCTACGCATAAGCTTTCGCCTACGCGTATGTCACGACTGTTTACGCGTAACTTTGTCAATCCTACGCTTAAGCCATTTTTGACCTTCATTGTGAATTGTTACGTGTACAAAACTTGTTAATAAACTTATCATAACGTCACGAATCCAATAATGTCACTAATAAACCAAAACGTTTAATATGTTGTGAACAATAAGTGATAAAATAAACTTTAAAATTTAAAGTTAACAAACTCACGAAACATTTCACGACATCATTGAATTATTGAACATACAAGTGACTTAGGACTCGCAACAATCATTGACGTTGTACATTAAATAACTAGACAATAAGACCTTCTGTTGACTAACATTATGTCTTTCGATATGTTGGTTCTTTTGGCTAATATTATTTCAGATCACGACATGGCTGCTCAACCAAACATGGATGCACCAAATGTTCTCTCCATTGCTGATATCTATCCTCATGGCTATCCAATGAAGATTGGAAAGAATAATCTCCGAGTTGACTTCAGCACTCTCACTTGCTCTGAGTCTTCATGCTTAATCGCTATTGACATTCTGAGGTCTCATCCATATCAGAACATGCTCACTCATTCTGCAACAGTTCCTGAGATCTATATCCAACAGTTCTGGAACACCATGGAAAGGGTCAAAGGAAGGACTGCTGTGACGGTGACTCTGAATCACAAAAGAATCACCATCACACCTACAGACTTAAGGGCTGTTCTCTTAATTCCTGAAGTCGAACCAGACAAACTTTATGCCACACCTACTGAAGAGCTCACTCTCCAATTCTTAATCGATATCGGTTATGATGAGGCTACAGGAGTAATCACCAAACACTCTCACGTGGAGCTCAAGAGTATTCCTCAACCTTGGAGAACGCTCTACATGATCATCACCAAGTCTATTTCTGGTCGTGATAGCGGCTATGAGCATCCTAAGCTCATAGAACTGCAAATATTTTGGGCATTTGTCAACATGAAACACATCGCCATTGAAGCTCTGATTTGGGATGACATGATGTCATTTCTCAACAAACTTGGCTCAAAGATTCCCTACATCAGATATACCAAATTGTTGATCCAGAGAGCACTTGGACTTCACCCGGACATTCCCAAGAGGCTCAATGACCCAGACAATCACGATATGTTGACGGAACCCATTCTCACTGTTAGAATCAAGGAAACGTCCACAAAGAAACAAGGTGCTGTATTGCCAGATTTCCTTCTAACTGAAGATGTCAGAAAGCTAGAATCGTACGAAAGGTATATGGAAGCAGTCAGACAAGGCAAAGTTGGTCATCTTGACGAAAAATCTTCTGGTACACCTGTAAGGAGAACCAGAAGAGGAAGTGCAGGAAGCATAACAAGTACTGTGAGTCAAAGGAATGTTCCGAAGAAGAAACCTATTCCTAAGAGGAAACCCACCCCTAAGAAGAAAGTTCCTTCTCAGGAAGCAACTCCAATCCTTTCACTTGAACCACAAAGACAACTTAGGGACGAGAGCTCTGAAGATACTGAGACAGATGAAGAAGTTCATTACTCTGCTACTGCAACCGAAACACCTGCCTCAGTGTCAAAACCTCCAAGTCCTCCAGCTGTCCAAGAAAAAGGGAAGACTCCAGCTATTGTACCTTATGATGAGAGCTCTGAAGAAGAAGAAGAAGAGCAATTGGATAAATCATACAGGAAAAGGTTTCACAGTGTCCGACACATTCAAAAGGCCGCTGAATTTGCAAAAGACCAAATGGGCGGCCCCGGAGGATCAAGTGGTGTTGCCCACTCCTCACCAGATCCTGATGCGGTTAATCAACCCGATAAGGGATCTGGTGCCACCACTCTTCTGCAACAACAACCGCCTGTTGAAGACACCATTGTGTATGATTTTGAGAAGCAGAAAACTGAGAAAGAAAAGTCTAAGGATGATGAGGATGATTATACAAAGTTTCTTCTAGACAGCCCAACTCACTCAAAGGAGAAAACCTCAGAAACTCCTAAGGACATGAAGTCTCCTCATGTCTCCTCATCATCAGACTCTTCATCTCATTCATCACCACCACCATCAACTAAATCAACCAGATCATCATCCAAATCCGTGAAGAAACCACCAAAGTCTTGGATTTCTCAAACACATGCAAGAATTGTGAAAGCTGTCAAACAAGTTAGAAAGAAGGACATGCTTCAAAGAAAACTTAATTGGTATGCTGAACAAATGCAGTACTTACATGATGAGAATGATGAGATGCGGAAAGATAGGAAAGCTATTCAGGAGTTCATGAGAAGTCATCGTCAGGGGGAACTAAATGAAATGATTGAAGGTTACACTCAAAAGTACCTTCAGGATATCGTTCCAAAAGTCCAAAAGGAACTGGAAAAGTCAGCAAGAGAACAAACCCACAAGTTTCTTCTCGACACTGTCCCCAGTGTGACAAAAGAAGTATTTTCCAGACAACTCACCCCTAACATCGTAGCATTGGTCAAACATACAATGGCAAAAGAAGCTGATCTCTCCGAATCTGAGTTAATCGCTAAACTAGTGATGCAAATGTCAAAGAGATCTGGAACGTTTACTTCAGATGAAGCTAAATTTTTCGAAATTCTACTTGACTATCAACTCAGATCATCATGCAAGGAGTCAGCCACTCAACCCAAAAGACCAAGAGATGACGATGACAAGGATAAGGACTCTGCACCTAAACGTCAGAAGCCGTCTGGTCAATCTACATCTATGCCACCTCCTCCACATCGAACTTCTGCACAACAAAAGTCTTCTCCACCACGGTCTTCCACTGATAAACCTCGGGACGATTCCGAGTTACCACCCTTGACTCAGAAAACTGGTGATCACTTTGAGTATACGGGTGGTGACGATGAAGAGGTCCTTGAGCCCCAACAACAACCCTCCTCTCCCAAACAGGTGAAGAAACCCGAATCATCATCAAAGCCTTCTAAAAGCAAGAAAAAGACGACTCAGCCAGATGTCGTATCATGGCTAGATGACGATACAAACGCAGAATTTGAATGGTTTTCTACTCTTGTTAACGACACTCCCTACCCTGAAGAAGGTCAAGAATTGGTAGACGGTAGTACCTTGGAGCATGCAAAAATCTTGCAAGAAAGATTCCGTGTGAAGAAGATGACGAAATCCGAGTTGAAGCGCATCAAGAATGACGCATTCCTTCTGTTGAAAAACAGCTCGGAAAGTGCAATCGAGGTTGAATATCACCTTGAAAACATTGCTCGAGCCATGTCTAACAACATGGATTGGCTCAACCCAGAAGCAAACATCGACTTCACTAAACGGAACAACCCTCCATACTACACTGACTAGACCAAACCTCTACCAACAATCGGCCAACCAGATGAACCAAGGATTCCCTTCAGATATTTCTTCAACACAGACCTGGAATTTCTTCTCCATGGTGGCGATAGTTCAAGAAAATAAGCTACATCATTAACTCTTCCATTCCCAGCAGCTACCTACTCTAACTGCATAGCTATCGAGGAACGTGCAAATCACTTGTTTTCTGACAAAGTGCAAGCATACGACCAAGATGCATTGTATGGGATTCATCATTGGTCTGAACGCCGAAGAATCTACTACAGAAGCTTCCTGGTTCAGAAGTCTCAACATGAAGTGTATTGCTCAAAGAACATCGTGGCCATCAAACACATTGATCTCAAGTCTAAATGGGACTACACATTCTTGAAGAATATCATAGTCAAACGACAAGATGAACAAGACTATGAATTCTCAGAGGCTGACTTTGAGAACTTGTCACTCAACGACATCGAAGACATGTACCTTGCCAAAGTACAGGGTCGTATGAGACAATTCTCGACTGAAATTCAACGTGAATTTATCAAGTCAGTTCTCATCTTCATTAGACGCATTGTGATCAAAGAACGTGTCGAAGATATCCAGATGGCTGTTGAATCATATCAGAAACGTGTAAACTTCACTCCACCACAGCTTGATCTTCCTGACATCAACCAGCTCAAACAACTTACACTCATCAGCAACCCTTTCGGCATTGTTTACCGCAGTGAACTTCGCAGAAACTGCTTAATGGCGTGTAGTGAGCTCCATAAATTCGGGGATCATACCTTGAAGATGGTTAGGGATGGATTGGCATACAGATTGAAGGATATACGCCTGAAAGTTGGGAATCCTAAGCGCTGGAACTCTCAGGATAGAAGGGATGTGAGAAGGATCATCACCATGATTGATGAACGGTTGTTCAGAAGGGATCAGTTCAGACGCTTGGAGAGCTATGTTGGTGGTAGACCCAGGATAAACATCACCGGCTTTCAACGCCCTGTGCGCACTCCTGGGAACATCACTGCACTTCCTGGTGCCCCTTGATTTGTTTCCTTCATATGATTTTGGATGAATTTTTATATATGTGTATGGCTTGTGCACACATAACAGTGTATAACCCGTAATGGTCAAGAAAGGACCCTGTGGTACGCTTCAGTGCCACAATCCTTATAAAAGGAGCGAAAGCTTCTTATTTTTTGAGTAAAACCTATCAAACCTTTCATTTTTTCAAGGTTTTGCTCAAAAAGACAAGTACTTCCCCATAAGTTTTTTTTAAAACCTCAACCGTTTATATCACTAATTGAGGGGGAGTATTTGACTTAAAACTTTGTTCACAAATTGTTCACAGTGGTCACTCTTCCCACAACACTCAAAATGGTCATATTTATTCTCAACCGTTCAAAAATAACATTTTTTATATGCCATTTTTGAGGGGGAGAAAATTTGTGTGATAAGAAATATGTTGTGCTGAATGCAAATGAATCCGTGTACCTCAGACTTAACCAACGAATTGACGGTACTAAACTGTTTGTAACTCGAAAAGACTTGTTCTGGACGGGTAATAATTTCAAGCTAGTTCGCTAGTGATGTAAACGTGTCTCGCAAAGGACTCGTCTTAGTAGAAGGTACCATTCGAGAAGCTCTTGATAGACATGAACTCTGACGGGTATGACAACCTTTCGAGGTTTGTCTACACCTTCAAGGTAGTTATTAGAGCTAGTTGTCACCTAAAAACTGACAATGTAACTCTTTAACTATTCAACGTAACCGTGTCTCGCGGGAGATTGTCTATCTTTAGTGGATCAATTCATAAAGTGCGCGCTCTTTCCTCACTGTGCGTTTAACCATCAAAACTATTAAGCACATGTGGAGGGGGAGTATTTATGCAAAAACTTATCTCTCACTGTGGTTCAAACATGTCTTTCATTTACAAACTCTTTGAGAGATATTTTAACTTACAGTGGTTATAATGGCAAACATAGGTTAGTCATGGAGTTATAAGGTGACTAAGGTTAGGAATAACCGTCCTATGATCCGCCAGAGCCGGAGGGATCTACCCAAGGACACTACCATTAGTTAGTGTTAGAAGTCCTTAGGAAAGATTGTAAAAAGGAGAAAATGAGAATCGGAGAAAGAAGGAGTTGAAGAATCAAAAAGAAATGTAAAGAAAAGGGTGAAAAGAAATAGCCCTCCAGATTATTCAACTTAGGGCAGACACCGGGTTCAATTCATATGCTACTGGTTGTCACTTAGTGACACCGGTATTGAAGATTGAAAGTCGTCATGGACCCAGTGACGCATGCACTAAACCTTCTTAGCCACTCAAGTTTCTCTCAACAGAAGCTTGTTTCATTCTCACAGGGAACCCTACATAAACTATTGGCTTTCTCTTAGAGATCGCTGGTATTGAAGAAGGAGACCCTCTCCCTAGTCTCCGCTCAGGAAAACCAAAACGCACTGTTGAGTCTAGAGCCACGAGATTCATCAAAAGATCTCTTAGGAACACTTGACATTTAATCACTTGTTGATCAACAATAAGGTCTTCAGTGATTCAGTGGTTCATATCGAGTCCTTCACAGATCTTAGCAATCTGTCGAGAACATTTATGAGAGGTTCACATCTGTGATCCTCAGTGATTGAATGGAAACTCCTGCCAGGGTCAACATCAAACAGCCCTGACAGCAGGTCGCTTCGGTAACTCCCCGTGGATTACGCGGAGTGTGTCTCAAACGGTCTACAGTCGTGAGGTGATGCTTCGGTGTACCTCAGCGACTCATCTGAACTGTAGATGTACTTCGGTACATCGCGTTATCTCACTTCTGGGACTCCAGTTCAGGAACGGCCTTTGTAAGAATTAGAGTTGTGTTTTCACACTATGCTGTTAACACTCTCGAAGTTCAAACTTGTTAGTGCCGGAAACCGCTTATTTCTAACCGTTTGCAATGTTTTCTTCTTATGGAAGCTCTGGAGCGGAATGATCGTGCTGATTCTTCTCATGCTCACGCCAACATCATCACTAATGGAAGTTCTATTCAAAAGCAACACAACCGTCAGAATGATTCTTCGTCTAACCAAAGAGTCTACAAAGTTAAAGACTTAAAGAACTTCATCAGTATTGATTTCCAACGTCAAAAAGCGTGTGAGCATGTTGAAGAATGACGTGAAGACATTGGAGCAGCGAAGCAGACCTGAGGCAGACTTATGCAGACAACAACATACTATCACTTTCACCACAATGAACAAATGATCAAAGAACAAAGTTAAAGATGACGTCGAAGCTTAACCTTTCAAAGATAACTATCTCTCTACACTGGGGAGATTGTTTGAATCAAGGCAATTCCTCTCACTAGAAAGAAGAATGCCAGAAGACGTCACAGCTACTATTACATCAACGCCTTCACCGTTTACATTCATATATACTTGAGGGGGAGATTGTTGGAATCACTCCTAAACAGTATTTCAAGTATTTATATTTCATATGTAATAGGTAGCTTTGTTATGGCCTTTATGTTTGTTTAAGGTCAAGCTTATGTAGAAGGCCCATAAGCTTGATCCAAGCCCAATAAGGAATAGGGAAGGAGAGGGAGTGTTGCCCTAGCTCCTTGCCTATAAATACATTGTAATAACCTTCATTTGAAGGTTGGTTGTTCAAGTTTTCTCTTTCACTACACTCTACGCATAACCGGTCGAGTATACTTGTGTGTGTGTGTTTGGTTTACTTGTTCAATCGCCTTATCTCTTCTCTTATAAGCTTGTGTTGTAAAACTAGTGACCTAACATCTTTTAAGCCAAATCCAGATGGATATGGACCAATTTTTGCTGATTACAAACCTAGTTTTTCACATAGAGCATTCAAACCAAATCCTCAAGTGTATAGTGCAGAACATAGAATTGATGATTCAATTATGAGTGTTGTTGAATATAATCGTGATGAGGAATCAGATGCTGATGCTGAGAGTTGATTAAAAATCTAAAATGTTGAATATAAAAAACCATTCGATTACTCAAAAATCATACCTTTTGTTAAACAACAGGATAATACTAAAACACCTTGGGTTATCACACCTATTCCTGAGTCTTCTTCTGACGATGGTCCCCGATACAATGTTGCACAAATTAATGGTCCTTTACCTTTCTTCAGTGAAGTAAAATCATTACCCGAACGATGTCAAGTTCTTAAATATTTTGATACATTCATGTCTGACATCAAACTTTTGGAACATGAAATTGAAGTTAATTCTGAAATAAAAGCTGAACATTTTCAATCGCCACATGCACCAAATCAAAGAGATATTTTTCAGAAAATACTTTTACCCCATGTTCAAAATTTAAAAATGTGTGCAAAATATTGGGAACGGGATCTTCAGAAGGGGATTTGAATTATGAAAACAGTTTTCGAGAAAATAGAAACATCGATTTCAAATACTAAACGTAAAAATAAAATATTACAAAATCATGTTGATCGACTCTTGGAAGATGTTATCTGTGCTGATACCATAAATGTTTTGTTGTTACATAATGTTGCATATGCATTTGATTATATTGTGTCTGATTCTGTTGATTCTATTGATAATGTTGAGAATATCGATAATGTGCCTCAAATCGAGTCTTTGGAAATTGAAAATGAGCATTTGTTAAATGAACTTTCGAATTCAAAACGTCGTCTTCAATGGTGTCAAAAAGATTGTCAAAATCGAGAACTTGCTTTGCAAAACAAAATCAACCAGTTGCGTGCAAAATCTTTTGATCCAAAACTTGAACAACTGGATGATGAAAACGTGTCTTTAAAATGTCAAATTTCAAAATATGAACAACAAATTACCAAAGTCAAAACTGAATATGGTGTCATATTTGATTTTCTCAAAAAGACTTGTGCTAAAGCATCACAAGAACTTGATAATCACCTTGCATACACTAAAGAGGTCTTAAAAGTTAGTGGAAACATTCGCTCTAAAAATCAAGATTTGTTGCACAAGATTGTTGAGTTGAAAGAGAAGTTAGGGAAGTATGAACAAGATAAGTCTAGTAAAACAAATGTCCTTGCACCTAGAATTTTTAAAATTGACAATAGAACGCCTAATGACAAACCACAAGATACTAATGTGCTTCCTTCCACTTCTACAGGAATAGTTGCCTCTAATCCTAACGTTAGCACTTCACAGCTTAAGATCAAAAACAAGAAGAATAGAAAGTTTCAACGTAAGAGAAGAACAATAAAGACCTCTGAAGTAGAAGAACACCTTAGGACTTTGAATAAAACTCATGTTGCACCCACTTTAGACATTGCGTTATAAAAATGTAATAGAAAAAGGGATGTAACGAATGCTGAATCTTTAAGTACTTTGAGTGTTTTGTTTGAAGCTTCTTGTATTGGTTGTCGTAAAAGCATGTTTTCTGGTTGTCATGATAACTGTGTTGCTAAACCTATCTTATCTCGTAAGCGGAAACATAGAAATCAAACTACCTCTAGGCCCACTAATGCTTCTAAGTCTGTGCTAGGTAAACCGCCTTCTAGTGTTTATGCAAATATCATTGATGTACCAATAGAACCCACTTCACCTCCTAGGAAGAGAATATCACCTAATGCATTCACTAAGACCAAAGAACAAACTAGTTGGACTTGGCAGAGATGGTTACAAAATACACCTGGATTTAAATGGATTCCTAAAATCATTAACATGTGTATTTCAACTGTAACTGTAACGGAACCCTCTAACTCTTCGGGTTCCACCTCTACTTCTATTACACATGTGTCGTCTGTGTGTAATGCAGGTGATACATACCATCCTTTGGATTGTTGATAGCGGATGTTCCCGACACATGACAGGCAATCTCAAACTGTTATCAAACTTTGTCTCAAAGTTCATCGGCACTGTTAGATTCGAGAATGATCACTTCGCAACTATCATGGGCTATGGAGATTACATCAATAGGAACATCGAAATTAGCAGGGTTTATTATGTGGAAGGTCTCGGTCACAATCTCTTTTCAGTCGGTCAATTTTGTGATGGTGATTTGGAAGTTGCTTTTAGGGAGAAAACTTGTTTCATTCATAATCTACAAGGAAACGATCTTATGTCTGGAAATCGCACATCAAGCCTTTACACAATCTCAATGCAAGACATGATTTCTTCTTCTCCCATTTGTCTACCTTCTAAGGCATCATCTACAAAATCTTGGTTGTGGCATCGACATCTTTCACACTTGAACTTTCAAACCATAACCAATGTTGCACGACACAAACTAGTTGAAGGTCTTCCAAGGTTTCGGTATTCAAAAGATCACTTATGCTCAGCCTGTGAACAAGGAAAAAGCACTCGTGCTCACTTTCCTTTAAAGAAGGACCACAACTCTCAGTATGTTCTTCATCTTTTTCACATGGATTTGTGTGGCCCGATGCGTGTGCAAACGATAAATGGCAAACGCTATATTCTAGTAATTGTTGATGACTACTCAAGATGGACTTGGGTTTATTTTCTTCAAAGTAAAGATCAAGCTCCACAAATGATCATCACCTTTCTTACTAAAATTCAAGTTCAGCTCCGGAATACAGTAAGAACAGACAGAGGAACTGAATTTGTTAATCAAACTCTTTGAGAATACTATGAGAAAGTGGGAATTGAGCATCAAACATCAATTACACGAATACCAGAACAAAATGGAGTTGTCGAAAGACGAAACCGTACGTTAGTGGAAGCTGCAAGAACGATGTTAATCAATGCAAAACTTCCATATTACTTATGGGCAGAAGCCGTGTCAACTGCATGCTACACTCAGAACCGTTCAATGATAACCAAACGCCACAACAAAACACCTTATTAGCTTATCCATAACCGAAAACCGAATCTCAAACACTTTCATGTATTTGGTGCTCTCTGTTACCCAAATAATGATTGTGATGACTTTGGAAAGCTCAAGGCCAAAGCTGACATTGGAGTCTTTGTTGGATAATGTGAAAACTCAAAGGGATACCGGATCTGGAATCATCGTACAAGGGAGATTATGGAAACGATTCATGCTAATTTTGATGAGCTTACAGAGATGGATTCTGAGCAAAACAGCTTGAAACCCGGACATAACCGTCTCAACTTCCCCCAAACCCCATCATCAGCTGAACCAAGCTTACAGCTTACTCGTTGTCAAATGGAAACATTATTTTCTCCTCTATTTAGTGATGATATTGACCAACGTGCTCCAGATGTATCAAATGTTTCCGCAGCTCAACCTGATAATATTCCAATCCCTGATACACCTGAAACAACAACAACTATTGCTGAAGCACCTCCAATTGATTCTACAACAACAGCTGAACAAACCGCTTCTAATGACGCTGATCCATCTGATGATCTTCTGAATCAAGATGTACCTGCCACCCGTGGATTATGATGAAAATGCATTCTTCAACCCTTTTGCTACTGAAACTGCAAATTCAGATGTTGCGGAATTTTCTACCATCCATCTGAATCCACCTAATCTGCATAATGTATATCAACATCAACCCTCCACACATCGTTGGACTAAATACCATCCTCTTGTTAACATTATTGGCAACCCAAACCACCCAGTCGTAACTAGACAACGCCTTCAGACTGACGATGAACACTACATTTATGCCCTCACCATTTGTCAAACTGAACCCAAAAACATAAAAGATGCAATGACCAAAGACAACTGGATTGAATCCATGCAAGAAGAGATTAACCAATTTAAACGTCTAGAAGTATGGGAATTGGTTGAAAGACCAACAGGGGTCTATGTCATTGGTCTCAAATGGATTTGGAAAAACAAGTTAGATGCTGAAGGTACGATTATCAGAAATAAGTCACGTCTGGTGGCTAAGGGTTATAGACAAGAAGAGGGGATTGACTTCGAAGAATCATTCGCACCAGTAGCTAGACTTGAGGCTGTATGGATTTTTCAGGCATTCGCGGCTCACATGAACATCACGGTCTATCAGATGGATGTCAAAACCGCTTTTCTGAATGGTAAACTGAAGGAAACGGTATATGTTAGTCAGCCAGAAGGATTTGTTGATCCAGAGTTCCCTAATCACGTCTACAAACTGAACAAGGCTCTTTACGGTCTCATACAAGCCCCTCGGGCGTGGTATGATGAGTTGTCATCCTTTCTCCTTTCTAATAATTTTGTCAAAGGATCGGTCGACCCAACACTGTTTATTCAATATCTTGGGGCACACATTTTAATTGTTCAGATTTATGTGGATGACATCATTTTTGGTTCTACCCACAAAGAGTACTCAAATGCTTTTTCAAAACTAATGAAAACAAATTTTGAAATGTCCATGATGGGTAAACTTACGTTCTTCTTTGGACTACAAGTTCATCAATCACCCCGTGGAATGCAAAGTTGCTCTTAAAATATGCTCTTTGAAATGTCCATGATGGGTGAACTTACGTTCTTCTTAGGACTACAGTCCAAATATGCTCTTGAAATTTTGAATAAACATGGAATGCAAAGTTGTGACACCTATGCAACACAAATGGCACATACCAACAAACTGGATGTTGATTTGCATGAGAAATTGGTTGACCCTACCAAATACCGAAGTATTATTGGGTCTCTTATGTATCTAACAGCCGGTAGACCCGACATTGTATTTTCTGTATATCTTTGCTCCCGTTATCAGTTAAGGCCAACCGAACGACACCTCACTGAGGCTAAAAGAATCCTCCGATACGTAAAGGGAACCATTAACTTGGGGATCTGGTATCCGAAGGATTCTGGTTTTAAACTAAAAGCTTTTTCAGACGTTGATCACGCATGATGCTTAGATTCACGGAAAAGTACTTCAGGAGGTTTACAATTCCTTGGTGATAAACTGGTGTCATGGCAATCGAAGAAACAAGATTGTACATCGCTGTCCTTAACTGAAGCAGAATATGTAGCCATGTATTTGACAGAATCCCGGTGTATTGTGACAATCGAAGTGCTATTGCGATCTCGTGCAACACTGTTCGACACTCAAAGTCAAAGCACATCGATCTTCGATATCATTTAATCAAAGAGCATGTGGAAAAGGGTACCGTTGAATTATACTTTGTAGGTACTGAACACCAACTGGCGGATCTTCTCACTAAAGCCTTAGCTCCAGCAAGGTTTACTGATTTGATTCACCGGATTGGTATGAGGTGTTTGACTCCAGAAGAACTGGATGAACTTTTAACACATTCTTGAAAACAGTAAAACACCAAAACCTCTTTTCTAAATAAATTTTTCAAAAAGAAAATATAAAAATATAAAATTTGATAAAATCCAAAAATATTATTCTATCTAAATTTCTTTCAAACATTGCAAGTACAAATCTTCCGTCAACACTTTGTTCCATCAAACATTTCATCATTTTTCCCGAACAAGTGTTGAGGGGGAGAATGGAAATATTTTTCAGTTTCATAAAACCTTGTACTTGTATATTACCATAATATGTTGTTTCTTCAGAAATGGTGGATATGTTTCTTATTTAATACTCTCCTCGGACTCAAATGCTTTAAAATTTTATCATTTCAAAAGTCGAGGGGAGTATCGTCAAGTTTTTTTCCAAAAATATATTTTGTCTAAACAAAGTAGAAGTTATTGGGTCTTGATTGAAAATTGCTATGGTGGAGGGACTAATCTTGTCAAATTTGAAAACTCATTTTAACAAAACTCCACCTAACATATTCAAACACATTTATTACTTATATTAAATTCTTCATCTACCAAGAATCCACGCCTAAGATTTAATACTCAAATCCGTGTTTCAAATTCGAAATCTGTAAGTTGTAAAACCTTTTAAACATGATTACAAACAATGGTTTTTAATTTTATACAAATCCAACGGTTAAATCTTTACAAATGGATGATTTTGTGATTTACGCAAAAGTGTTTTTGATGAAATTGGTAGTGTCAAAGCGTTCTAAAATCAGTATTATACCCATTTCTATCAACAAAATATGCCCAGAAACTTGTTTCAATTATTTTCGAACTTTAGAGTTTATGTTTTAATTTGGGGGTTTCTTTGTTTGAATGATTTGGCATGATTAGATGCTTAGGATAGGTTCATAACATGTTTAATTACTCATATTCACTCTTGAATCCCACCCAGAAACAACAGAATTGTAGAATTAAGATTTCTAGGGTTTGTGAGTCGTATGAACATGAACTTTTGATTCACTGAGTATTTGGTGTTATAACTTGTTGGAACATGTTTATTAGTCATCTAGGATTGTGCAGAATAAATCTTGTGCTTTTTCCATTGTTAAATTTGTTATGCGTAATGTTAGGGTTTAGGGTTTAAGAACTTGTTTACGCCTAAGCATTACTACGCGTAACTGATTTGGAATTTGACATGTTTTGTGGTCTTGAAAGTGTTTGGAATAAATTGTAATCAGTTTGTTATGTTTAATTTGTTACAGGCTTCTACGCGTAAAGTTCAGAATTAAGGTGTTCTTGGATTATGCTTAAGGAATACCTTATGCGTAAAGGTTACGCATAAGAGCAATCTTACGCGTAACACTTGCGCATAAGGGTGTACAGTGGGACTACGCATATCCTGGAAGGATATGCGTAAACTTGGATGTCTACGCCTAAGGGCTACTCTTATGAGCAAACCTTACGCGTAACTCCTTTGCCTAAGCCTACGCATAAGAAGCTACGGGTTTACTTCTACGCATTAAATATTCTTACGCCTAAGGGTTGCCCTTACGCTTAAGCTTACGCCTACGCCTAAGGTCCTCATGTTTACGCATAAGCTCACTTTCTTAAGCCTAAGCCAACTTGTAACTTTATTTTGAAATGTTAGGCGTACAAAACTTATAATAAGTTACTCATATGTCACAAAACCAAAATGTCACTCATAAGCTACAAAAAGGTTAAAATGTTGTGTGATTAAGTGAAATTTGGACATTAAAATTCAAAATTAACATACTCACGTAACTTATCACTTCAACTTTGGACTATTGGACTAAATGTGACTTTGGACTCGTAACATTCATTAAAATAACAACTTCAATTAAAAATTGGATAATAAAATCAATCTTAGACTAACATAATGTTTTTTGATATGTTGGTTCTTTTGCCTCAATACCTTTCAGATCACGAAATGGACGTCAACATGAAAAATCTCAATGAATCCAATGAACTCACAGTGGAAGATATCTTCCCAATGGATTATCGCAAAACAATTGGAAAGAACAACCTCAGAGTCGATTTTGAAAACTTCACTTGCTCAGAATCATTGTACATAGTAGCTGTGGACATTCTCAAGGAACATCCCTACCGCCTTATGCTATCCAACTCAACTACAGTACCTGAGATCTACATCCATCAGTTCTGGCACACTATGGAGAAGATTAATGTTCAAGATGCAGTCAAAGTGACCCTTAACAACAAGGAAGTCACAGTCATGGTAGCGGATCTTCGCACTATTCTTCTTCTACCAGCCATTCAGTCTGCCGATTAGGTGCCAACTCCCACTGAAGAGGCAGTAATGCAATTCATGGTTGATATCGGATATGACGAAGCTTCAGGAATCATCACCAAACACTCCACTGTTGATCTAAAGAATTTCCCACAGACCTAGAGGACACTTTACATCATGATCGCCAAGTCGGTATTTGGACGAGACAGCGGTCATGAACATCCTAAAATAATGCACCTTCAAACTTTCTTGGGAATGGTCAACAAGCAACACATTGACTTCGCAAGGTTGATATGGGAGGACATGATGCAGCATCTTAAGAAGCCTGGGTCAAAGATTCCCTTTATCAGATATACTAAGTTGTTGATCCAAAACATTCTCGAGAAGAATCTGGATATCCCAATGAGAATAAATGACCCCAAGGCTCACTCAGTGTTTTAAGAGCCTACTTTAAACATTGTTAGATTCAAGGACTCTTCAACACGTAAACAAGGTGCGGAACTAATTGACTGATTGATCACTGATACAATCAAGGGTCTTCCCTCGTACCTTCGTTACAAAGAAGCAGTGAGAGATGGTAAGGTTTGGTTTATGGATGAGAAGTCTACTGCAGTGGCTACTAAAAAGACTAGAAGATCAGGTAGCACTGGAAGCACAGGGAGTACAACTAAGTATAAGAAAAGACACCCACCTAGTAAGAAAAGAGTCCCAGCTCAGATCGTTCATCCTCAAGTCAAACCTGAAGATATTCAACATGACGACGATTCTGAAATTGAGTCAGATGAGGTGACTTACTACTCTGAATCGCAACAAGATGACTTATCTACTCAAAAGTCAGAAGACAATCCACTAGTCCCTCATCTGATAAAGGAAAGAAACCAGTGGCAGAGGAAGAAGATGAAGATTTCGATGAAGAGAATGAACTTATGGATGATGACAGAGATTACCAAAAAACTCTGAAGCGACTGAGGTTGCAGCAAGCTGCCAAAGATTTTGAAGCTCAACAGTTAAAAGGCCCTGGAGGTTCCAGCGGTGGTGTTCCAGTCACACCAGTTCTTGATGCGGTTAAACAACCTGATAAGGGAACTGGTGACACCACAAAGGAATCTACGGAGCAGCAGCAGCAGCAGGATTATGAAGTTAAGTTTGATTTTGAGGAAGATGAACAAGAAGCTACTGAGATGGTTACTGATGAAGATGTGGAAAAGGCTAAAAAGGAAAAGGATGTTGAAGAAGCACGTGCTAAAGAGGAGCTTGCTTAGAAGGAAGAAGAAGAAAGGATCAGAATTGAAACAGACAGCTACATCAAAGATAATCCTAAACACAATCCTGAGCAACACTCACAGAAACCCAATGACCCATCCACAACTGAATCATCATCCCACTCATCTCCACCACCATAAAAAGATATAACAACAAGATCATCATCTAAGTCAGTCAAGAAAATTGCAGATACATGGGCATCTCGTGCCAAGACCAAGATCCAAGAAGCTGTGAAACAAACAAGAAAACGTAGTATGGTAGACAGAAAACTAAACTTGCTGGCTGACAGGGTCAATTTAATTGGTCAAGAGATGAACACATTCATTGAGGAGAGAGATCAGATTAAGCTATTCCTCAATAGAGACATTCAAGGAGAAATGGACAAAAATAATAAGGAATACACTCATCAATTTCTTTTCCAATATGGTCCTGGAATAACTAAAGACATGTTCTCCAAACAACTTTATCCAACTTTGAGAACAATGATCAGACAAACAATTACAAAACACCGGTGACAATGAAGACTCGACCAGTCCAGCCTCCTCATGTAACCGAAACTGATCTACTATCACAGTTGATAACTCAGATGACTGTTCGATCTTCGACACTCATATCTGATGAATTGAAGTTTCTTGAGGTTCTCCTTGCTCATCAACTGAAGACTACATGCAAGGAAGCGACTGGTATAGAGAAGCGTTACAGAGATGATGATGACACAGACAAAGACCCGAACGCTAAACGACAAAAGAAAACTGGCGAGTCTTCATCATCTATGCCACCACCACAGCAAAAGACCACCACCACATCTATAACTTAAGCTACTCAGCAACCTCCTGCATCTAAAAATCTCAGGATACTGAGTCTCCACCACCATTGGAGAAAACCGGTGATCACTTTCAATATACCGGTCGTGAAGACGAAGAAACTCCTGAGCCCCAACAACAACCATCACCTCCACCATCATCCAAGCAACAACCGAAATCCTCCTCCAAGCCAAAAACGAAGAAATCAGATTCGGTCATCTCCTGGTTAGATGAAGATGAAACGGAAGAGTATGACTGGTTTAGTAAGCTTGTTGATGCAACGCCTCGATTACCGGAAGGTCAAGAACTGGTAGATGGTCGTACTATGGAGCAAGTCAAGATTATCCAGGAAAAGTTTAAAGTCAAGAAGATGACGAAAAGGGAATTACGCCAGATCGAGAACGACGCATTCCAATTGATGAAAGACAGATCCGGCAGTGCTATTGAAGTCGAATACCATCTCGACAACATTTCTTGAGCTATGTCTAACAACATTGACTGGCTAAACCCCGAGGCGAACATCGACTTCTCAAGAAAGGATAACACTCTGTATTACATAGATTGGACCAAACCGCTACCTACCATTGGCCGACCAGAGCAACCAAAGATTTCTTACCGCTTCTTCTTCAACAACGACCTTGATTTTCTACAACACGGTAGCGACATCAGCAAGAAGTACGCTACACCACTAACCTTCAACATTCCAGCTGCAATCTTCTCCACCAATGTTGCCATTGAGGAAGAGGCCACCAGACTATTTGTTGACAAAGTGGTGGACTATGATATTGATGCTAAGTATGGAATTCACCATTGGCCATCAAGGAGAAGTTTGTATTACCGAAGCTGCCAAGTTCAAAGTTCGAACAAGGAGGTTTATAGTGATAAGAAGATCGTTGCTATTATGAATGTCTCATTGGCTACGAAATGGGGTTACTCATTCTTGAAGGAAATCAAAGTCAAACGACAAGACGAACAAGAATATGACTTCACTGAGGCTGATTTTATGAGATTGGCACTGTTGGAATCACTCCTAAACTATATTTCAAGTGTTTGTAATTAATATGTAATAGGTTGCTTAATTAGGCTTTTATGTTTGTAATTAAGGCAAGGCTTATGTAGAATGCCCATAAGCCTTGGTCCAAGCCCATAAGGAAGGAAAGGGACTTGTAGTGTTGCCCATGTCCCTTCCCCTATAAATAATGTTGTAAACTCCCATTTGGGAGTTGGTTGTTCACTTTACTTAATATCATACGCATAAACCTTTCTATATCATTCATGTATATTGTGTTTAGTGTTCATCCGATCGCTTCTTATATCATTTCTTAAACATTAATGCTTGTGTTACAACATGGTGACCTAACAGTAGTATCATTCGCCATCTAGTTGGGTGAAAAACTCTTGTTTTTGAAGTTTTTTAAACTATACACGTCGGTTTTGTGCTTAACCTTTTTCAAACGCTTAAAAGCTTTAACTTTTACACTCAAACACTCAAGATTCTTGTGGTTCTAGGTTTATTTAGTGTTAAAGTTTCGGTTTTTAGCAAAAAGTTTCAAACTTTACGTGTGTATCATTGTGTTTAAGCTTGGTTTTGTTCTTATTGTAGTTTCTACGCATAAGGTGAAAAAGTGTGTTTGATCATCAAGTTTTCAACTTTTTTATTATTTTGGTGATTTAAAAGCTACTTTATTCAAAAAATCAGGTTTCTAAACATTTTTTCGCTTAAAAATCAGTTTTGGTCAAGTTTGGTACTTCCTACGTATAGTAAACCCCTAGTTTTACTCGTAAGCATTCACAGTCTACGCGTAAGCTCTTAATCATTTGATCTTCAGTGATATTGGTTTACTCAGTGTTTTCTTGCTTGGATAAGCCTGAAAACACTTCGACTTTGGATATCTTTTACACTGGTATAAGTGTAAAGGATTTTTGGGCAAAACCCTAGTTTTACGCATAAGCTAGATCTTACGCGTAGAATTCTTTACGCCTAAGCATTTTCTTACGCATAAGCATGTCTTACGCATAAGCTAATCTTACACATAAGGATTCTACTACTAAGCCTTTGGTTTACGCCTAAGCTAAGTGATAAGGTTTTAAAAGGTACCATTTTGAGGGGTCGTTTAAGCCCTTATTTGATCACTTTTGTATCCGTTATTGCTTAATATCGTTCCTTTTCACTTTTTAGGTCTCTTGAAGGCAAAATGCTGGAATGGCACTTATTTGGACGAAAAGGCGCGAATATACGAAGAAAATGGCCAAAGTCAGAATCCAGACACTCAAAGCTGCTGAAAACAGAAGGCGACAGCATCAGGTGTTAATTGCGACGCCGTCGGAGGATTTTTGTGACGATACAGAAGCCAAAAACCCTATTTTCAAGTGACGACGTCGGGCTTTAAAAGAGTAGGCCGTTGCTACTCAGACGACCTAGATGCAACCCAGACGACGTCAGAAGTTGAAGAGGACGGCGTCACAGACATAAGGTGACGCCGTCGCAAGGTTAACGTGGCCAAGACGAAACCCTAATGACGGCGACACGACGGCGTCACAAAACATAAGGTGACGCCGTCGCATATGTAATATTATATATAGAATCCGAATTTTTCAGTTTTAGGAGAGTCTTTTTAGAGTAAAAACCTAAAACCGAACCAAGGGTGTCTTGTTCAGTATTTTAGGGTTTCAAACCCTATCTTACATCAAGATAAGTATTTACTTCATCAATTTAATTATGTCTTTGATTATTTGTGTGTATGCTTGCATGTTCTCCATGTCCGGCTAATTTATTTGTGTGTTTGCTTAGGGAATATGAAACTTAATTATTAAATATTGATTGGTTGTTTCTTATCTTAGTTGATTAATGATCTAGTAATGCGATAGGTCATTCGTTGTGTACTTAATGCTTGATTCATCTTTGTGAACCTTAGAATATAATTACCTGAGTAGTTGTAAGCTAAACCATCCAAAGAGTGCCTTAGAGTAAGAGTTTATTATCCCTAGTGGGTTTTGTAGACGAGACCCTTTGGTAAGTTCAAAGAGTTAGGGAGAAACGCATACCCTACAACTTTAGACACACAACGCAACTAAGAATAAGACGTGACAACTCAACCATCAATAGGAGATAATTAAGGAGTAGTAAAACCTAAGTAAACACATCTTTAAACTATCATACGAGCACACATTAATTAGACATAGACTACCACCACCTTAGTTTAGATAATTAGATAATAGTAGAGTAATCGGTAGAAATACCAACCCCCCAAATCCAATACCCGAGATTCGTACTTTTCAATTTCCTAAAAAAACATAAAAAAAGATAAAAAATAATCTTCCTCAACCTTAACCTTAGCGTAGTAAGTTCTCACTAGCATTCCTATTCCCCTAGAGAATGATATCAATACCCGTGGCTTACCCTAATACTACACTACAACGATTAGGTTCACTGCCTAGGGTGTTGAAAAACTTGCTCGACGAAAAGTGTTGGGATATGAAAGTGCTGAAGATATCAAAGTACTGAAGATATGGAAGTACTGTAAGCTGCAAAGTACTAGAAGAAGTTAAACAGTCAAAGTACTGCTAAAGACAAAGTCAAAGTACTGCAGATAAAGTCAAAGTACTGTTAGATTAGAAGAACTGTTATATTCGTTTATGGAAAGTATTGTATTCCATGTTTAGATTACTTGTCGTACAAGGTTATCAATTGTAAACCGACTAGGATATCCTTGAGCCTATAAAAGGACTCCTAGATTGGCATTAGAGGTACGATTTCAGAAAAAGAGTTTTAGAGTTTATGAATTAAGAGTTTAGAGAAAAGTTCGAATATCTTAGAGTTGTATTAGAGTATCTGCATAATAAGCAGATTTAGAGTTTTATTAATAAAGTTTCTTTTTAGCTTTGTTAAGTAAATTCCGCATACTTAATAAAGATTGCTCAGTGTTTCTTTGTTAATAACTTAGGATTTATCCGAGGTTATTAAACCTTAACAAGCTAGTTAAGTTAGTTTGATTAAAGTATATCGATCCAACAAGTGGTATCAGAGCTTGTGTGGAAACTCTGACTAGGAAGAAACCCTAAACTATTCAAGATGTCGACTGAAGCTGTTCCACCACCCTCAATCACCTCACTCAGAATTCCAGTTATTAAGAAGGGAGAATATGATCTCTGGTGCATGAAGATGAGGCAGTATATTGCCATTACAGATCATGCTCTGTGGAATGTGATTGTGAATGGGAATGAAGTTGTTCCAGAACCTGTTCAAGTTCCTGGACAACCTTTAGCACCAAAAGCAGTTTTACCACAAGCAACCCTAAGGAATCAAGAGAAGGCTCTTAACATTCTCTTGTCTGCTATCCCAGATGGTCATCTTCTCAAATTTCACGATGCTAAAGATGCTAAGCAACTCTGGGCTGCTCTCAAGACCAGATTTGGAGGGAATGAAGCCTCTAAGAAGATGCACAGAAACTTGCTGAAACAGCAGTTTGAAACATTCACAGTAGGAGAAAGAGAGAGTCTTGATGCTGCATATGATAGGTTTCAGAATCTCCTCAACATGTTGGAGTTATACAAGGCAGAAGTATCAGTTGAGGATGCTAATCTGAAGTTTCTAAGGAGTTTGCCATCTACATGGCATGTGATTGCTACTATGATCAGAGGACAACAAGGATTGGAGGTTATGGACTTTGATGATCTTTATCATCAATTGAAGGTGTATGAACATGAGATGAGTGGTCAACCAAATTCTAAATCTCACAGTATTGCTTTTCTATCATCTGAAAAGAAGAGCAGTACTTCCAAAAGTACTGCTTCTCCTCAAAGTACTGTTTCTCAAAGTACTGCTGTTTACAATCCCCCATCATATACTCAGCAAGTCCCACCATCAACCACTTTGAACTCAGATGAAGTTGTGTGCTCCTTCTTTGCACAACAAGCAAGCTTACCTGTCACTTATGAAGAGGATCTAGCACAGATTGAAGAAGATGCACTTGAGGAAATTGATATCAGGTGGCAAGTTGCTTTGATCACTGCAAGAATCAAAAAGTACATGAAGAAGACAGGCAAAAACATTGATTTCAAACCAAAACAAGGAATAACTTTTGACAAATCTAAAATTGAATGCTTCAATTGTCAAAAGACTGGTCACTTTGCAAGGGAGTGCAGGTTTGCTAAGTATCAAGCAAACAGAACATCTGAGAAGCCTAAACTTGAGCTCAAGGAGATTCCAATAACTGAAACAAAGGCGTTGGTTGCTCAAGAGAAGTTATCAGAAGTGGACTGGAGTGAAGAGTTTGATGATGAACCAGTGACTTACTGTATGGTAGCAGTGGAAGATGCAGTTGAAGACACAGTGGAAGCATTGGACTGGAGCACTGCTTTTGATGAAGAATCTGAACATGCTGCTTTGGAATCTGATGATGGCTTTGGAGGTTTTGATTGGAGCAAAGAAAGTGAAGATGATCCTGTTCTTCTTGCTATGGTGGCTACTTCACCAACTCAGTCTCCTATCTCTGAGGTATGCTCAAACTGTTATGAATTCTATCAAAAATTGCTTAACAGTTATGTGATTGAAAGAGATAATTGTATTAGGGCTAGGTCTGAGGTAGCAGGTTATCAAATCACTTTAGAGTCTATAGAAGCTAAAATCATAACACATGAAAATAATGAAATGGCTTGGGCTGAAAAATATGAACAACAGGATTATCATTTGAAACTTAGTGAATGGAAACTAAACTGTAAAATTGCTGAAATTGAGAAATTAACTAAGGAAAGAGATGATTTGGTAGCTAAGTTTGATGCTTGGAAAGAGTCTGGCCTGTCCCATGTTCAGTATGTTGAAAAACAGAGAAGGGCTTACATTAGAACAGGCTTAGGATTTGGAATGGACTTTAGTACTGTAGAAGAAAATCAACCTAGTGATCAGGATGATGGTGATTTTGAGGATATAACTACTAGTGATGATGAGCTCATTAACTATTTAGATTCATCTAGTAATGAAGGCTCAGTAAGTGAACCACCTCCTAAGAAAGACAATGGTTATCATGCTGTTCCCCATCCCATTAGTCATCACCCCTCTAGGCCTGATGTTTCTCGTTATGGAGTAGATAGTCTAGAGTTCAGGAATAAGCTAATTGCTAAATCTAGAACTGAGAAACCCAAAGAAACTGTTGAAAACAATGTTCAAAATCCAGCAGTACCTTTTAATCAAAGTACTGCTCAACAAGCAGTACCTTCTGCAAAACCTTTTCAAAACAGTACTGCTAAACCTTTTTGGGATAATTTTGGTCAAAACAAATTTTATCAGTCCTCAAGAAGGCAAAACAATTTTGGGCATAGACATAGAAGAAATCACTTTGGTCATATGGGTCAAAAACTGTGTTTTGTGTGTTATAGTCCTACTCATTTAATCAAAGATTGTGACAGACACTCAGAATATCTAAGCAAGTTTCCAAGGAATAAGTCTAACAATCAGAGACCTAAAGAGCACAAACCAGTTTGGACTAATTCTAATAGGGTTAATCACAGAAACTTCACACCAGACCATAGATACCCACATCAGAGAAGAACTTCAGTATCTCACAGTACTTTCCAAAGTACTGCTCAAAGACAAGGTACTAAAAACCATACTTGGGATAGAAATTCTAGGAGACCTCATTATCAACCTAGAAGTTATCACAGTTCATATAGGGGATCTAGATCACAAGAACCTCCTGTTAAAACTGAATGGGTTAAAAGGGAAAGAACTGCTGGGAGACATACAGTACGTTCAACAAAAAGTGAATCAGATGTTTTTGTATCAAGAGAAAAGGCTAATAATCTGGTGAAAGAAATTTATGTTGAAAAACCAGAGAGTTTTGAAAATCCACATGCTAAACATCAAAAGATAATTTTGGATCATAATCTGAGAGATAGTGAGAATTACATACTCAAGGAATTTGAGTTTGTGACTTCTCAAGGGGAACACAAGTCAGTAATGGCTTGGGTTCCTAAAAGTTTCTAACTCTTTTCTTTATGTGCAGGGCAACCCAGAAGAGGAGCTTAAAGATCATCTTATTGTGGATAGTGGTTGCTCTGGAAGTATGACAGGTGATAAAGAGATCCTGTCTGATTTTAGAAGTATTAGTGGAGGTAAAGTTGCATTTGGGAATGATCCCAATGGAGGAAGGATTACAGGGAAAGGAACAATTAAAGCTGGGAGAATTGATTTTGAGAATGTCAGATATGTGAAGGAACTGAAGTTCAACTTGTTGTCAGTCTCTCAAATTTGTGATAAAAAGCATCCTGTGTTGTTCACTAACACAGAATGTCTTATCCTTTCTTCTGACTTCAAACCTGTTGATGAAGACTTGGTAGTACTAAGGGTACCAAGGACAAATGATGTGTATAGTTTAGACATGAAGAGTCTACATTCGTATGGAAGAGCCACATGTTTGGTGGCTAAAGCAACATCTGAAGAGGCACATCAATGGCATAGACGATTGGGCCATGTGAATTTCAAGAACATCAACAAACTGGTCAAAGGCAATTTAGTTAGAGGTTTACCTTCAAAGACTTACAGGAATGATCAATCATGTTTGGCATGCAAGAAGGGTAAACAACACAAAGCTTCTTGCAAGAAGCTTGATGAAAGGAATATTAGAGAACCATTGGAGCTATTACACATGGATTTATTTGGACCTGTCTCTGTGGCAAGTTTAAATAAAAAGAAGTACTGTTTGGTTGTTACTGATGATTGTAGTAGATTCAGTTGGGTTTTCTTTTTGGGATTTAAGGATGATACCTTTGATGCTATTCAAACTCTTATAATAGCACTTGAAAATCAGTTAAGACTCAAGGTTAGAGGTATTAGATGTGACAATGGAACTGAATTCAAGAACAAGCCTATGGATGATTTTTGTGCAAATAAAGGTATAAAAAGGGAGTTTAGTATTGCTAGAACACCACAGCAAAATGGTGTTGCAGAGAGGAAAAATAGAACCTTGATTGAAGCTGCAAGAACCATGTTAATGTGGCTTATTAATGTGGTTAAAGTTCACACGGATGATAATGTAGCTGATCTACTCACAAAAGGTTTTGATGTGTCACGATTCAATCATTTGGTCGTGAGCATTGGAATGATTAACTACTAAGCTATGTTTAAGGGGAGGACTATATGGTGTTAGATATAGTCCTGTGTATTGCTTGAGGGGAGGATGTTAGTTTATACTTAGTGTATATGCAAGTTTTTGGCAAAGTACTGTATTTCCTGAAAGTACTGCTTGGGAAAGTACTGCTTGGGAAAGTACTGCTTATGTGGAAAGTACTGTTTGTCGTATTAAAGTACTGTTCCAACGGTAATATTGAAGGGTAATTGGTAATAACGGTAACTTTGTTATTTAGGCTGTGATTTTTCAAATCTCACCTATAAATAACTTCTTTCCGAATTTCCCTCTCATATTCTTATTTCACATCTTTTCCATATTTATCTCCCAATTACCATCTCTTTACAATCTTTCTATTGTGCTTATTCTTTCAACAATGGTGAATCGTTTAACTGTTTCGAAGCACAATATGGTGGCTAATTTGGATAAGACTGAGGCGAATGTGGCGTTTTATGATATCATTGATTATCTTACTGGGTCGCCTCTTAGTTATGCTCTTTTAGTGGAGCCGGATATAATTGAACCATGGATTAATGAATTTTGGGCTAATGCTAGAGACAATATGGAGGAGGATGAATTTTATATTAGATCAACTGTTGCTGGACGTACTATCAAGATCACAGAAGCCTCCATTCGTGAAGATTTATTATTTGCTGATGAAGATGGGGCTATTAGATTTGATAAGCAACTAATTTGGGATTCTTTTAGGAATTTTGGTTATGAAGGTTCTTTGACTGAACAAACTTTTAAGAAGGCTTTATTTTGTCCTCAATGGAAGTTTTTGATTCATGTTTTACTACATTGCATAAGTTCTAAAAGCACTTCTTGGGAGCAGTTTGGGTCAAATATTGCATCTGCAGTAGTTGGTTTAGCTACAGGCAGGGTGTTTAACTTTTCACGGCTAATTTTGGATGGAATGTTATCACATATATCATCTGGGGCTACTTGGTTGATGTATCCAAGGTTCATACAGGTTTTCTTGAATACACAATTGGCTGATGTTCCTAAACCTACTGCTTTACTACCTGGTATTGTGCAACAAGCCAAAATTTATACGTTCATGGCTAGGCGAAGTGATTTGTTCAGAGGTGGAGATATTCCTTTAACTACTTCTATGATGGAAGTTGTTCAAGCTGTACGTGCTGAAGAGAATGAAGACAGTGAAGGTACTGCATCTGCAAGTACTGCTTCTCGTGAAAGTACTGCATCATCACAAGGTAATGATTCTTCAGGTCCTGCAGTTCAAGTAGAGATTGAGAGAACACCTACTCCATCTCCACAGCGTTCTGTTTCAGAAACTCATTCACCACTTCAAGGTCCTGATCCTACTATACCTCGTGAAGGTTTAACTATGGATAACTATGCTTTGACAAGGGCGCTAGCCAGGTTAAACAAGACTGTTGAGCGTCAAGCTAAAACGATTAGGAAGTTGAAGCGTAACTATTTTTGGTTAAGGAATTTTGTTAAACCTTATATTCAAGGTTTCAACTTATGGGTTAAGGAGGAGAATAAACGTCGCAAAGCTCTTCGAAAGGAATTAAAAAGAAAGACAGTTCCTAAACCATCTTCTGTCAACTTGGGGAGGAATTCAGACAAGGATAATTTGAAAGAAGATGTTATGAAGAAGAAAGAATCTGAAGAAGATTTTACACAGAAGAAAGACTCTGTAAGCTCTGCAGAAAAGATTATTTCAGAGGAACAAGAAGAAGAAGTACAAGTTAAAGGTACTGATGTTCAAAGTACTGATGGTCAAAGTACTGAACATCAAAGTACTGAGTTTCATGATACATCTATGCCAGAAGTTATAACACCGATTACTCCAAGGGTGTTGAATTTTGAAGAAGAAGCTGGTCCTTCTACTGTTGTTATAGAGGAAGAGGAGGAATCTAGATTTAAACCTATTCATTCACCTAGTGATGATGAATTAGTTGCTACAATTCTTGATTTGTCACAACCAAGAGGTGGTGTTACTATTAGAGAAGCACAAGAAGAAGAACAACCAAAAACTGATCAACCTGCAATTGATCCAAAAGACAAGGGAAAAGGTGTTTTGGTTGAAGTTAAGAAAAAGAAGCTTACTTTAGCAGAACTTAGAGCATTTGAAGTTGCAAGGAATGAAGCTGCAGCTAGAAAAGTTCAAGAAGAATTGAATGCAAAAGATAGAGAAGAGCAAGAAGCTCAAGAAGCTCTAAATAGAGAAGCAGCTCAAAAAGTGCAAGATGAATTGAATGCTGAAGCTGCTGAACCTTTACAGTCTCCAACACCTGTTCGATTCATGTCAAGAAGACCTAATTTGGCTAAAGAAAGGAATGCAATGATGGCATATCTAAAAAGTAGAGGATTTAAAGGATTACAGAAGCTAAATTATGTGGATATGAAGAGATTATATGATGCTGAGAGAGAAGCTTATAAGAAAGATGTTGCAGGCATTAAAGATTTTAGAGAAGAAGCTCATTGGACTGAAGCTGAAAGGAAGAAAAGCTTAAAGAGAAAAAGAAAAACTGATGATACAGATGTTCAGTTTTCAAAGAAAGAGAAGGTTGAATTAAGATCTGAGACTAGTGATGAATTGAAAAATTATCTCAGAGTGGTAGATTTTGATTATACAGATGAAGATAATGACATGAAGATGAACAGATCAAAGATCAGTGCTTTCAAAGTTGAGAAATCTAAGAATGGAGATTATATGGTTTTTCACAAAGAAGATAAAAGTTTCAGAGTTTTTAAACGGCTATGGGACTTGTTGCATATCATAGACAGAGTAGATCTATTCTACTTATATCATGTTGTGAAGGCTTATTTTGAAGATAATCCGTTAGAAGGGATTGGATTGGTTTTACATGGGGATCTCATAACCATGTGGGAAACTGATGAAGCAAGTACTGATGATATTTGGAAGGATCAAGAAAACTGGGAGATAGTTTGCTGGAGATTCTTTGAAGAATCTGGAGTTCATGTCTTGGAACTGGAAAATGGTATATTGATTCACATGTTTGCAGAAAGAAGATACCCTCTTACAGTTGATCTCATGAGAAGAATGCTTGAGCATGGATTGGAAGTAGAAGAGGCTGATGAAATTGCTTGCATGGTTATCAATTTGCTTATAGACTGGACTACCATTGCTGAGGATGATCTTTAACTGGTATGAAGTTTATTTGAATATATACTTTTTGATATATCAGTACTTTTATTCAAAGTACTGCTAGTCAGACAGTACTTTCATCAAAGTACTGTTTGCTGCATTAAAATCAGTTAAAAGAATTTTAGAAGCAACCTTTTGCTAAATAATAAATATTTTCTGAAATAAAGGTTGAATAAATGGTTTATGTGATGATAACATCAATAGGTTATCAATCCACCATGGTTACAAAAGGATTGACTAATCCATGAGCAAACGGCTCTGGTAAAGATATATCAAATCCGTTTTTAGTTGACAACTTGCTAATAAGTTGGATGGTTATCAACTCACCATATCAGTAATGTGAAGAGTTGGCTAGCCCACAAGAAATGGCTTGTGGTAAAGGCAGTGGGAAAACCATTATTGGTAATTAGTTCACCATTAGATAAAAGAACTAACTAGTCCAGAAGGGTACAGCTTTTGGTAAAGACAAAACAAATCTGTTGATAGCTGGTGGTTTGCTAAAAATCATATGGTTATCAATGTACCATGGTCTTACACACCAAAACATTTGGCTACTCCAAAGATAATGGCTTTGGTAAAGAGTTCTAAATCCATTGAATTTTCAATGATTCACTTAGATGTGATGAGAATAGTATGCAACTTAAACTGAATTATTGTACACATTGTCATATGTTGCTGTGTTGCTGAAAAGATGGAGATTGCTGAATGCTGCTGTGAAGAAAACAATTCTAAGAGATACTTTGACAAAAGCACAGATTCTACAGAGATATAATCTAAAGACTAAAGAACAATCCATTTTAAAGATGAAGCTGTTAACGATATATTCACAAAGGAACTTGAAGTCAAGCAAGTAGAATTCAAGTTAGGGGAGGATTGTTGGGATATGAAAGTGCTGAAGATATCAAAGTACTGAAGATATGGAAGTACTGTAAGCTGCAAAGTACTGGAAGAAGTTAAACAGTCAAAGTACTGCTAAAGACAAAGTCAAAGTACTGCAGATAAAGTCAAAGTACTGTTAGATTAGAAGAACTGTTATATTCGTTTATGGAAAGTATTGTATTCCATGTTTAGATTACTTGTCGTACAAGGTTATCAATTGTAAACCGACTAGGATATCCTTGAGCCTATAAAAGGACTCCTAGATTGGCATTAGAGGTACGATTTCAGAAAAAGAGTTTTAGAGTTTATGAATTAAGAGTTTAGAGAAAAGTTCGAATATCTTAGAGTTGTATTAGAGTATCTGCATAATAAGCAGATTTAGAGTTTTATTAATAAAGTTTCTTTTTAGCTTTGTTAAGTAAATTCCGCATACTTAATAAAGATTGCTCAGTGTTTCTTTGTTAATAACTTAGGATTTATCCGAGGTTATTAAACCTTAACAAGCTAGTTAAGTTAGTTTGATTAAAGTATATCGATCCAACAAAAAGGAAGTTCCTTTGACCCCGAACGCGCTGCGTAAGCGTATCACTAAGTTTTTGGCGCCGCTGCCGCGGAATAGAATAGCTAGTTAGTAGTCCACCTCATTTAGGTTCTTTGCTTGATTCCTATCAAGTAAACTTTTTTCTCATTTTTAGCTTTCTCTTAGTCTATCCCCCTTCTTCGTGACCTTTGTTCGTAACACCCATCACTTTTCATCATGGAAGGTGATAACCAACCACCACTTGATAACCCAACACCAATTAAGTCAATGTCACTCAAAACCCAAACCAATAACCAACACAACAGTCTAAGCCGCTATGTGAGTAGAAACACCGACCTTCAGGATTTGCAGAAAATATTCGATAGTACAATTAGGGAAGCTGTTGAGAAAGTAGTCAGCGCCTCCGTAGTTGGCTCTATGATCAGCAGTAATTCGGACAATGGCATGATAAACAACAACGTGGATGTGGAAAATAGTGCTTACTTCACTCTTTACCCCACTAAGGAAGAGGTTGCGTACCATCAATACATAATCGATAATCCACGATCACCTATCATTAGGATATGCCCAAATATTAGGAGAGGAAACCCCTGGAACCTAAAAATCCCTTGTATGATCGGATATAGGAGTGTCGACCACGCTTACATAGATACGGAATCTCCCATTAATGTAATGTCATCTGCTGTCTACAATGACATTATGAATGAGCAACTTAATATTAGGAGAGACCCTAAGTATCCAGGAGGAGTTTGCAACTTTGTAGGAAGAGTCAAGGACGTGCATGTCTTTATAGGAAATTTCACCTACCTAGTTGATTTTATGGTCCTAGAAGATGTAGGATGCGTAATTGACTATAGTTTATCCCAAGTAGTGCTAGGGAAACCGTTTGTTGAAACATCTAGAACGAGCCATAACAAGCATGATGGAACAGTTAGGTTTAAGGAAGGAACTGATGAGATCACCTATAGGATGCCTTGGAAAACAAATGAGTATGGCCACTTGTCCATTTATGATCGAGACAACATCAAAGCTTTTGAGGACAAGAGCAAGGAAGATGTTGAAAAAGGTTATAAATTCATGTGGGAAAGAAGGAGGCATTATTATAAGGATTGCTTGACCCTAGGGCCTAGGTATAGAGTCGATGAAAATTTTGTCAACATGATAGAATTCTCATTGAGGATGCAAAACAAGGCAACGTAGGGGCACGACTACGAGTCTAGCTACAAGACTCTTAAATAAAGAAAAGCGCTTCGTGGGAGGCAACCCATACTTAATTGTTTGCTTGTTAGTGTCATATATCTTTTATTATTTGTTTATCCTCATGTTTAAATTTGTAAAAATGCTTTATTTTGTTTTTAACCTTGTCTTAATTGCATATAAAGGTATTTTACATAAGGGATAAGTGTAGGGAGGATTACACACGTTTTCAAAAGAAACGTAAACATGAGAGTAACAATTAAATAAAAGATATATATGTTTGTTTGTTCGAGTCAAATGCTTGTATTGAGTCATAATGGATGTTTTTTGCAGAAATTTTTCCAGATTCTAAAGATGTAAATTTTCCAGAACTTTTTTTCAGAAAATCGCAGAACAGTTTTTGTAAGGATAACCTGACGGCGTCAGGAAGGAGTAAAAACATCAGATCACTTTTTCTCGTTTTCTGAGCTACTTATGAATTTTTGGAATTTTCTAGGTCTTAATTTTCTTTGAAATTCTGTAAACATCCATTCCACAAGCATTATATCCTAGTTTAAATCGAGTCTTATATATATTATTACCGCCGATTTTACGCGAAGGTTTCATTTGTTTTCTTCAAGTGTGCAGGTTTAGTTTGTCAAGAAGAAGTTACACAAGATTGAGGAGCTTTTCACGCATAAATTCTTCTTGGAAAGGATTTAACCACTACTACACACGGATCCTACCGAGCTAACCAGGGGAGTATTAGTTTCTTTCGTTTTTTTAATTACCTTCTATTATCATAACTTTGATACTTTCGGGGAACATTGGGGACAATGTTCAGTTTAAGTGTAGGGAGGGAAAATAAAACGGGAACTTTGAAACTATGCTTATCCTTGATTATTTGCTTTGTCCAATCGTGATTGTGTAATAAACCATGAGAAAATGTCGGTTAGGGTAATTTTGGCACCAAATTTGAAATTTTTCATGATATATAGGAGTGGGCCATTAGTCTTAACAAAAGCGTCTCACGGATAGGAAGTTATATGACTAGCACAAAACCCTTTACCACCCAAATTCTACCCAAAATGTGAGGATCGCCCTTAGATTAGTAGGAATTAAAAGCATTCATCTTCAATGCTTAGAGTGTGAACCGGTAGTATATTAGATTCTAGAACTTGTTTTGTGATGCATTCCGAGATCGCAAGTGGACTACACTTGTGTAGTTAGGAATAACTAAATGATAAGAGGCATTAGGATAACCCTTGTTTGATACCCGTAATATAATTACTCCTTCCACATCGGTTGAGTAATTCCCCCACACCCTTTGCGTTGTACTCATCTTTAGTACACGATACCCCTAGTTAACCTCCTCAGAGCCTATCCTTTTCGCGGTTCTCGTGATGTTTCGGTTTTTCCAGAATATCAATGAAGATCATTGTTTACACCCCACCCCAAAATATACACCCAAATCGCCTTAGCCTAACCCTTATGCACTCACTTTTAGTGCAAATGTTTGTTATCACCTTAAACCCTTAGTTCAATTATCTGGTTGCTTGCATGAGTTGCTAAGTCAAGTCATATCCTTTGTATACAGTTTTGGGACGATTGGGATTCATGGGAAAAGTTAAAGTTTATGAAATGACGGGAAGGGAACGTTAATTCAAATTCCCTTTGTTTGCGTAATAATGTACCCCAAGTGTTTTGATCTTTTCAATTCGGGTCAAATTAGTGTTAGAGTAATAAAAACTCAAGTGTAGGGATGTGCCTATAAATCCCTATCATTTTGATGTTACCGTAGAGGATGGTAGAGTAAAAGTGTATGAAAAAAAAAAATCGAAAAAAAAGAGAAAAAGAAAAAAATTAGAGTGTTAATATATATATATATATATATATATATATATATATATATATATATATATGGGCTACCATCCTACATCTATCCTTTAAATTTATGTTTGTTTATTTCCGTTACCTAGAGTTTTAGAGTGTCGAGTCTTGGCTTAGCAACGCCATTCTTCGTATGCATTTAACATAGAGATTTTTGACTTACCACCACTAAATAGCCTATCCCACCAAACCCTTGTTTCCCTACCGTAAACCTAACGTTACAACCCTTTAAAGACCTCTTTGATAGTCTTTCCTAGGTGCTTACGCCAAAGCGATGGAGGTTTGATCTATTCTCAAGCCTATGGTAATCTATGTACTAGGACCGGTTAATGAGTGTTTATTTTCCATTTCCAATTTGTTATATTCCATATACACCCGAGAGAGATGTGAGTATCCAAACACCCCATGTGAGGTGCTAGTATGTAATTTCCGTGCTTGTTATGACTTTTGCGGGGCTTATATGTGTTGTGGACCGTTTTGAATCAACGCTTCATGACCCCTAACTTATAAATTAATTGGCTAAAAGCACATTTGCTTGAGGACAAGCAAATAACAAGTGTAGGGATATTTGATAAGGTTTTAAAAGGTACCATTTTGAGGGGTCGTTTAAGCCCTTATTTGATCACTTTTGTATCCGTTATTGCTTAATATCGTTCCTTTTCACTTTTTAGGTCTCTTGAAGGCAAAATGCTGGAATGGCACTTATTTGGACGAAAAGGCGCGAATATACGAAGAAAATGGCCAAAGTCAGAATCGAGACACTCAAAGCTGCTGAAAACAGAAGGCGACAGCATCAGGTGTTAATTGCGACGCCGTCGGAGGATTTTTGTGACGATACAGAAGCCAAAAACCCTATTTTCAAGTGACGACGTCGGGCTTTAAAAGAGTAGGCCGTTGATACTCAGACGGCCTAGATGCAACCCAGACGACGTCAGAAGCTGAAGAGGACGGCGTCACAGACATAAGGTGACGTCGTCGCAAGGTTAACGTGGCCAAGACGAAACCCTAATGACGGCGACACGACGGCCTCACAAAACATAAGGGGACGCCGTCGCATATGTAATATTATATATAGAATCCGAATTTTTCAGTTTTAGGAGAGTCTTTTTGGAGTAAAAACCTAAAACCGAACCAAGGGTGTCTTGTTCAGTATTTTAGGGTTCCAAACTCTATCTTACATCAAGATAAGTATTTACTTCATCAATTTAATTATGTCTTTGATTATTTGTGTGTATGCTTGCATGTTCTCCATGTCCGGCTAATTTATTTGTGTGTTTGCTTAGGGAATATGAAACTTAATTATTAAATATTGATTGGTTGTTTCTTATCTTAGTTGATTAATGATCTAGTAATGCGATAGGTCATTCGTTGTGTACTTAATGCTTGATTCATCTTTGTGAACCTTAGAATATAATTACCTGAGTAGTTGTAAGCTAAACCATCCAAAGAGTGCCTTAGAGTAAGAGTTTATTATCCCTAGTGGGTTTTGCAGACGAGACCCTTTGGTTAGTTCAAAGAGTTAGGGAGAAACGCATACCCTACAACTTTAGACACACAACGCAACTAAGAATAAGATGTGACAACTCAACCATCAATAGGAGATAATTAAGGAGTAGTAAAACCTAAGTAAACACATCTTTAAACTATCATACGAGCACACATTAATTAGACATAGACTACCACCACCTTAGTTTAGATAATTAGATAATAGTAGAGTAATCGGTAGAAATACCAACCCCCCAAATCCAATACCCGAGATTCGTACTTTTCAATTTCCTAAAAAAACATAAAAAAAGATAAAAAATAATCTTCCTCAACCTTAACCTTAGCGTAGTAACTTCTCACTAGCATTCCTATTCCCCTAGAGAACGATATCAATACCCGTGGCTTACCCTAATACTACACTACAACGATTAGGTTCACTGCCTAGGGTGTTGAAAAACTTGCTCGACAAAAAGGAAGTTCCTTTGACCCCGAACGCGCTGCGTAAGCGTATCACTAAGTTTTCCTCAAGTCTACGCGTAAGCTATTCCTACGCGTAAGCTCTATTGTTACGCGTAAGTTGGTTTTCGACGCATAAGGTACTCTCTACGCTTAAGCTGATTTCTACGCATAAGGTTACTTCATCAACAAAGTTTCATTCGACTACAAAGATCCATCATCAACACAAGTTTCAAGATGTCTCAACCACCATACTCTAGCTACTTCCCTCATATGTATCCTCAACAACAACAACAACAACAACTCTATCAACAATACCCTCCACCATCACCACAACAAATGCAACAATTTCAACAACAATTTCCTCAAGGAGCAATTCCACCACAAATGATTCAACCACCCCTAAGTCTACAAGTACAACCTTACATAAACTTTCAAAATCAGCATCCATCCAAGTATGCTATGAAGGAACCGTCTTGGTTTGCAAAGATGTGTGAAGCTTTAAGTAGCCAACAATCCATTCATGAAGCTGGATCACTTGATAGACCTCCAATGCTCACTCCCGGAAACTACGATCAATGGGTGATAAGGTTCTTTAGGTTTTGTGATCTAAAGAAGCCACATGGAAAATTCTTGAAGAAGGTCATCCTTGAAGGTCCATTTCAGATGCCTACTCTAACTGTACCCGGAGATCCGAATGCTGTTCCACCAAGAGATGATATCACCAACGTTGTCGGTCTTGATCAACTTACTACTGACCAACTTCTACACTTAGAAGCCGATGAACTTGCAATGTAATATATCCTTTTGGGATTACCCAATATGATACTTCATAGTGTTGATGCTCAAAAGACTGCTAAAGCAGTGTGGAAACATATTCATCTTCTCATGGAAGGCACAAAACTCAATTAAGAGGATATGGAATCAAAAATCTACTTAGCATATGAACACTTCATGATTGAACTAGGGGAGACATTAGACTCATATCATCATCGATTTTTAGACATCATCAATGACTTGGAAAAACATAATATCATTATGCCAAGAATTGCAGTCAACACTAAGTTCCTAGTAGTCTTGGTCCTGATTGGGAAAAGTATGTTATTTTCATTTGTCAAGCGAAGAATCTTCATCATGCTACATACGGATTGTTGTACGACTATTTGAAACCCCACCAAAAGGAAGCTGACAGGGAAAGGATCATCCGTGGAGTCTCTGCTTCGCCTTCACTTCCGGATAATCAAACTCTAGCTTTGTGGGCTCAAGCGTGTTATCCTCAATTCCCTACTTTGCAAATTGTCTTCACAAATCCTCCACAACCAACTGCTACAATTACACCATATGATCCGTCATAGCAACAATCCCAAGAAACTCAATTGGATCCATACAACAACAACAATGATCAAGCACTTTACAGTGAACCTAATGAGGATGCAGAAGCTTTCGATGCATTGCAACAAGGGTTTGTCATGATTGCTAGAGCCTTCGGTCGATATTCCAACAAATCCAACAATCGCATTCGTACCTCATCAAACACAAGGAATCAAGCTGTTGTTAACAATGGACGTGTTGAAGTTCAGAATCGTGGTAATGTTCGTCAGATGGGTAGTGGTCAAGGGTTTATTGCTAATGGAAGGAATAACATGGGTGCTCCACAACAACGGCCTCAAGTGGTTGATCAAGGAAATGCTCAGACTAGGGTTAGTGGTCTTCGTTGTTATAACTGTAATGAGAAGGGTCATCTGGCTAATGCATGCCCTAAGCCGAGGACAAGAGGCAGTGCTTATCACAAAGAGGCTTTACTCTTGGCTCTCAAGGATGAAGCTGGTGGAACTCTAACCAACAAGGAACAAAGCTTCATGGCAAATGCAGATTATGATGATGACATGGAGGACTTGCAGGTTAATGCATCTGTGATGTTAATGGCAAACATGCAAGAACTACATATGAGTGACACAGGCCCAGTGTATGACACTGACGGCTTGTCTCAGGTACCGGATCAAACTATATTCATTTCTGATCTGATATCTCCGCCAACATCTGCATCCGACGAGGCTCAGAGTGTTCAACATGAGCCGTCTACATCTCATTCCGATGATAATCAAATAGATCTCGTAGTTATATTTGACGATCAAGATGACCTTATGGTTAATACTGACAATCAAGTTGACTTTGTGATTATATTTGAGGATCTAAATAATGATCGTGTTAAGACTCACGTTGAACAAGCTGAACCTGTGTCTCATCCAGATATTAAGCTCATGACCTTAATTACGGACCAAAAGTCTCGAATGGAAAAGTGCCAAGTCATCAATAAGAAATTACACGAGAAAATTGCACTTTTGACTAAGGATAATGAATGGTTAAAGTTCCAATTCAACATTTTTCAAACAAAAGAGAAACGTGAAAATGGTTTTGAAGTCGCATTTGCTAAATCATACCAAAATGAAAAATCTTTGGAAAAACAGATATGTGATCTAGTTGCATCCAAGAATGCATTGTTGTCTCATATAGAACAACTAAAATATGATCATAAACAACAACTTAACACTCTCACTTCGGAAACTCAAAAAGCCAAGTCTGAGTTGTTAACTTGTCAAAAACAGTTTTGTGAATACAAAAAGCATTAAAGGAAACAAATAGATGACTATCTTAAAGAAATTGTCGACTTACAAAACAAAATCAAAGAGTTTTGAAATGTTGTTTACAAACATGGTGAGTCAATCACAACTATTCAAAAGTTTACTTTTAAACCAAATCCAAATGGATATGGACCGAATCTTGCTGATTACAAACCAAAGTTTTCACATAGACCATTCAAACCAAATCCTCAAGTTTACAGTGCAGAACATAGAATTGATGATTCCATTATGAGTGTTGTTGAATATAATCGCATGAAGGAATTAGATGCAGATGACGAGAGTCGGTCAAAAATGGAAAATGTTGTTTATAACAAACCATTTAACTATTCAAAAGCCGTTACTTTCGTCACACAACAGGATAATTCTAACACACTGATAACGCTACACGCGTCGTTCGGGGTCAAGGAAACTTCCTTTTCATCGAGCAAGTTTTATAACACCCTAGGCAGTGAACCTAATCGTTGTAGTGTAGTAATTAGGGTAAGCCACGGGTATTGATATCGTTCTCTAGGGGAATAGGAATGCTAGTAAGAAGTTACTACGCTAAGGTTAAGGTTGAGGAAGATTATTTTTGTATTTTTATATTTTATGAAATGGAAAGGTACGAATCTCGGGTATTGGATTTGGGGGGGGGGTTGGTATTTCTACCGATTACTCTACTATTATCTAATTATCTAAACTAAGGTTGTGGGAGTCTATGTCTAATTAATGTGTGCTCGTATGATAGTTTAAAGATGTGTTTACTTAGGTTGTACTACTCCTTAATTATCTCCTATTGATGGTTGAGTTGTCACGTCCTTATTCTTAGTTGCGTTGTGTGTCTAAAGTTGTAGGGTATGCGTTTCTCCCTAACTCTTTGAACTTACCAAAGGGTCACGTCTACAAAACCCACTAGGGATAATAAACTCTTACTCTAAGGCACTCTTTGGATGGTTTAGCTTACAACTACTCAGGTAATTATATTCTAAGGTTCACAAAGATGAATCAAGCATTAAGTACACAACGAATGACCTATCGCATTACTAGATCATTAATCAACTAAGATAAGAAACAACCAATCAATATTCAATAATTAAGTTTCATACTTCCTAAGCAAACACACAAATAAATTAGCCGGACATGGAGAACATGCAAGCATACACACAAATAATCAAAGACATAATTGAATTAATAAAGTAAATACTTATCTTGATGTAAGATAGGGTTAAAAACCCTAAAATACTGTACAAGACACCTTAGGTTCGGTTTTAGGTTTTCACTCCAAAAGACTCTCTCTAAAACTGAAAAATTCGGATTCTATATATAAGATTACATATGCGACGGCGTCACCTTATGTTTCGTGACGCCATCATGTCGCCGTCATTAGGGTTTCGTCTTGGCCACGTTAACCTTGCGACGGCGTCACCTTACGTCCGTGACGCCGTCCTCTTCAGCTTCTGACGTCGTCTGGATTGCATCTAGGCCGTCTAAGTAGCGACGGCCTACTCTTTTACAACTGGACGTCGTCACTTGAAAATACGAGTTTTGGGTTCTGAACCGTCACAAAAATCCTCGGATGGCGTCGCAATTAGCACCTGATGTCGTCGCCTTCTATTTTCAGCAGCTGTGAGTGTCTCGATTTTGACTTTGGCCATTTTCTTCATATATTCGCGCCTTTTCGTCCAAATAAGTGCCATTCCAGCATTTTGCCTTCAAGAGGCCTAAAAAGTGAAAAGGAACGATATTAAGCAATAACGGATACAAAAGTGATCAAATAAGGACTTAAACGACCCCTCAAAATGGTACCTTTTAAAACCTTAACAAATATCCCTACACTTGTTATTTGCTTGTCCTCAAGCAAATGTGCTTTTAACCAATTAATTTATAAGTTAGTGGTCATGAAGCATTAATTCAAAACGGTCCACAACACATATAAGCCCCGCAAAAGTCATAACAAGCACGGAAATTACATACTAGCACCTCACATGGGGTGTTTGGATACTCACATCTCTCTCGGGTGTATATATGAAATATAACAAATAGGAAATGGCAGATAAACACTCATTAACCGGTCCTAGTACATAGATTAGCATAGGCTTGAGAATAGATCAAACCTCCATCGCTTTGGCGTAAGCACCTAGGAAAGACTATCAAAGAGGTCTTTTAAAGGGTTGTAATGTTAGGCTTACGGTAGGGAAACAAGGGTTTGGTGGGATAGGCTATTTAGTGGTGGTAAGTCAAAAATCGCTATGTTAAATGCATATGAAGAATGGCGTTGCTAAGCCAAGACTCGACACTCTAAACTCTAGATAACTGAAATAAACAAACATAAATTCAAAGATAGATGTAGGATGGTAGCCCGTATATATATATATATATATATATATATATATATATATATATATATATATATATATTTTTTTTACACTCTATATTTTTTTTTTCTTTTTCTCTTTTTCTATTTTTTTTTTTCGATTTTTTTTTTTTTTTTCATACACTTTTACTCTACCATCCTCTACGATAACATCAAAATACTAGGGATTTATAGGCATATCCCTACACTTGAGTTTTTATTACTCTAACACTAATTTGACCCGATTTGAAAAGATCCAAAACACTTGGGGTACATTATTATGCAAACAAAGGGAATTTGAATTTAACGTTCCCTTCCCGTCATTTCATAAACTTTAACTTTTCCCATGAATCCCAATCGTCCCAAAATTGTATACAAAGGATATGACTCGACTTAGCAACTTATGCAAGCAACTAGATAATTGAACTAAGGGTTTGGGGTGATAACAAACATATGCACTAAAAGTGAGTGCATAAGGGGTAGGCTAAGGCGATTTGGGTGTATATTTGGGGGTGGGGTGTAAACAATGCTCTTCATTGATATTCCGGAAAAACCGAAACATCACGAGAACCGCGAAAAGGATAGGCTCTGAGGGGTTAACTAGGGGTATCGTGTACTAAAGATGAGTACAACGCAAAAGGTATGGGGGAATTACTCAACCGATATGGAAGAAGTAATTATATTACGGGTATCAAACAAGGGTTATCCTAACAAACCATTTAACTATTCAAAAGCCGTTACTTTCGTCACACAACAGGATAATTCTAACACACTGATAACGCTACACGCGTCGTTCGGGGTCAAGGAAACTTCCTTTTCATCGAGCAAGTTTTATAACACCCTAGGCAGTGAACCTAATCGTTGTAGTGTAGTAATTAGGGTAAGCCACGGGTATTGATATCGTTCTCTAGGGGAATAGGAATGCTAGTAAGAAGTTACTACGCTAAGGTTAAGGTTGAGGAAGATTATTTTTGTATTTTTATATTTTATGAAATGGAAAGGTACGAATCTCGGGTATTGGATTTGGGGGGGGGGGTTGGTATTTCTACCGATTACTCTACTATTATCTAATTATCTAAACTAAGGTTGTGGGAGTCTATGTCTAATTAATGTGTGCTCGTATGATAGTTTAAAGATGTGTTTACTTAGGTTGTACCACTCCTTAATTATCTCCTATTGATGGTTGAGTTGTCACGTCCTTATTCTTAGTTGCGTTGTGTGTCTAAAGTTGTAGGGTATGCGTTTCTCCCTAACTCTTTGAACTTACCAAAGGGTCTCGTCTACAAAACCCACTAGGGATAATAAACTCTTACTCTAAGGCACTCTTTGGATGGTTTAGCTTACAACTACTCAGGTAATTATATTCTAAGGTTCACAAAGATGAATCAAGCATTAAGTACACAACGAATGACCTATCGCATTACTAGATCATTAATCAACTAAGATAAGAAACAACCAATCAATATTCAATAATTAAGTTTCATACTTCCTAAGCAAACATACAAATAAATTAGCCGGACATGGAGAACATGCAAGCATACACACAAATAATCAAAGACATAATTGAATTAATGAAGTAAATACTTATCTTGATGTAAGATAGGGTTAAAAACCCTAAAATACTATACAAGACACCTTAGGTTCGGTTTTAGGTTTTCACTCCAAAAGACTCTCTCTAAAACTAAAAAATTCGGATTCTATATATAAGATTACATATGCGACGGCGTCACCTTATGTTTCGTGACGCCATCATGTCGCCGTCATTAGGGTTTCGTCTTGGCCACGTTAACCTTGCGACGGCGTCACCTTATGTCCGTGACGCCGTCCTCTTCAGCTTCTGACGTCGTCTGGATTGCATCTAGGCCGTCTAAGTAGCGACGGCCTACTCTTTTACAACTGGACGTCGTCACTTGAAAATACGAGTTTTGGGTTCTGAACCGTCACAAAAATCCTCGGATGGCGTCGCAATTAGCACCTGACGTCGTCGCCTTCTATTTTCAGCAGCTGTGAGTGTCTCGATTTTGACTTTGGCCATTTTCTTCATATATTCGCGCCTTTTCGTCCAAATAAGTGCCATTCCAGCATTTTGCCTTCAAGAGGCCTAAAAAGTGAAAAGGAACGATATTAAGCAATAACGGATACAAAAGTGATCAAATAAGGACTTAAACGACCCCTCAAAATGGTACCTTTTAAAACCTTAACAAATATCCCTACACTTGTTATTTGCTTGTCCTCAAGCAAATGTGCTTTTAACCAATTAATTTATAAGTTAGGGGTCATGAAGCATTAATTCAAAACGGTCCACAACACATATAAGCCCCGCAAAAGTCATAACAAGCACGGAAATTACATACTAGCACCTCACATGGGGTGTTTGGATACTCACATCTCTCTCGGGTGTATATATGAAATATAACAAATAGGAAATGGAAGATAAACACTCATTAACCGGTCCTAGTACATAGATTACCATAGGCTTGAGAATAAATCAAACCTCCATCGCTTTGGCGTAAGCACCTAGGAAAGACTATCAAAGAGGTCTTTTAAAGGGTTGTAATGTTAGGCTTACGGTAGGGAAACAAGGGTTTGGTGGGATAGGCTATTTAGTGGTGGTAAGTCAAAAATCTCTATGTTAAATGCATATGAAGAATGGCGTTGCTAAGCCAAGACTCGACACTCTAAACTCTAGATAACTGAAATAAACAAACATAAATTCAAAGATAGATGTAGGATGGTAGCCCGTATATATATATATATATATATATATATATATATATATATATATATATATATATATATATATATATATATTTTACACTCTATATTTTTTTTTTTCTTTTTCTCTTTTTCTATTTTTTTTTTCGATTTTTTTTTTTTTTTTTTTTTCATACACTTTTACTCTACCATCCTCTACGATAACATCAAAATACTAGGGATTTATAGGCATATCCCTACACTTGAGTTTTTATTACTCTAACACTAATTTGACCCGATTTGAAAAGATCCAAAACACTTGGGGTACATTATTATGCAAACAAAGGGAATTTGAATTTAACGTTCCCTTCCCGTCATTTCATAAACTTTAACTTTTCCCATGAATCCCAATCGTCCCAAAACTGTATACAAAGGATATGACTCGACTTAGCAACTTATGCAAGCAACTAGATAATTGAACTAAGGGTTTGGGGTGATAACAAACATTTGCACTAAAAGTGAGTGCATAAGGGGTAGGCTAAGGCGATTTGGGTGTATATTTGGGGGTGGGGTGTAAACAATGCTCTTCATTGATATTCCGGAAAAACCGAAACATCACGAGAACCGCGAAAAGGATAGGCTCTGAGGGGTTAACTAGGGGTATCGTGTACTAAAGATGAGTACAACGCAAAAGGTGTGGGGGAATTACTCAACCGATATGGAAGAAGTAATTATATTACGGGTATCAAACAAGGGTTATCCTAATGCCTCTTATCATTTAGTTATTCCTAACTACACAAGTGTAGCCTCACTTGCGATCTCGGAATGCATCACAAAACAAGTTCTAGAATCTAATATACTACCGGTTCACACTCTAAGCATTGAAGGTGAATGCTTTAATTCCTACTAATCTAAGGGCGATCCTCACATTTTGGTGGAATTTGGGTGGTAAAGGGTTTTTGTGCTAGTCATGCAACTTCCTATCCATGAGACGCTTTTGTTAAGACAAATGGCCCACTCCTATATGTCATGAAAAATTTTAAATTTGGTGCCAAAATTACCCTAACCGACATTTCCTCATGGTTTATTACACAATCAAAATTGGACAAAGCAAATAGTCAAGGATAAGCATAGTTTCAAAGTTCCCGTTTTAGTTTCCCTCCCTACACTTAAACTGAACATTGTCCCCAATGTTCCCCGAAAGTATCAAAGTTATGATAAAAGAAGGTAATTAAAAATGAAAGAAACTAGTACTCCCCTGATTAGCTCGGTAGGATCCGTGTAAAGTGGTGGTTAAATCCTTTTCAAGAAGAATTATTGCGTGAAAAGCTCCTTCCAATCTTATGTAACTTCTTCTTGACAAACTAAACCTGCACACTTGAAGAAAACAAACGAAACCTTCGCGTAAAATCGGCGGTAATAATATATATAAGACTCGATTTAAACTAGGATATAATGCTTGTCGAATGGATGTTTACATAATTTCTAAGAAAATTAAGACCTGGAAAATTCCAAAAATTTATAAGTAGCTCAGAAAACGAGAAAAAAGTAATCTGATGTTTTTACTCCTTCCTGACGCCGTCAGGTTGCAATCCTGACGCCGTCTGGTTATCCTGACAAAAACTGGTCTGCGATTTTCTGGAAAAAATTCTGGAAAATTTACATCTTTAGAATCTGGAAAAATTTCTGCAAAACATCCATTATGACTCGATACAAGCATTTGACTCGAACAAACAAACATAAATATCTTTTAGTTAATTGTTATTCTCATGTTTACGTTTCTTTTGAAAACGTGTGTAATCCTCCCTACACTTATCCTTCATGTAAAATACCTTTATATGCAATTAAGACGAAGTTAAAAACAAAATAAAGCATTTTTACAAATTTAAACATGAGGATCAACAATTAATAAAAGATATATGACACTAACAAGCAAACAATTAAGCATGGGTTGCCTCCCACGAAGCGCTTTTCTTTATTTAAGAGTCTTGTAGCTAGACTCATAGTCGTGCTCCTACGTTTCCTCACCACCGCCCTCTTGACGGTCTCTAATGGGGGATTCCATGTTGTAGAAGTGCCCTAAAATGCACTTCTCTAAGAGTTCATCCTCTCCCCAATCGGTCCTATATTCCGGTCCTAGGCTCAAGCAATCCTTATAGAATCCGAAAATCTTAGCCATAACATAATCAACACCTTTTTCCCTATCCTCATCATTCCTATAATAGACCGACAGTTTAAGTTCCTTTTCATCATTAGAGAGTGATGAAAACTTCTCAATCTTAAACGGCATTTGGTAAGCTATGTCATCGGTCTCATTCTTGAATCGCACTACTCCTAACGAGGGGTCATAGGTCATCCCGGTGCTTTCTATGAAAGGTTTTCCTAGAATAACATGGGACAAGCTAGGGTCTATGGCCGTGCTAATATCATCCACAATTATGAAGTCAGTAGGAAACGCGAAACTACCTACATAAACGGGCAATCCCTTAATTCTTCCGAGAAAATTGCAACTAACATTAGGATCATTGGGGTCTTGCCTAGTTGGAATAGGCTTCTTCAATATCCAATTGTAGTAGGTGCTAGTCATTATGTTGATTGGGGACTTGCGATCAATGTAGGCTTTTGCCACAAAAAGGTATCCTATGAAACATGGTATGTTAAGATTCCAAGGTTTCCCAAACTTGATTCGAGGACTTTTCCTAACATACATGTGACGAAGGTCATGCACTAAGTGAGGGTGGCGAGATAGTTCTTCTTCCGTAGGAAATTTGTTGAAATAGTCAATGTCTACTTCATCTACTTCCTCGGGTGTTTCATCATCCACAAGTGTATAGTCCTCTTCGTCATTTGTTTCATTAGGTTCAACTAAGGCGATGGTATTGACGAATTGGACATGCTTAGTTAGCTTGCTTGGATCCTTAATCTCTATACCTGAAGGCTCGGGAGTTGAGATAGCACTAACCTTCTTATCTCTATTAGTTATGGCTTTCAAAAGGTTGTCTATTTTCCTATCCATCTCGGCTTGTTGATGGTTAAAGCGGTCCGAGAGCTTAGCCATTTGGGTTTCTTGGGATGAAACTAGGTTTTTCAACATCCCTTCGACGTTTTGTTGGTTAGGACCGTTAGGTGGGGGCCATGAGAAATCATTGGAGGTGAATTCTTTGGTTTGTCCCCAGTAGAAGTCGGGCTTGCCTTTCCATGCCTCTCGGGTTTCATTGAAATTCCTAGGTCCGCGTATTGTAGGGAATCTTCCTCCCGTTCCATTAATACGTGAGGATGCGTAGTCAACGGAAGCATGTTCAGGGGATCGAGTGCTAGTGCGCGTGTTATGAGGATCACAAAATGGCTCACACGAGGAAGAAACTTTGTTCACATGGTGTGAAGATTTAGGATTTTCGTAGGAGCTCATGAGGAATCTAACTTGATCTTCAAGTTCGATCATCCTACGGTCGGAAGGGGGCAAGGAGATTGCCTTAACGGTTTTGGGCAGCTCACGGGGGTCATCCCAACTTTCGTTGTCATAGAGGGCGAGGTCCTCTATTATACCCCATGATTCTTCTGCGGTGAGATCACTAAGTTTTCCACCGGCCGCTTGGTCAATGGATCGCTTAGTGGGAAAGTTGACATGATCATAAAAGATTTGGACTTGGAGCCAAAGATCAATGCCGTGATGAGGGACTTTATGAAGTAAGTCCTTGAATCGGGTCCATGCTTTGTAGAGAGATTTACCTTGACGTTGTTGGAACATCAAGATGTCATTCCTAAGCTTAGTGGTTCTCCCCGGTGGGAAAAATTGAGCAAGGAAGCGAGAGGTAAGATCATCCCAACTTGAGATGGAGCCGGCGGGAAGTCGCTCAAGCCAATTACTAGCTTGGTCCCGTAGAGAGAATTGGAAGAGACGCAGGCGCGTGGTCTCCCGAGTAGTAGCATCAAGGTCGATGGAATCGACAATTTTGAGGAAATCCCTCAGATGCTGATTTGGATCTTCGGAACGAAGTCCATGGAATGCACATCCGTTTTGCACCAACCGGATGGTGTCGGATCGCAGGGCCGTAGTTTGGGCTTGGTCGGGAAGCTCAATGGTGTTCCTATAGCCTAGGTGGCTTGGTCTTGAGTATTCACCAAGAGTACGGGCTCTTGGCGGGTCATTTGGCGGTGGGTTGATGAGTGGTGGTTGGTTATCACCTTCCATGATGAAGAGTGTTGGGTGTTACGAACAAAAGGTCACGAAGAAGGGGGATAGACTAAAAGAAAGCTAAAAAAAATGAGAAAAATTTACTTGATAGGAATCAAGCAAAGAACCTAAACGAGGTGGACTACTAACTAGCTATTCTATTCCCCGGCAGCGGCGCCAAAAATTTGATAACGCTACACGCGTCGTTCGGGGTCAAGGAAACTTCCTTTTCTTCGAGCAAGTTTTATAACACCCTAGGCAGTAAACCTAATCGTTGTAGTGTAGTAATTAGGGTAAGCCACGGGTATTGATATCATTCTCTAGGGGAATAGGAATGCTAGTAAGAAGTTACTACGCTAAGGTTAAGGTTGAGGAAGATTATTTTTGAATTTTTATATTTTATGAAATGGAAAGGTACGAATCTCGGGTATTGGATTTGGGCGGGGGGGGGGGGGGGTTGGTATTTCTACCGATTACTCTACTATTATCTAATTATCTAAACTAAGGTTGTGGGAGTCTATGTCAAATTAATGTGTGCTCGTATGATAGTTTAAAGATGTGTTTACTTAGGTTGTACTACTCCTTAATTATCTCCTATTGATGGTTGAGTTGTCACGTCCTTATTCTTAGTTGCGTTGTGTGTCTAAAGTTGTAGGGTATGCGTTTCTCCCTAACTCTTTGAACTTACCAAAGGGTCTCGTCTACAAAACCCACTAGGGATAATAAACTCTTACTCTAAGGCACTCTTTGGATGGTTTAGCTTACAACTACTCAGGTAATTATATTCTAAGGTTCACAAAGATGAATCAAGCATTAAGTACACAACGAATGACCTATCGCATTACTAGATCATTAATCAACTAAGATAAGAAACAACCAATCAATATTCAATAATTAAGTTTCATACTTCCTAAGCAAACACACAAATAAATTAGCCGGACATGGAGAACATGCAAGCATACACACAAATAATCAAAGACATAATTGAATTAGTGAAGTAAATACTTATCTTGATGTAAGATAGGGTTAAAAACCCTAAAATACTGTACAAGACACCTTAGGTTCGGTTTTAGGTTTTCACTCCAAAAGACTCTCTCTAAAACTGAAAAATTCGGATTCTATATATAAGATTACATATGCGACGGCGTCACCTTATGTTTCATGACGCCGTCGTGTCGCCGTCATTAGGGTTTCGTCTTGGCCACGTTAACCTTGCGACGGCGTCACCTTATGTCCGTGACGCCGTCCTCTTCAGCTTCTGACGTCGTCTGGATTGCATCTAGGCCGTCTGAGTAGCGACGGCCTACTCTTTTACAACTGGACGTCGTCACTTGAAAATACGAGTTTTGGGTTCTGAACCGTCACAAAAAACCTCGGACGGCGTCGCAATTAGCACCTGATGCCGTCGCCTTCTATTTTCAGCAGCTGTGAGTGTCTCGATTTCGACTTTGGCCATTTTCTTCATATATTCGCGCCTTTTCGTCCAAATAAGTGCCATTCCAGCATTTTGCCTTCAAGAGGCCTAAAAAGTGAAAAGGAACGATATTAAGCAATAATGGATACAAAAGTGATCAAATAAGGACTTAAACGACCCCTCAAAATGGTACCTTTTAAAACCTTATTACACACCTTGGGTTATCACACCTACTTCTGAGTCTTCTAATGTTGGTCTCGAACCAAATACTGCACAAATTAATGGTCCTTTACCTTCACTTAGTGAAGTAAAAACAATGCCAGAACAATCTCACATTCTTAAATATTTTGAAACATTCTTATCGGACATCAAACTTTTGAAACGTGAAATTGAAATCAATTCTGAAATAAAAGTTGAACATTTTCAATCGCTTCATGCGCGAGAACAAAGAGATATTTTTCAGAAAAGAATTTTACCTCATGTCCGAAATTTGAAAATGTGTGCAATATATTGGGAAAAGGATTTTCACAAGAAGTTTGGACTTATGAAAAAAAATTTCGAGAAAACAGAAACATCGATTTCAAATACTAAACGTAAAAAGAAAATGTTACGAAAAGATGTTGATCGATTCTTGGAAGATGTTATCAATGCTGATACCATAAATGTTGTGTTACTACATACTGTTGCAGATGCATTTGATTATATCGCTGTTGATTCTGTTGAAAATATTGAGAATACCGATAATGTGTCACAAATCAAGTCTTTAAAAGTTGAAAATGAGCGATTGTTTAATGAGCTTTCGAATGCAAAATGTCGTCTTCAATGGTGTCAAAAAGATTGTCAAAATCGAGAACTCGCTTTGCAAAAAAAAATCAACCAGTTGCACACAAAAACTCTTAATCCAAAACTTGAGCAACTGGATGATCAAAACGTGTCTTTGAAGTGTCAAATTTCAAAATATGAACAAGAAATTTCAAAAGTTAAAATAGAATATGGTGTCATATTTGATTTACTCAAAAAGACTCATGCTCAAGCGTCCAAAGATCTTGATGATCATCTTGCATATACCAAAGATGTTTTACGACAAAATGGAAACACTCGCTCTGAAAATCTAGATTTGTTACACACTGACCATGATCTAAAAGCAGAGTTGGTGAAACTTAAGCAAGATAGGAATAGTAACACAAACATTATTACACCAAGGATTCTTAAACTGCCTGATGACACATCACAAGCAACTAATGTGCTTCCCTCTACTGAAACAGGAATAGTTGCCTCTTTTCCCAACGCTAGCACTTCACAGCTTAAGAGCACCACAAGGAAGAATAGGAAGTTGAGACGTAAGAAAAGAACAATAAAGACCTCTGAAGTAGAAGAACACCTTAGGACTTTGAATAAAACTCAAGTTGCACCCACTTTAGATATTGCGTCTGACAAATGTAATGGAAAAAGTGATGTAACGAATGCTGAATCTTTAAATACTTTAAATGTTATGTTTGAAGCTTCTTGTGTTGGTTTTCGTAAACGCATGTTTTCTGGTTGTCATTATAAGTGTGTGGCTAATGTTAGCTTATCTCGTAAGCGGAATATTAGAAAACGGAATACCTCTAGGACCACTAATGCTTCTAAGTCTGTGCTAGGTAAACTACCCTCTAGTGTTCCGGCTACGATCATTAATGTACCCTTAGAACCCCCCTCACCTCCTAGGAAGAACTTATCACCTAGTTCATTTACTAAGACCAAAGCTAAGACTAGTTGGAGATGGCAGAAATGGTTACATAATACACTTGGCTTTAAATGGATACCTAAAATCATAAACATGTGTGTTTCAACTATAACTGCATCGGAACCCTCTAACTCTTCGGGTTCCACATCTACTTCTATTCCATCTGTGTCGTCTGTGTGTAATGCAGGTGATACAGATCATCCTCTAGGTTGTTGATATCAGATGTTCCCGACACATGACAGGCAATCTAAAACTGTTATCAAACTTTGTTTCAAATTTCATTGGCACTGTTAGATTTGGGAATGATCACTTTGCGGCTATCATGGGCTTCAGAGATTACATCAATGGTAACATCGAAATCAGCAAAGTTTATTATGTGGAAGGTCTTGGTCACAATCTATTTTCAGTCGGTCAATTTTTTGATGGAGATTTGGAAGTTGCTTTTTGGGAGAAAACTTGTTTCATTCGTGATCTACAAGGAAACGATCTTATGTCTGGTCAACGCACATCAAGTCTTTACACAATCTCAATGCAAGACATGATTGCTTCATCTCCCATCTGTCTACTTTCTAAGGCAACATCTACAAAATCTTGGCTATGGCACCGTCGAATTTCACATTTAAACTTTCAAACCATAACCAACCTTGCACATTTCAAACTTGTTGAAGGTCTCTCAAAATTTCGGTATTCTAAAGATCATATATGCTCAGCTTGTGAACAAGGGAAAAGCACTCGTGCTCACTTTCCTTCAAAGATGGAACATAGCTCTCAACATGTGCTTCATCTTCTTCACATGAATTTGTGTGGTCCGATGCGTGTGCAGACGATTAATGGCAAACGCTACATTTTGGTAATTGTTGATGACTACTTAAGATGTACTTGGGTTTATTTTCTTCGAAGTAAAGATCAAGCTCCACAGATGATCATCACCTTTCTCACGAAAATTCAAGTTCAGCTCCGAAACACAGTCAGACAAATCAGAACAGACAAAAGAACTGAATTTGTGAATCAAACTCTACGTGCTTATTATGAGAAAGTAGGAATTGAGCATCAAACATCCATTGCACGAACACCAGAACAAAACGGAGTTGTTGAAAGACGAAACCGTACGTTAGTGGAAGCTGCAAGAACGATGTTGATAAATGCAAAACTTCCAGATTACTTGTGGGCTGAAGCCGTGTCAACTGCATGCTACACTCAGAACCATTCAATGATTACCAAACGCCACAACAAAACACCTTTTGAGCTTATACACAACCGTAAACCAAATCTCAAACACTTTCATGTATTTGGATCCCTTTGTTACCCAAATAATGATCGTGATAAATTTGGTAAGCTCAAAGCTAAAGCTGACATAGGAGTATTTGTTGGATACTGTGAAAACTCTAAGGGTTACCGGATCTGGAATCGTCGTACAAGGGAGATTATGGAAACGATTCATGCAAATTTCGATGAGCTTACAGAATGGCTTCTGGGCAAAACAGCTTGGAACCCGGTCATAACCGTCTAAACTTCCCCCAAACCCCATCATCAGCTGAACCAAGCCTACAGCTTACTCGTCAACAAATGGAACAACTATTTACTCCTCTGTTTAGTGATGATATTGATCAACGTGCTCCAGATGTATCAAATGTTTCCGCTGCTCAACCTAATAATAATCCAATACCTGATACACCTGAAACAACAACAACTGTTGAAGAAGCACCTCTAATTGATTCTACAACAACAGCCGAACAAACCACATCCAATGACACTGAACCAGCTGATGATCTTCTGAACCACAAAGTACCCCAACCTGCAGATTATGATCCAAATGCGTTCTTCAACCCTTTTGCAAATGAAACTGCCACTTATGATGTTGCGGAATCATCTACAAGCCATTTGAATCCTCCTAATCTGTAAAATTTATATCAACATCAACCCTCCACACATCGTTGGACTAAATACCATCCTCTTGTGAATATTATTGGAAATCCGAATCAACCGGTCAAAACTAGACAACGCCTTCAGACCGACGGTGAACATTGCATTTATGCACTTACCATCTAAGGAACCCATGACATATGACAACTGGATTGAATCTATGCAAGAAGAACTTAACCAGTTTAAACATCTTGAAGTATGGGAATTGGTTGAAAAACCAATTGGGGTCTATGTTATTGGTTTGAAATGGATTTGGAAAAATAAATTGGATGCTGAAGGTACGGTTATCAGAAATAAGTCACGTCCGGTGGCTAAGGGTTATACACAAGAAGAATGAATTGACTACGAGGAATCATTCGCACCGGTTGCTAGACTTTAGGCTGTACGGATTTTTCTGGCATTTGCGGCTCACATTAACATCACGGTCTTTCAAATGGACGTCAAAACTACTTTTCTGAATGGTAAACTGAAGGAAACGGTCTATGTTAGTCAGCCAGAAGGATTTGTTGATCCAGAGTTCCCTAATCACGTCTACAAACTGAACAAGGCTCTCTACGGTCTCAAATAAGCCCCTCGGGCGTGGTATGATAAGTTGTCATCCTTTCTCATCTCTCATAATTTCGTCAAAGGATCGGTCGACCCAACACTATTCATACAATATCACGGGGAACACATTTTAATCGTTCAAATTTATGTGGATGACATCATTTTTGGGTCAACACATATAAAGTACTCAAACGTTTTTTCAAAACTTATGAAAAAACATTTTGAAATGTCCATGATGGGTGAACTTACGTTCTTTCTAGGATTGCACGTTCATCAATCACCCCGTGGTATTTTCTTGATTCAGTCCAAATATGCTCTTGAAATTTTAAACAAACATGGAATGCAAAACTGTGATACCTATGCCACACCAATGGCACATACCAAGAAACTGGACGCTGATTCGCATGGGAAATTGGTTGACCCTACCAAATACCAAAGTATTATTGGGTCTCTCATGTATCTAACAGCCAGTAGGCCTGACATTGTCTTTGCTGTATATCTTTGCTCCCGTTATCAGTCAAGACCAACTGTAACTCACCTCTATGACGCTAAAAGAATCCTCCGATACATCAAGGGAACCATTAACTTGGGAATCTGGTATCCGAAGGATTCTGGTTTTGAACTAATAGCCTTTTCAGACGCTGATCACGCAGGTTACTTAGATTCTCAGAAAAGTACTTCAGGAGCTCTACAATTTCTTGGTGATAAACTGGTGTCATGGCAATCGAAGAAGCAGGATTTTACATCACTGTCCTCAACTGAAGCAGAATATGTAGCCATGTCGGCGTGTTGTGCTCAAGTCATTTGGATGAGAACACAACTCAAAGACTATGGTTACGTTATTGACAGAATCCCGATGTACTGCGACAATCGAAGTGCTATTGCAATCTCGTGCAACTCCGTCCAACATTCAAAGGGTACCGTTGAATTATATTTTGTGGGTACTGAATATCAACTGGCAGACCTTTTCACCAAAGCCTTAGCTCCTGCTAGGTTTACTGAGTTGGTCCACGGGATTGGTATGCGGTGTTTGACTCCAGAGGAACTGGATGAACTTTTAAAACAATATTAAAACCAGTCAAACACCAAAATCTCTTTTGTAAATAAAATTTTCAAAAACAAAAATAGAAAAATATAAAATATGATAAAACACAAAAATATTCTTCTATCTAATTTATTTCAAACATTTCAAGTACAAAACTTTCGTCAACACTTTGTTCTATCAAATTTGTAACATTTTTTCTGAACAAGTGTTGAGGGGGAGAAAGTAAATATTTTCTTTTTCATAAAACCTTGTACTTGCATGTTACCCTAAACTGGTTGTGATTACGTTTCTTGCTTCTTTACACTCCTCGGACTCAAACTTATAAAATTTCTATATTTTCAAAGTCGAGGGGGAGTGTCGTTAAGTTTCTTTCCAAATATCATGCTTTACTTAACCAAAATGGAAGTTATGGGCTATGGATGAAAATGGTTGAGGTGGAGGGACCAAAACTGTCAAAAGCTTAAAGTTATTTTTTTACAAAACCTTCCACCTATTTTTCTTTAACATTTATTACACTCATTAATAATTCAACCACCTTCATCTACGCCTAAGATCAAATCCTCAAATCCGTGTGTTAAATCTCAAATTTGTAAGTGGTTTAAGCTTTCTTGAGCAATTTTAAACAATGGTTTTTAATCGTATTCAAATCTAACGGTTAGATTTTATACAAAGGATGATTTTGTGTTCTACGCGTATGCGTATGAATATGAAATCACCATTGGGTGTTTATGATGAAAAAGATTGTGTCAAAATGTTTAAAAACAAGTGTTATGAACATTTTCATCAAAAAGATCTACCCAGAAACCATTCTTGATCTTAATCGTAACTTAGGGTTTATACGAAGATTTGGGTATTTCCTATTGAGAGTGTTTATGGATAATTATGTGCTTGAATGTTGATTGTTACATGCTTAATTAACCAAAACCTACCTTGTATCATACCCAGAAACTCCAGTTTTGCTTGATTGAGATTTAGGGTTTATGAACACGTTAAAATGGGCATTTTTAATTCTTGAGGTTTTTGATGTTAAAAATTATTCCAGTTAACTCATAGGGTCTCTAAGATATCCCAGAAAAGTTTTGGGTGAATTCCCATGGTTAAATCTCTTAGGCGTAGGATTTGAATATTTAGGGTTTAAACCTTACGCTTAAGATATATCTACGCATAACTGATATCTATTGAGATTCCATGTGAGGATGAAAGAGGTTGAATAATAGTGTTAATGGATATGTTATGATGAATTTATTTCAGGTTATTACGCGTACAAAATCAGAATCAAGGTTAAAATGGAATTCTACGCATAAGGATCACCTTACGCGCAGAAGGTTACACGTAAGAAAAATCTTACGCGTAACTCTTACGCGTAAGGTTCTATAAGCGGACTACGCATATCCTGTGAAGGATATGCGTAAACTTGAGTCTTACGCATAAGGTTCACTCTTACGAGTAAACCTTACGCATAAGCTCTCACATACGCTTACGCGTAAGCCTTATGCTAAGAATTCTTTTCCTACGTGTAAGATTTCTTACGCGTAAGAGGAGTTCCTACGCATAAGATTGTGACTACGCGTATGGTCACACAATGTTTACGCATAAGCTTGCAATTTTTACGCTTAAGCCTTATGTTAACCTTACTTATGAATTGTTACGCGTACAAACTTGTAAATAAATAACTCATAACGTCACGAACCAAAATGTCACTAATAAGCTATAGTGGTTATAATGTTGTGTGACTCAGTGCAAATTTAGACTTTAAAATTCAAAATTAATAAACTCACGAAACTTATCACGACTACTTTGGACTATTGGACAAACAAGTGACACTGGACTCGCAACATTCATTAACATAACATATTCATTAATTGGACAATAAAATCAACTTTTGACTAACGTAATGTCTTTCGATATGTTGGTTCTTTCGGCTCAATATCTTTCAGATCACAATATGGTCGTCACAATGGAAAATGTTAACGCACCAAACGTACTCACAATGGAAGATATTTTCCCTACCGGTTACAACATGAAGATTGGAAAGAATAACCTCAAAGTGGACTTTGATAACTTCACATGATCTGAGTCTTTATGCCGTATTGCTGTGGACATTCTGAAGACTCATCCCTATAGTAACATGCTCACCAATTCAGCAACAGTACCAGAAATCTATATCCATCAGTTCTGGCACACTATGAAGAAAGCTGATGGTCAAGATGCGGTCACGGTGACTCTCAACAACAAACAATTCACCGTCACGGTTGCGGATTTAAGAGCAAATCTTCTGCTCCCTGCTATCCATCCTGCTGAATATGTTGTCACTCCATCGGAAGAGGCTACACTCCGATTCGATATTGGCTATGATGAAGCTGCTGGGATCATTACTAAACATTCTTCGGTCGACTTAAAGAACATCCCTCAGCCGTGGAGAACATTATACATCATGATTGCCAAGTCTGTTTCTGGACGTGATAGCGGTTATGAGCATCCTAAGCTCATGGAACTGCAAATATTCTGGGGCATGGTCAACAAGATACATATTGACTTCGCAAGTCTGATTTGGGAAGACATGATGTCTTACCTCAAGAAGCCTGGCACCAAGGTCCCCTACATCAGATACACTAAGCTTTCGATCCAAAGGATACTCGGGAATAATCTGGACATTCCCTTGAGACTTGATGACCCAAACAATCACTCCGCGTTGTTTGAGCCTACACTAAATGTTGTCAGATTCAAAGACTCAACAAGAAAGAAACAAGGTGTTGTACTGACAGACTGCCTTCTCACTGATGATATCAAGCATCTTCAATCATACTAACGATATCAAGAAGTAGTAGCATCAGGCAAAGTTGGCTTCATGGATGAAAAGTCTTCCGCCATACCTGTTAGGAAGACCAGGAGAGATAGTACTGGAAGTATAGCAAGCACTGGAAGTGCCCTTAAGTATCCAAAGAGAAATCCTTCACAAAAAAAAGAAAAGTTCCATCAAAGGTTGCCATTCCTAATCCTCAAACGGCACCTAAATTAATGGACGAAGACTCCGAGGATACTGAAACAGATGAGGAGGTTCACTATTCTGAGTCTGTTAAACGACAACAGTTGAGAAACCTTCTAGTCCCAAAACTGACAAGGGTAAAACTCCAGTTGAAGAGCAGGAAGAAGAAGATAGTTCAGATGATGAACCAAAGGATGAGGATAAAGACTACAGAAAAACACTGAAGAATCTCAGGCTACAACATGTTGCTAAGGAATTTAATCTTCAACAGACTAGAGGCCCTGGAGGTTCCACCGATGGATAAAGACTATCGGCTCGTGCTATGTTGTCTCCGATGGTGAATTGATATCGAAGCTGGTATTGCAAATGTCTCAACGATCTGGCACTTTCACTTCTGACGAAGCTAAACTATTTGAGGCATTGCTGGAATATCAACTCAAAACATCGTGCAAAGAGTCCGCTGAAAGGGTGAAACAACCAAGAGATGATGACGATGCTGACAAGGATTCCGAGCCTAAACGTCCACAGAAAACTGGCGAATCCTCTTCTATCCCTCCACCACCCCAAAAGACCACCACCACAAGAAGATCTCCACAACGTTCTCCTGCTAAAGACAAACCTCAGGACTCTCACCACCAACGGAGAAAACTGGTGATCATTTTGAATACACTGGTGGTGATGACGAGGAGATTCCTGAGCCCCAACAACAACCCCCCTCCTTCTACATCAACTAAGCAACCAGCATCATCCTCCAAGCCAAAGAAGAAAAAGTCAACATCAGTTGTATCATGGCTAGATGAAGATGAAACTGAAGAATATGAGTGGTTTTCAAAGCTTGTTGATGCAACCCTTCAGTTATCAGAAGGCCAAGAACCGATAGATGGTAGAACTATGGAGCAGGTCAAGATTATCCAGGAAAAGTTCAAGGTGAAGAAGATGACGAAAGCAGAGTTGAAACGAATCAAGAACGACGCTTTTCAACTGCTTAAGGACAACTCTGCCAGTGCCATAGAAGTCGAATATCATCTCGACAACATAGCACGAGCCATGTCCAACAACATTGATTGACTCAACCCTAAATCCAGTATCGACTTCACCAGACCTGACAAGGCTCCATACTACACCGACTGGACAAAGCAACTACCCACCATTGGCCGACCTGATCAACCGAATATTCCCTACCGATATTTCTTCAACAATGACCTGGAATTTCTTCAGCACGGTAGCGATGTTAGCAAGAAATACGCTACCTCACTCACCTTCCCTTTCCCGGCAGCAATCTTCTCAAACAATGTGGCCATCGAGGAAGAAGCCACACGAATGTTTATTGACAATGTGGTAAAGTATGACCTCCACGCACTATATGGAATTCATCATTGGCCTGAACGAAGAAGAATTTACTACAGAAGCTGCCACGTACTCAAATCGAAAAAGGAGGTGTACGGTGACCAACGGATCGTTGCCATAATGAATGTTAGCCTGTCTACCAAGTGGGACTACTCATTCCTGAAGAAAATCGTAGTCAAACGCCAAGACGAACAGGAATATGACTTTTCAGAAGCGGATTTTCCGAGATTGTCACTCAATGACATTGAAGATTTGTATCTTGCCAAGGTACAAGGACGAATGCGACAATTCTTGTAACATATTGGATTTCACAAACACACTAAACCATAAGATCAAATAGGCGTATAATGAGTTCTAGAAAGAGAAAGTTAGAGGTTTAGGGAACTTTAGTGAGAGAAAGAAAAATCTTATTATGAGCTCCAACTCTCTACCTTGGGAGGTAGAGAGTATTTATAGTCATTACATAAATCGCCACCTATCGGGCTGTGGATTAGGCATACAGTGGGTAAAGACCCGTCCGTCCTCCACGGTGTTACTTAAACTAAATACTACTTAACTTATAATAATCTACGACTACGAGCTTTCTAACGATTACATATACTTGAGGTGACCGACTTTTTAATAACTGGATTTACTAAATCCTAACAATCTCCCCCTAAGGGAGGTCACCTCAAACACACATTAAACATACATTGAATACAAACAGATATTATATTAAAAGATTGTTCTTGCATTCTTGATGTAGTACTTTGCTCCGAAGCTCGTAGTCATTGTTTCTTGTTATTGCATGTTTGGTTAATCCAAGTGGAGGTCTTTTACTGATCCACGTGATAATAATTTTGAGCCAGCTTTTGAGATCATCTGCTAACAAAAAATCTCTAAGACATCCATTGTGGTGTTGGTATTATGTTATGTTGTGACAAACGGACCGACATGCTCACATTCTGGATCATGATATATTCTAATCAGAGTAGCGGAAGCTTTCGTTGATTCATGATATTGGCAGCAGCGTAGTAGAAGCATGGAGTGAAAATATCAGAGTCATTGATGCACTAATCATGATTTCTTTTTAGATGAATGTGTTTAGTGAGCATGCGGCTATGGATTGACCGCATCATTCTGCTAAGCTGCAAACGTAGGGCGTACCTGCATAAAACATTTAGCAATAAAGCACACGAAAGTGTCTTTGATCACTTTCGTTGAATTGAGGTACATGGCCCACGGTTCCCCATTGATCAGTACAAGTACTGCCTGTGATCAGGTATAATTCCGAAGAATTTCCTTGACAGGGTTTCGCAGCTGCTCTAGCTGTTCTCAAACCGGAACGTCTCAAAGAAGACAACACGGAGTGAGTGAACCAGCGAATAGAGATTCACTGATTGATGAAAAGAGATTTGAAAAACAATCGTGTATCGCTCAATAGAAATTATTTTTGCAATACAACGAAGGTTTTAATGAAAATCAATTATCAATCATAAACACCTTTTGATTTGAAATATTCGAACACGGTCGAAGTGCTAAAGAAAAGAGTTTTTAAGCATAACGACCGGTTTTTCAAAGGTATCCGTCAATCCATAACCTGAACCAGGATTGATTCAAGAGATTGAATCGCCCCATTGTTTATGTTCAGTTGTCACATGGTTGATCTAATGAATAGATCTCACATGCCACCTACCAGGAGCTTGTTTGATGTTGGCTCCAGAAGGCTTTCCATCTTCATTGTGAATATGTTTACATATCACTCGGATGTTCTGGCAATACCACAAGGATAATGCGTAGGACTCAAGATATAATCTCTCTTTCCACATTGTGTGAAACAGAGAGTCTTCATTGAACGTGTCCTAATGAGATTTATTGATGATCTCGTGGCTCTAGACTCAATTTGTGCATATTTGGATCCTATATCGGAGGCTAGGGAGAGGGTCTCCTTCTTCAATATCAACAATCTCTAAGAGAAAGTCGATAGATAATGTCGGTTCCCCGTGAGAATGAAACAAGTCCTTTTAAGAGGAACTTGACTGGTTTGGGAAGTTGAAGTGTAGTGCATCACTGGGTCCATGACGTCTTGTCTTCAATACCGATGTTACCTTGGTAACCACCAGTAGCATATGAATTGAACCCGGTATCTGACCTAAGGTTGAATAAATAGAGGGCTATTTGTTTTCACCCTTTTCTCATTCAATTCTTTTTCATTCTTCAACACCTTCAGTGCTTACCGAGACTTCATAGCTAGAACCTTGTTGGGTTTATTCCAGTACTAGCTCAGTCTCAGTCCGCACTCTTCCCATATCTCATTTTTCTCCTTTTTTCAATATACCTAAGGACTTCTACACTATCTAGTGGATTGTCCCTGGGTAGATCCCTCCGGTTCTGGCGGATCATGGGAACAAATACCTAACCTTATCATCCTTATATCACCATACATAAAGTAAAGTTGGTCGGTCTATTTGGTATTGTTCATCTGCCATTGGAACCAATTGAAAACCATTTGAAAATCAATCCAGATACTTGTGATATATTATCAAAGCATTTTGTACCTGAATTGTTTTTGATATTTTTAGAAGAAGAGCTCCCCCTCAACATGTGCATCAAGTATTTGAAATCATTTTGCACACGGAGGCCAGAGAAAGAATTAACTTCTTTGAATTCCATTTTCTAAAAGATATCAACATCACTTCCCTAATCAAATCAAGTAGATAAAGCATTTTGGGGAAGGATGAGGTTTTCATAAGCTTGCTCCCCCTCAATATGTGCCTTGAGGTTTGAAAGAGTTATGCACATACTGGAGGGAAAAAGGTTCTTAGAAGCACATTAACAATCATACCCGCCATACAGAAACCAAGTGAAAAACAATCAAGGTACTTTATGATGAAACATGTAAAACTTTGTACCTTGAAGGTTTATTTTCGTTTTGAAATGCTCCCCCTTAATATATGCTTTGAGATTTGAAAGATAATTTAGCATATATGAGAGAGCAGTATGCACTTTGAAAAGGTCATCTTTTATCATCTTTCATATTTATATCACATTTTCTCCCCCGATCAAAAATTTCAAATCCTTTGAGATTTTGGATCTCAAGTGATTTAAATATGTATGAAACAGAGCATTTGTTGGAGAAAAATTTGTCTGGTTTTATAAGATTGAAGTGGACAAGACTGAAGTTCCCTTTTTATACATAAGGGAAACCACAACACACAACCTAGCACTATTACATACATTATAGTTGTTTAATTGTCGTTACACCACATTTTACACATCAAAATACAGATCATACACTACTTTTGGGAGATATCATCATTCAGTTCTTTGAAGCAGTTTGTAATGACCTTCACGGAGTCTGCCACCAACAAAGCTTTCAAGGCTGCGGAAGATTCTTCGAGTCTTAAGTCTTCGCCTGATCGCAGCAATGAAATCTTCACACCTCTTTAAGTCATCATCAGTCCAGAATTTAGTCTTCTCCCACGGCTTCAGATCAACTCTAAATTCATTCACTCTAGAGTTTAATTCTTCTTCGACCATTTTGAGTGTACCATCACATAATTTGTAGATCTCACAAAATCTCATAAGCATGCGAGTCCCGTATCTGTCGGTGAAGATGACGGCTCTAGGGGTGTCAATAACTCTATATTCGCGACGAAATTCATGCCCTGTAACATTCCATTGTGTACTTGTTTGGTTGACCCGGGTCTTGTAGCTTTCCATTCCAAGCTGAAAGTCCTCAACCCTTTTTCGAATGACTAAGCCCCTGATCCAAAGATTGATAGCAGCATAGAGAGCCTTTTTCTCACGGATGGGCAGATGTTCAAGGTTTCCTTAGAGATTCAACAGATAGAGATCTTCGAAGTCACTTGGCAGCAGGTGTTTGAAGTCGTTTTCTTCAATAACATACTCCTTAAAATCTGCTCTTTTAAGACCGATCTTCTTCAAATACTCATATCCATAGATTGGGAAGACCTCTACTCGTACAACACTTAAGATTCGCAGCTTGAATCAAACATCTTTGCGTCTTTTATCAGCACCATGTCTCTCGATGTAGAAATTCTTCTTTTTGAACCACCAGTGAGAAATACCATATGAAGCAGCAATGTCATACTTTTGTTCTTTGACAGCCCAGAATTGATCAGGAACCATCTGTTTAAGTCCCTGATCAGAGTAGGTTGCAGCTTTCATTTTTGAGATCGAAAGAGCTGGTCTTCTTTCTGTAGAACGAGCACACAGATAATCCAAATCATGATTGAAGAAGAATTCAGCCTGAATGGTCATCTGTCCAGGTTCACCACCTAGAGGAAGAGGCTTGTTCACATTAAAACGACTGATCTGCTCACTGACTTGATCATTCAGCATCTTATGGCATTCTTCCATCTGGTATTGGAGCTGGTTGGCATCTGAGTGAAAAACATTAACAATTTCAAAAGCTTGTCCTTCAAGATCCCTTGGATTGATGGATGAGATACTCTTCTGTTCACAAAACCACCTAATGAAGCTTCCCATATCACCAGTGAAGTGCAGAAGAGAGTCTTCAGCTAGAACTTCATAATTATTGGTGATAGTTGATACCCAATTGTTGTCAGGAATCATCGTGTCAGACTCTGGGATGGACCACGAACGTTCTGGAGTATGAGGTCTCTCCTCGATGATCCAGCTTTGAATTGTATCTCTTGAAGGTGCAACTCTGGATGTGTTAGTGCGTTTACCCGCTACGTATGAATCAAACCAATCATCTTAAGACGGCTTGGGAATATGCTTGGTGGATGCATCATTGTCACCTGATTCAGACTCTATCATGACATGCGACTCTTCATGAACCATTTGATCTTCAGGAGTTGAAGAGACTGTGGGTGTGAACCTTGAATCAGCCGTTGTCCAAGCAGCAGATTTCTTTTGAGTTCCCTGTTCTCCGGTAGGACTAGATTGATTGGAAGGCTTTGGTGATGATGATGGTGGTTGTTGTGGAGGTGTAGTAGTTGTGCCTGAAGATCCACCAGTACCAGAAGCTCCAGCTCCTCCAGTTGGAGGTGCTGGCTTGGGACCTCCAGACTTATCAGTAGATTTCTCTGGAACAATCTTTCTTTTCTTTTTCCTTTCTTGAACATCCTTCACAAACTGCTGATGATTATCAAGTCTCATCGATACCTCGAGTGCTTCATACAATTTCTTATGTGTATCGTTCAAATGTTCTCCTGCATCATACATTCTTTCAGAGAGAGCTGATCTCATATCAGAGATTGGCAAGTCTTTAAATCGTTGAAGTAACGGAGCTTTCATCGCCCATTCAACTGCATCTTTAATATCATCTTCTACTGCCTTCGTAATAACCTCATTGATTTCAAAATTCTCCAGCTTTTTGAAACGACTATCAATATTATTAACGGCGATGGGAAAATGTTTCTCAATGGTTGCTATTTGTGTCATAGCCTCTCCAAGTAATTGCTCAGTAGATTTGACTGGGGGCGGTGAAGCAGGATGTGGTGAGGCAGGAGGAGTATCTGTGTCAGAGACTGTAACCACTGGTTCAAGTGATTGATCATTAGAAGGATTAGGTGGTGGAAGTGCGGTTTCAAGAGTAGGAGCAGACATAGGAGGGATGGTTGATGTGTCTTGCTGAATGTTGACATTAAACATGGACTCTACTTCTTCTTTGTCATTACCTTGCTTGACAGTTTCCGTGTCAGTGGATTTGTCGTTTAAGAACTGATCCCCGAAAGAGAAGTCTGTGTCTAGGTTCTTCAATGAGGGTAGAGAATCAGAAGACAGATTAGGTTCTTTCAAGTGCCTGGACTCATCAGATTTTGACACAAGGTTCTCCTGTGGGTCTGGATGCAGTTCTGAGATTGTTGTTGGTCTGTGGAAGAGAGTTCATGTTTTGACTAATCAGGAGAGCCAGTTGATTAATGAAGTTTCCCACGTGTGCATCAGCATCAGCTTGTTTGAACATAGGATCGGGAATGAGTTTGTGATTACCATTACCCATGGGTATAACTTGAGATGCTTTGGTGGTAATTCCAATGTTTGAGTAGAAGGAAGTTGAATCATTAGATGAACTTGTTTCTCCCTAATTGGTTTTAAACTGTTCCAGAATCCTTTTTTCAAACATAGCATGTCTCTCATTCTGGAGAAGGAAGGTATACAGTTGCTCATAGTTTTTATTCTTCAATCCTTTAGTGAGCTTCACAGAAGTGACAAACTTGTGCCATTTGGGATTCATGTTGTTCACAAATTTTGAGTTCAGCTGAATGTTAGGCATAGTCATTTTGATGTTCCTCATGTCATTCACAAGCTTATGGAATCTCACATAGTACTTGTAAAGCCCCTTTTATCACATATACCTTATCACAACACGAACACGTATAACAAACTCACGAAACAGTTATGCGTATAGAATAGAAAGATAAAGAATAGAACTTGGTGACTTGAATGATAGATCGTGTATGTATTTAGAGAGATAAAGGAAAGAAGATGAAAACAATCAGATGTATATTGCTTCAAGGAAAAACACACACACACACACTCAAGCACACCCCTCAAATGACCATTTGAGGGGTATTTATAGTACAAGACACAAGTTGCCCTAAAGGCTTTCCTTGGGCTTTGTATGGGCTTCGTTGGATTGGATTTGGACGTGGGATATATGAGCTTATAGACGGCAAGCTTAGCTCATCTTTTAACCAAATAGCTTATCCCAATCCACGAGCCCATAGACTATTCTATCACGATATCTAACACACGTTACAAAGTTCCTAATCGTGAATGACCATCACTTCTAATAAAACTATTAAGGCTAACAATCTCCCCCTAAGGGGTGGTCATTCAAATGATGCTCCACTTGATTAGGTCTTTACTTTTCTCGAGCTTGAACTTTGCGTGTAGATATAGAATAGTCTTAATTCTTTGTTCCTTCATGCTTTGTGATCAATTAATGTGGTTGTCTGCCGTTGTCAACTTCGTTGGTTAGGTGTCTCCACGCCTTTCTCCACCATGCTCACACTTCTATTTGTCTTTTGGTTACCAATGATGTAGTTCTCGAGTCTTTATACTTTGTAGATTCTTTGACATTGACGAAGAATCATCTTTAACTTTGTGTTGCCTTTGATTTTGATGAGAACTTTCATGTGTTGTTGGTATGAGCATGTGGAAAATCTGCATGATCAATCCGCTCCGGAGCTTCCATAAGAAGAAAACATAAAACAGGTTAGTAATAAGCGAATTCCGGCACTTACAAGTTTGAATTTCGAGGGTGTTAACAGCATAGTGTGAAAACACGTCTCTAATTCTCACAGAGGCCGTTCCTGAACTGGAGTCCCACAAGTGAGATAACGCGATATACCGAAGTACATCTACAGTTCAGATGAGTCGCTGAGGTAGACCGAAGCATCACCCCACGACTGTAGACCGTTTGAGACACACTAAGCGTAATCCATGGGGAGTTACCGAAGTGACCTGCTGTCAGGGCTGCTTGATGTTGACCCTGGCAGGAGTTTCCATTCAATCACTGAAGATCACAGATGTGAAACTTCTCATAAATGTTCTGGCAGATTGCTAAGATCTGCGTAGGACTCTATAATATATCACTTGTGTCCTTATTGATGAACAACAAGCGATGTCATGTCAAGTGTTCCTATGAGATCTTTTGATGAATCTCGTGGCTCTAGACTCAATAGTGCATTTTGGTTTTCTTGAGCGGAGACAAGGGAGAGGGTCTCCTTCTTCAATACCAACGATCTCTAAGAGAAAGTCAATAGATTATGTAGGGTACCCAGTGAGAATGAAACAAATCCTTTTAAGAGGAATTGAGTGGCTAGAAGGTTTAGTGCAGTGCGTCACTTGGTCCATGACGTCTTTGTCTTGAATACCAGTGTCATCTAGTGACAACTAGTAGCATATGTATTGAACCCGGTTTCTGCCCTAAGGTTGAATTATGGAGGGCTATTTCTTTTCACCCTTTTTCATTTACTTTTCTTTTTAATTCTTTAACCCCTTCTTTCTCTTTTCTCACATTAATCCTTTTTTCAATCATTCCTAAGGACTTCCAATACAAACTATTTGTGATTTCCTTGGGTAGATCCCTCCGGCTCTGGCGGATCATAGGACGAATTTCCTATCCTTAGTCACCTTATAACTCCATGACTGTCCTATTGTTGCCATAAAACCATTTTTCATGAAAATCTCTCAGAGTGTTTATGATAGAAAACATGTTTGCAACACTCCGTGAGTTTTATATTTTCAGAAACACTCCCCCTTCACATGTGCTTATAAGTTTTGACAGAAATCTGCACATAGAGGGTAGAGTTCGCACTTTTTGAATTGATCGACTTTAAATGAACTAGACCGATTCGAGACACGTTTACATCACTAGAGAACTAGCTTGAAATTATTACCCGTCCTGGTCAAGTCCATAGAAAGTTTCTCGAGATGGTACATGATTGCTCCTCAATTCATTGGTTCCGTCTGAGTCGAGCTCATTTTGAGATTCAAACAACGATCATTAAACTTTTTGATCACATTTTAATCACGTCTCCTCCCCCTCAAAAATAGCATATTCGTGATATTTTTTATATCAACGGATTAAACAACAATTTAGAATCTTTTAGGGAGACAAACGGATATGATTTAAGCATGAATTTGGAACATTTTTTGTTTTATACTCCCCCTTTAATAAAGCATAATCAATTAAAAGGTTTTAGAGGGAGTTATCTTGAGCACAAGATATTTTGAAAGATTTTGAAAAATCTTTTTGAACAAACTTGAAAAGGTGCTCAAGATGATGATGATTTCTCACCATTTTTAAATGTAGTGCACTGAAGCGTACACTTGTGATTTTCAATAAAAAGCACGAGTTTTGATTTTGAAAATAATCAAAAGTCATCATTTCGGTCCGGGTTTCATACTGATGTATACGAAAGCCATTATTGAAGAAATTTTGAGAAACGACATGTTCTGGAAAACAATTAAAGAAATCTCGCTCAAGCATCTGTGCATGCCCGTATCATTGTTGAATGACATTTCTAGAAACGTACAGAATATCGATTATACAAGAGACATGTCGTAGAAGAATATTTTTGGATTTTTGATTTTCTATTGTTTTTGAATTTTTTGAAAGATTTATATTTTTATATTTTGCTTTTGTTGGTTTTTCAAATTTTGTATTTTGTTTTTCAAAAATATTTACAGCGAAGCTTTTTGGAAAATCATTTTCAAGAAGATTCGAGAAGACGTTCTAACTCCTCAGGGGTTAGGCTTCGCATTCCAATTCGTCGAAATAAATAGTCAAACCTTTCTTTTGGAAGGGCTTTAGTTAATAGATCGGCGAGTTGGTAATCAGTCTTCACGAAAAATAATTCAACAGTACCATTTTCAACGTACTCTTTGATGAAGGGGTAGCGGACACGGATATGCTTAGTCTTTGAGTGATGAACATGATTGCATGATATGGCTATGGCACTTTTCGAGTCACAATACATAGGTATTTTATCGAAAGTAAAGCCATAATCTTTGAGTTGTGTTCTCATCCATAGAAATTGAGCACAACACGCAGATAGAGACACATACTCAGCTTCAGCGGTTGACAGTGCAGTGCAATCTTGTTTCTTTGAAGACCAGCTGACTAACTTTTCACCCAAAAATTGTGCTCCTCCGGATGTACTTTTTGCTGTAACTTGATCACCTGCGTGGTCCGCATCTGAAAAGGCAATTAGATCAAATCCGGATTCTTTCGGATACCAAAGTCCCATGTGAATGGATGTCTTCAGGTACCGAAAGATCCGTTTAACCTCTTTGAGGTGCAGTTCGGTAGGCTTTGCCTGAAACCGTGCTAATAAGCAAACAGCAAAATGAATATCTGGTCGACTAGCAGTAAGGTACATGAGAGAACCAATCATGCTCCGATATTTCTTCGGATCAATAGGTTTCCCAAACAAATCGGCTCCAATTTTTGGTGAAGTAACCATTGGTGTTCCGACCGAGTCACAATTATCCATACCATGATTTTTCAAAATCTCAGTTGTGTATTTAGCTTGATTTATAAAAATTCCACGAGGGGACTGATGTATTTGTAAACCAAGAAAGAATTTTAGTTCCCCCATCATGGACATTTCAAATTTGCTTTTCATGAGATTTTCAAAGTGTTTTGAAAGATTCGGATTAGTGGACCCAAAGATGATGTCGTCCACATAAATCTGAATAATCAAAATGTTGTTTTTGCATTTTTGTTTAAACAAGGTAGGATCAACTGTTCCTTTGGTGAAATTGTTTTGGATAAGGAAAGAGGACAGTTCGTCATACCACGCTCTCGGAGCTTGTTTTAAACCATAGATTGCCTTTTTGAGTTTGTAGACGTAGTCTGGATGTTCCAAGTCGATGAAGCCTTCTGGCTGACTCACGTACACTTCTTCTTTCAGAGTTCCATTCAAGAACGCGGTCTTAATGTCCATCTGATAAACCGTGATGTTTTTGTGAGCTGCATAGGCTAAGAAAATCCTGACTGCCTCAAGTCTAGCTACCGGCGCGAATGACTCTTCAAAGTCTATACCTTCTTCCTGTCTGTATCCTTTAGCCACAAGACGAGCTTTGTTGCGAATTACAGTCATCTCTTCATCCCTTTTGTTCTTCCATAACCATTTGAGATCAATGACGCGAATGTCAATTGGTCGTGGAACCATTTCCCAAGAGTCATGAAGACGGTATTGGAGAAGTTCCTCCTGCATCGCTTCTATCCATGCGGGTTCTGCCATTGCCTCGCGAATGTTCTTTGGCTCTATATTGCTAATTGAGCAAAGGTAAATGCACCAGTCGCAATCGGTGGCAAGTTGACGTCTCGTCTGAATTGGCCTTGAAGGTTCACCAATAACTTGTTCAATTGGGTGGTCTTTTGTCCACTTCAGAGTAGAAGGATACCGTTGGTTAAACGTATGCGAGTTAGATGGTTCTCGTAAGCATGAAGATGATTTAGCTGATTCCGTGGCAAACGGGTTTTCAAATAAGTCTTCATCTAACGTTGCATCGTTTCGGTTTTGGTTTTGCTCATCAACTGCTGGTAGAACGGGTGCAATAACTTGAGTAGATGTAGATGATGTTGATGGAGTTGGTTCATTGTTTACGACCGTTGTAGATGCATCTTCTGTTGGTGGTGGAGGATGATTTTGAGCGGGTACAGCGGAATGATGGTTTGATGCATTTGTCGAAGTTCCACCATAGTATTCATCGAACATTAACTCGAAGAAATTCTCCCATTCTTGTTCTTTAAGAATGTCAAACGAAGTTGATTGAGCTCTTTGAGGTACGAGTCCTGAACTGATGTGTCCAGAAGTCTGCGGGTTTAGTGCGGGTTCTAGAGCGAGTCTCTCAGAAGCCATGTGTGAAAGTTCATCAAATTTCACATTCATCGTCTCCATGATCCTCCTAGTTCTTCTGTTATACACCCTGAATGCCCTCGAGTTATCTGAATATCCAATGAAGATTCCAATATCACCTTTAGCTTTCAATTTTCCAAGATCTTCTCTGTCATTCGTAGGATAGCACAAAGAGCCAAACACATGAAAGTAAGAGATATTCGGTTTTCTGTTGTTCACAATCTCATATAGGGTTTTATTGAATCTTGGATGGATAAGGGATCGGTTCTGAGTGAAACAAGCAGTGGCAATAGCATCAGCCCATAGAAATAACGGTGCACAAGAATAGATTAGCATTGTGCGAGCAGCTTCCACAAGGGTTCTATTTCTTCTTTCAACTACCCCATTCTGCTGTGGAGTTCTAACAACTGATGTCTGATGTGTAATTCCAACATCTTCAAAATAAGCTCTTAACTCCTGATTTGTGAATTCTGTGCCGTTGTCTGTTCTTACAACTCTTATAGGAGCTTGAAGAAGTACTTGAATACGTTTCAGGAAGGTGATGATAATGCCTGGTGCTTCGTCTTTTGATCTCAGAAACTTAACCCATGTATATCTCGAATAATCATCGACGATAACAAGAATATACTTTTTCCCTTTAATGCTTTCAACTCTCATTGGGCCACATAAGTCCATGTGCAACATATGCAACCTTGCTTCCGAACTAGGTACGGTTTTGGGTTTATATGATGCTCTTTTGCTTTTTCCTTGTTCGCATGATGGACATAAGTGATCCTTGGTGTATTTGAACTTTGGAAGTCCATTGACGATGTTGTCTTTGGCAAGATTGTTGATGGTGTCAAAATTGAGATGGGATAACCCTCTGTGCCACAACCACGACTGTGTTCCAGATGCTCGTGTCATAAGACATATTGGTGATGAAGAGGCCATTTGATTGATGTCGATAGCATACAAGTTTGTATCACGATTCCCAGTTAAGAGATCAGTGCCATCCAAGTTTCTAACGAAGCAAGCATTTTTCCTAAAAGCAACCTCTAAATCTGCATCACAGAACTGCCCGACTGAAAACAAATTGTGTCCTAACCCTTCGACATAGTAAACCCGAGTTATCAAATAATTTCCAAAAGGTAGATCTCCATAACCCATGATAGCTGCTACATGATCATTTCTGAAACGTACGGTTCCCATGAATTTCCAGATGAAATTGATCAGCAGCTTCAGATTCCCGGTCATGTGCTTGGAGCAACCCGAGTCGACGATCCAAAGACAAATTTCGATAACCTGCCAGTAACAAAAAAAGAATATTGTGGAAACCGTTTTGATTTTGGTTCCTTTGGGTTAGAGGTAAGATCCTGATCACACTCAAAGAGGTTTTCTACAGGGAATACTGGTTTAGCACTCATTGTACCATTCTGGAGTGTGAAAGTTCTACCTGTAGGTTTCCAAATATCATCCCTAAAGTAAACACTATGGTTCTTGTCAGTAGTGAAAATCCTAAGTTTTACAACTAGTCTTCCTACTCGTTTAGCGTAAGATCTTTTTGGGACGTTCTTCTTGACAGGCTTATCATTCACATTCTTACAAACACAATCATCTTGAACATTAATTAAAGATTTCTTGCAAGTTAAACAAAGAGATTCAACACATTCATTAGACTTGGCAAGTGTCATAGGTTCAGTACATTCAGATGAAATGTCTTTCTTATTCAAAAACGGTAAATTCCTAGTGTGTTCTTCTACTTTCTTCTCTTTATTCAAGCTACTACTCCTAGAGGCAGTCGAGACTCTATTGGTCCTTGTATTGCTCTTAGGCTATAGTCTGCTGCTCCTAGAGGTGCTTTCTAGTCCTGTAGAAGGTGAGGCACACGCATTAGGATTCACATTTTTATGAAGGGAGGTGGTTTCAGCTTTCCTAGTCTCTTTAGAGTGCTTTTCTAAACTTATGTCGTTTGTTCCATATGTTTTAGATGTGGAGGTAGACGCATTAGTGGTACTCATCTTAAAAAGGCCAGGTGCTAAAACTTTTGGTTTCTCGATAACCGCTTTTCCCTTATCAACATTTTGTTTAGGTAGGGCAGGTGGAGTGACTGGTTTTGATGAAACATTTTTCTCATTGACTTTTGGAGGAGGCATAGAAACAGACATTTTTGGTTTGGAAACCGGTTTGGGAACATTTGCTTTCTCCGCAGTCAATGGTTTTTTAATCACAGTTTCCACTACCTTTCCTTTTTGATTTTCCAGCTGAGCCCTCAAAAGATCATTTTTCGCTTTCATGTCATTGTAGGCACGCTCATACGACAATTTGTCATACTTGCATTCCTCAGTTTTGCGATCAAGTTGTTTAAAATATGAGACATTTTCTTTTTCAAGTTTTATAAGAGCTTTTTCATATTTTGAAACAATTTTGGAGGTCTCAGACTGGAGTCTTTCATGATCTTCAACAGAATATGTTTGCAAAATGATGGACATAATATCAGTAGTCTATTCATCTTCGAAGAGAGAATCATTTAAATTTTCAAAAACTTGGATGTGTTCAACACTTTCATTAGCTTGCTTTACCAGGGATTTATGGTCCTTGACAAAGTCAGTTGTTTCTTTCAAAAAGGCTTGTTCAAAATGGATTACCCTTGAGTTGATGTTAGTCAGCTGAGGGGCAATTTGAGTTTCAAAAAACTTTTTTTGTTCAATATCAAAACTATTAAACCAGATGTTTGTTGTAATATTGGTTTTAGTTTTAACGGTCTCTTGAAGATCTGCAATTCTCATTTTGACATTTTCCAAAATACTTCTGGCATCACATGTGTTAAAAGGATTGTTTGAAGACATTTGTTCAATGTTCGAAAGAGATTTGGATACAACCACTGGTTTTGAAACTGATTTTGAAACTGGTGTTGACACTTTGTTTGAAACACTTGGTTTGGTGGAAAACGTTGATTGAGAAACAAACGAAATACCATTAATTTGGTTCCATTTATTATAATCAATAGGTTTGATTTCCGGATGTTTTTCTTTCATTTTTGATCTACTCTCCTCAGATAGTTCCAACGTTTCAAGAGAATCATGCACAATTATAGGTTCATGCAAAGGTTTTCCATTGTTCAACACATTCCGTTCTTTCTGAGCTTTCTTGAGGAACAAAGGAGGTGAGTTACCAAGAGCCATTTTGTGAGTAGTATGAAAAATCGGATTTACTTGATTAGAAAGCATCTTGTTTGTCTTAGCAGAATGACCCGTTGTAAGAAGTAAATTATCCAATTTTTTGATAGTTTCATTTTTATCCAGAATTTCATCAAGAAGAGAATCTTCTCATTTTGAAAAATCAGCGATCAACTGTTTCTTCTCTTTTTCAAGTTCAGAAAACAGTGCTTTTTGTTTAGAAAGTTGGTTGTTTAGATCAGAAATTTCCTTGTTTAAAGATTTTATTTTCAAATTCAGATTCACATCAAGTGTATCGTATTTGAGTTGCAATTGTTTTTCTCTTAAAACAGAATCTCGGTAACCAATTTCTAATTCTGACATTTTGTTTGTATGAAATTCATAGGCTTTGGCGTTCTCTTTGTAACTCTCAAGCTCAGTGGTTAATTTAACATTCGCGGCCTTAACTTCGCGATTGACCTTACTCACTTTCTCAATTTCAATGCCATAGTTATTGATTAATGATTCAAAATAGTCACGTGTTTCCTCATCAGTCTCAGTATTTTGTGCCACACAGCCTCCACTAGGATCCACATCTGGAGTTTCAGAGTTAGTATTGCTACAACTCGGATTTTCCAGGTATGTATCATAAGTAGGTGCTGGCGTTACAGAATGTTGTTCGTCATGAGTAAACACATCAAATATGACATTGTTATAACATGGATCAATGATTGGTACCTCAGATACTGCGTTGGCGTCATAGACAGGAGGTGCGTCAGAATCAGTGTCGTACTTAGTCTCCTGAAGATTTTCCATGAAGATGCAGTTCGCATTGATTTCCTCGAGGTCTTCCAAATCATCCATAATAGCCATAAAGTCATGTTCCTCAGCACTCAACTGAAATCCAGCGCGTTCCTTTTGTACCAACAGGATAGTTTTCTGAAGATACTCAAGATCGTTCTTGTGCGGCTTAGTAGGACAATTCCTTGCCATGTGACCCATTCCTTGACAGTTATAACACTTAATCTGATTACCCTAATTCACATTTCCATGATTCCCAACGACTGGAGCTGCAACATTCCGATTCTGATTACCCACTGCTCTATTCCCAACATTTTGTCTCATCTGATTACCCTGATATGGAACCGGCTGATTACCCATACGAAATCCAGTAGCATATCCCTGCTGATTCCCAATAACTCCAACCATTTGACCTTGATTACCTATATTCACACCCGGCTGTGCAATTTGCCTGTTGCGAGTGTTTGATGAAATCCTTTGGTTGTTGTTAGTTGGTGTGGAATAGCGACTTTTTAGTGCGTTACCCAATAAAGAGTATATCTGTTGCAAGGTCGCTTCTGGGTCAGTTTCAGGATCAGTGATTCCTTGTTCCTGGTATTGTTGATCTGGATAGAATTGTTGTTGTGGTTGTGGAATGTATTGCTGCAAGTTGTTGTTGTTGGAAGATGATGAAGCTTGTTGTTCACTGAAGGTTGAGTCTTTGCAATAAGTGCCAATGGATCATGATTCTTTGCCAATCTTTCTTTCCTGACTTCATTGACTTCAGCTTGGTTTTGTTTCAGAAAATCATTCAGTTGATCAAAGTTCACCTGATGAAGGTCTTTTGTTTGGTTGACAATAGTTACATATCGTCCCCATTCTTCTGGAAGATTGTTCAGGAACTTGATGTTTTGAACGATAGTTCTGGGTGTCAACTTGTTTCTGATAAGCTCATTCATCAAAGTGCAAAACCTTCCATAGTAGGATTCAACGGGTTCTCCTGGAGTTGAAGTAAACTTTTCCCATTCAGTTAGCAGCTTGTTCTCCATTGTTGACCAATTTATGTTCCATGACAAAGCCGTCTAACACGTTCCCACATATCGAAAGCAGTTTCACAACTGTCTACCGCAGCAAAGATGTCTATTGGTAAACCCAGTTGGATAATATGAATTGCCATGTCATTTGCTTCGACTTGTTTCTGATCCTCTGCAGTGTATTCAGATTCGTATTGAAGACGAGAAGATGGTGGGACGGGAGGTGTTGCATCTGCATTTCCAGGTACATAAACTTGTCGAGGCTGGAAAGGTCCATCCTGAATGGATTTAATCATGAGTTTCCCATTAGGTTTGGTCTTGATGTAGTGGAGCATTCGACTTGTCCATTGAAGATAACCACCTTTTGCCAACATAGGAGGACGGTTTTTGGCACCGGCTGCATGAATGTCTTGTTGAGTTGCCATCGATGAAGGTATGTTATGATAAAGTTGATGTAGGATCGATTCAACGATAAAGGAGTTGTGGTTGATGAAGATTAAGCTCGGTTGAGGTGTTTCTGAAAGTCGTAATCGTAACCTTGGTTCTTAAAAAAATTTCTCCCAAAATTTGAAATTCACTATAAAAATCAATTCTAAGATCGTATGAAAAATTTAAGTTATGACAATTTTGACGCCAAATTTGACCCGAAAAATTTGAATTTAGGCCCAAAAATTTGAATTTCTGACCAAAATTTTCACAGTTAAACCAAAATTTGAATTTCGCGTAAAAATTGAACGTTTAGTCTCCTCAAAAATTTAAATTTTACTCAAGATTTCCCGCCAAAAAACTCGAAGTTACGAGTAGACGATCCTTAGGCGTAGGATCTTATGCGTAGGAAGCTTAGGCGTAGGATTCCTTAGGCGTAAACAGTATCTTATGCGTAACCTTAACCTTATGCGTAGACAAAAAGTTACTCGTAAACCTTACGCGTAATTGTGAAGTTATGCGTAGAGTTACTCGTAAGCTTTTAGCTTATGCGTAAACTATGGTTAAGAACCAAAAATCCTTTACACTGTCACAGCGTAAGGGATATCCACAAGTCGAAGTATTCCACACACTTATCCAAGTGAGGGAAGCACTGAGTAACCGTTATAGCTCGAAGATTCTTCACCAAATTGTTATGCGTAGAAAACTAGGGTTTTGACTTTTTGACTTCTACGCGTAAGAAATTTCCAACGATTCAAATGATTTCTTTTGCACAGATAGCCTTAAAAACACTTGAATAACCCAAAAATGTTGACCTTTTTCACCCAAAGTGCTTAGATAAGTTACAAGTAGAAATGACCAATGAACCAAAAACGAGTTTAAAACTTAACCAAAACACGTAAAGCTTCGAACTTTTTGCAAAAAACTGAAACTTTAGCACCAAATAAACCTTAAACCACAAGAATCTTGAATTTTTAAGTGCAAAAATTAAAGCTTTAAGCGTGACAAATATGTAAAACGAGAGCCTTTACGCGTAACCCTTCAAAACAAACACAAACACTCCTAAACCATTGTTAGGCTCTGATACCAATTATAAAGCCCCTTTTATCACGTATACCTTATCACAACACGAACACGTATAACAAACTCACGAAACAGTTATGCGTATAGAATAGAAAGATAAAGAATAGAACTTGGTGACTTGAATGATAGATCGTGTATGTATTTAGAGAGATAAAGGAAAGAAGATGAAAACAATAAGATGTATATTGCTTCAAGGAAAAACACACACACACACTCAAGCACACCCCTCAAATGACTATTTAAGGGGTATTTATAGTACAAGACAGAAGTTGCCCTAAAGGCTTTCCTTAGGCTTTGTATGGGCTTCGTTGGATTGGATTTGGACGTGGGATATATGAGCTTATAGACGGCAAGCTTAGCTCATCTTTTAACCAAATAGCTTATCCCAATCCACCAGCCCGTAGACTATTCTATCACGATATCTAACACACGTTACAAAGTTCCTAATCTTGAATGACCATCACTTCTAATAAAACTATTAAGGCTAACAGTACTCATAGACACTCTCATCAGGTTTCATCTTGAAATGCTCAAATTCATCATATAGTTGTGATTCTCTATCTTCAACAGTCAATTCAGAACCTGAGAGAAGCATCTTGACATTATCCCATACAGCCTTTGCTTCAGTGTTGTGATTGATAAGCTTGTAGATGTCTTTTGGAAGACCTTGCAGTATAATGTTAGAAGCCCTGATATCTGCATCGAATCTCTTCTTCTTCTTATCATCGAGCTCATCATACATCTTTGGTCTGTCCATTCCGTAAATCAATGTTCCATCTTCAGCTGTATCAGTTATGTCTCTAGTAGTCTCAACCCGATATGGTCCTTCATCAATGGATTTGAGAATGTTAACCCCATTTTCCTTTCTAAGACAGTACAATCTGATTCGTTGAGCCCAAGAGTCGTAGTCAGTTCTGTCAAGCATGGGTGGACGAGTATCTGAACCAGCTGCTTGAACATCCTCGGCAACAGTGGAGATGATTGTAGGAACGTTGGTAGACATGTTGACAGATTAAACGGGATTTTATAACTCTATGATTAAACCAGGAAATAGATTCTTTCACGGGATTTTACTAAATCAAGAGAAAACCGTATTACAGACAGAGTCAACCAAGTCGCTAAGAAAACCTGAACCAAGTCGCTATAATACCAAGTTGCTAAGACACAGTCAAGTCGCTAAATAACAGCTCGCTAAGCACCAAGTCGCTAGCAAAATTTTGACAGCAAGTCGCTAAGCACCAAGTCGCTAAGTTGTCAAGTCGCTAAAGAGCAACTCGCTAAGCACCAAATCGCTAACACCAAGTCGCTAACAAACTTAAGTACAAGTCGCTAACTTTCACCAAGTCGCTACCCGTAGTGGAGAATCCACTAAGTGTACTGTTTGTCGGCTTGTCTCAATAGACAAGTCGCTAGCTCAACTCGCTAAGACCTTCAACTACAACTCGCTACCAAATTACAAAGCAAGTCGCTACCAAGACAACTTATCCGTGGCTCAAGTCGCTAGCTAGAAAAACACAAAAACGCCACTTTTCAATCCAAAAACAACCCAACCACGATGATTCAAGGGTACCAAATCAAAACCCAAGCACATACAATGATTCTAAACACAAAACTACACCCAAGATTCAAACTTTAACACTAGAAATGATCCAAATGATGCAAAAACCACTAAACTTTCTCAAACTCAAAAACCACCTAAAAACCACTAGAAATCCAAAGATATGTAAGAGATAATCTAACCATGGCTCTTGATACCATTTGTAACATATTGGATTTCACAAACACACTAAACCATAAGATCAAATAGGCGTGTAATGAGTTCTAGAAAGAGAAAGTTAGAGGTTTAGGAAACTTTAGTGAGAGAAAGAAAAATCTTATTATGAGCTCCAACTCTCTACCTTGGGAGATAGAGAGTATTTATATTCATTACATAAATCGCCACCTATCGGGCTGTGGATCAGGCATACAGTGGGTAAAGACCCGTCCGTCCTCCATGGTGTTACTTAAACTAAATACTACTTAACTTATAATAATCTACGACTACGAGCTTTCTAACGATTACATATACTTGAGGTGACCGACTCTTTAATAACTAGATTTACTAAATCCTAACAATTCTCCACGAACATCCAACTCCAGTACATCAAGTCATTGCTAATCTTCATCAGAAGTATCGTTATCCAGGAATGTGTTAAAGACCTTCAACTTGCCGTGGAATCATACCAGAAACGTGTTAATCTCACCAAACCACAGCTAGACCTTCCCGATATCAACCACCTAGCTCAGTACACCATTCTCACGAAACCAAAGTTTGGTGTTTTCTACCGCAGTGAACTTCACCGTAACTGTTTTATGGCATGTAATGAGCTTCACAAATTTTGTGATCATACTTTGAAGAAGCTTCGGGATGGGATGGCTTATAGGTTAAAGGAGATTCATGAAGACATAGGGTCGAAGAAGAGGTGGAATTCGAGGCAAAAGAGGGATGCGAAGAAAATCATCATAAGGATTGATGAAAGGTTGTTTCGTCCGGATCAGATAAGAACATTGGAGAGCTTCGTGGGTGGACGTCCGAGCATATCTCTAACAGGCTACCAACGTCTAGAAAGAACTCCTGGTGTTATTGACGGACTTCCTAGTACTCCTTATTTGTTTCTTTCATTAATATTTGGATGTGTTTGTTGGGAATAATCTGTTACCACTGATAGTTGTGGAAGACACTGCTAAGTATTGCACTAGCAGTGGAAACGTATTACCACTGCTATTAGATAATTATCAGGAAAACGTGTTTAGATAAGTATAGAAAAGATCTTGTGTATATTCTATATTGTTAGCTTTATACTTATCTTGTAAAGGACTCCTTGTACTATAAAAGGAGGTCCTAGGTCATTGTCTTAGGTATGAACTGACATACGTATCATGCACATAAGCTTCAAGGTGTAACCCTAGTGATAAGCAAGATCACTCGTATTATTCATTTATAATATTGGAGCTTAGTTTTGTGTTTAATCTGTGTTCACTTACAATACATCATATAATCCGTCTTCTAAGTATTACTAAGTAAATTACGCGTGCTTATTAATATAATTCAAAATATCACTGACACAATGTGCGTGTCCAGATCCATCAAGTGGTATCAGAGCAAAGGTTCTGATATTTTGTTTTAGAAGATCCAAGGAATAAGCTTAACCTACTCACTCAAATCAATGGAGATGGAAAACAACCAGTCCAACGCTTCTACTCCAAGACTTCCTAAGCTCAAACTTAATGAGTTTGAGATGTGGAGGATAATGATTGAGCAATACTTTCTCATTCAAGACTATGCTCTATGGGAGATCATCTTAACTGGTGATTCTTTCAAGCCTGTGACTAGTACTCAGAAGGTTGGTGACACAGATGTCGTGACAGTTTCTGTGCATGAGACTAATATTGAAAAAGCACTAAAGAAGAATGATCTAATGGCTAGAAGTTTGTTGCTGATGACTCTTCCTAGAGACCAGATCATAGCATTCAGCAAGTTCAAGACTGCTAAAGAACTTTTTGAAGAGATTTGCTCAGTGTTTGGTGGTAATGATGCTACAAAGAAGACTCAAAAGACATTGTTGAAGTAAAGTTATGAAAACTTCTCTGCTTCAAGCAGTGATTCTCTTGATAGCATCTTCACCAAACTCCAGAAGATTGTTACACAACTGACTGTGTTTGGCATTGAGGTAGAAAAGGACGACCTCAATTTAAAGTTTCTAAGAAGTTTGCCTTCAGAGTTTCATACTAATGTTACTGTCTAGGAAAATAAACCAGATATTGAAACTATGAAGCTCATTGATCTTTACAACAACTTCAAACTTATTGAACAAAGATTAAAGAAGGCTGGGAAACTTGGTACAAGCTCAAGCAGCTTGGCTTTGATGTCAACCTCTGTTGACAGTGATGATTCTGAAGATGACTGTGATGATGATATTGCCACTGCTGGTTCTACAGTTTCCACTGGTAATGTTAGAGTTACCACTGCAGGTTCAAAGAAAAAGATTGCTGGTATTGGAGATCCTACCTTTTATGCTTTTATCTCCACTCAAGTTAATGGCTCTATATTAACTCATGAAGACATAGATCAAATTGATGAAGATGACTTGGAGGAGATGGATATTAAATGGCAAATAGCTCTTCTTAGCATGAGGGCTAGGAAATTCTACAAGAAGACTGGCAAGCCTATTCACATCAATGGTGGTGAAACTGCAGGCTTTGACAAAAAGAAAGTAGAGTGTTTCAATTGTCACAAGTTGGGGCATTTTGCTAGGAAATGCAGAAGACCAAGGATGAAGGACAACAGGTCTACTTGGTACAAGCAAAAGAAAGAACCAACTGTGGAAGAACCAAAGGCAATGTTGGCAATTGATGGTGTGAGCTATGATTGGAGTTTCATGGCTGATGAACAAGAGGAAGAACCTTCAGATGCTGCTCTTGTGTCTATTGAATTTGCTCTCATGGCTTTCTCTGACTCTGAGGTACAAAACTTTGAAAGTTGTTCTAAAACATGTAGGGCTGCTAGAGAAGTTGAAAGGCTTAATGATCTATATTCTAATGAAAGACAAGAGTTGTATACTGCTAATTATATTGTGTCAAACCTTAGGAAAGCTATAGCTGTATTAGAAAACCAACTAGAGCACTATAGAGAAAACGAGTCAAAATATAATGATGATATGATTCTTCTTAGAAGAGAGGTAGATCATAAGACAGCTGTGAATGAGGCATACCAAGAAGAGCTTGAAAAACATAAAAAGATAAATGAAAATGTCAATTTAACTGTAGACACCTATTATTATCAGTCTAAGTCAATTTATAAAATTTGGAATGCTCAAATTATGAGTAAAGTTAAGTCAGGTATGGGATATCATACTGTTTCACCACCACTAAGAGGTGTTCCATCACCTCCAGGCATAGATTTAGCTCATACAGGCGTAGAAGATTTTCAGGAACTTCAACGTGAATATGGTCCTCTAAAGGACACATTTGTGAAAAGTGAGGAAAAGGTTAAGCATGAAACTGATGTTTTTGAAAGTGCTAGTGACTCATCAGTTGTTGATGAGAATGTTAAAAAGAATGTAGAGGCTTCTATCCCAAAAGTTGGTAATACTATTACAGAGGAACCTAGGAAACAAGCTAATAAACCTAGATCAACTGTAAGGTATGCTGAGATGTATAGGAACAAGCCTACAGCTCCTAGGGGTAACCAGAGTTCGAATCATGTTAAATCTCAACAACTAGGTAGTGATTTTGTGATGTACAATAAAGCATGCTATATCTGTGGTAGTTTTGATCATTTACATGCTTGTTGTGACTATCATGTTAGGAGAAGGGAAGTCCATGGGAATAAAAGGGTGGAGTCTAACAAGTTTCAAAACAAGTTTCACCCTAATTCACACAGCAAAATGATCCCAAGAGCAGTTCAACTAAGAAGTGGCCTCAAAACTTTTGCCACTGCAAAAACTGTTAACACTGCTCACCCTAAATCACCTGTTACAAGTGCAAAACCCAAAACAACTTTTGCAAAATCAGCACAAACAGGGAAAAGAACTTTTCAGAATAAAAAGGTTCATTATAACCAACAGTGGGTACCTAAAACCAAACTAGCAGTTTCCACTGCTTATTCAAAAGTTCCTACTGCAAGGGTTGTAAACAAGAAAAGGGGGGACATGGGCAATGTTGTAAAGGCCTCAGCACGTTGGGAATGGAAACCTAAAGGAATTACCTCATCAACCAATCCCAATGGTGTATCAGTGACCTTTGATAGATTTAACTATATTGATACACGAGGCAGATCCAAGTCAATCATGCCTTGGGTCCCCAAAAGAAACTAACTCTTTACATTAATGTGCAGGAACATCCAAGGATAAAAAGATCAGATCAAGGATACACATATAGTGGATGTTCAAGGCACATGACTGGCAACAAGTCCTATCTCTCAGATTTTGAACATTATGTTGGACAGTATGTCAGTTTTGGAGATGGAGTAAATTGATAAGTAAAATGGAACAACAAGTATGATGCAAGAGATTTAAAGAAAATAACATGGATTTTTATTATTATCAAACAAAACTGCATACTGAGTGTAGTGGATACATCCATGAGATACTGACTAAAAGCATCATTACACAACTAGATCAACTGAAAACAACACACTACAACCTACTACAGACACAAGCTTCACATCTTACCCACACCCCACTACCCCAACCTAACCACCATCTACCACCTATGGCTTCTTTGGGAAGGCCCACTCTGGCATCACTTTAGGAGCTCCTCGCCTATCAATCTCCTTGTACACATTGGGGCATGTTAGCCCCATCACCACTACTCCAACTGGTGGTGAGGATGATGAAGGTCCCTCTTGTAGTGGTACTGACAACTATGGTGGAAAAGGTGACATCTGCAGTTCTCCTGATGGAAGGATTCTTGCAAGGGGTGGCACATCCAAGACCCTTGAGGAAGTATTACTAGTTTTGCTTGTATATGGGGACATGTAGCTTAACATTGAGTCTGAATCATCTTCCATGATGATAGCATCTTGTGGCATGGATTGAGCTGCAGATGGAGCAACAGCAACAGGGTTTGAATGAGCACTTGCACGAGCTCTTTTTCTTCTTGACATCTCTTTAAACACCTCTTTCTTCTTCTTACCTGGATTGTTCAGAACATAATGCCAAGCTTTTACATCCCACATATTGTCTGAGAAGGAGCTTCCAGATGAAACATTGATGGGGTTTGAGTGACTCATAGTGGTTTTTGAAGAAAGAAATGTTTTTGGAGTATGTGTGATATGAGTGGTTAATGTGCTAAAGGTGCTTATATAAAGCTTAAGTGCTATCAGGAGGTTAATGTGTGGAAATGTAAGTGGTTGAGGAGTAAATGAAGTCTTTTGACCTTGGAAAATGTTTCAGTGACTAGGAGTTAACTTTATTGACTCTAGCCACTGCTAAGTTCATTCCTTGATATTCACTAACCACTGATAACCTTGACAATGCTTTTAGTGTGTGGTTTATGTTTGTGTTATACAGGTTTGAAGGATTACTTGTATACATTGAAGTGATTGTTATTTAGTGCTTGTATTGTTGGTTGTCCACTAATTCTTATGCAGAGATTAAGTCCAACAGTGGAAACCGTGAAACAAGCAGTGGTAAAAGTTACTCTTACAGTGTAAAAGTAAAACAGAGAAATTTCATTCATAAAGAGGATTCATTACATTCAAAGTAAGAGTGCTTAGAACCATAATCAAAACACAAAAGATTAAAGCCTACCACAACCTACATCACCCATAAAGAGGATTCATTACATCCATTGGCTTCTTGCCCTTGCCCACATAGTCATGCTTGTTCTTCTGTGCTCTCTTCCTTTTGTACTCAAAGGTAGACTGCATTCTTGGACAAGGAAGACCAAGAACTTGTGAAAGAGGCCTTGGTAGTCTTGCAGGCTTCTCTGGTATAGTTATCTGCTTCATGTTCGAGAGAGCTGTCTTCAATGCTTTTGACAGAGCACTTGGAAACTCTTTGGCCAAGGAATAGGTCTCATCCTCATTCTCATCATCATCTAATGAGCTGGAGTAGAACTCAAGAGAAGGTGCAGGTTTGGCAACAGGTGCACGCTTGGCAGTCTCCTTAGTTTGCTTCTTGAAAGAAGTGCTTGCATACCATGGTGGGAATCATAAGTTTAGGGGAGGATTGTTGGGAATAATCTGTTACCACTGATAGTTGTGGAAGACACTGCTAAGTATTGCACTAGCAGTGGAAACGTATTACCACTGCTGGCATATTATTACCACTGCTATTAGATAATTGTTAGGAAAACGTGTTTAGATAAGTATAGAAATGATCTTGTGTATATTCTATATTGTTAGCTTTATACTTATCTTTTAAAGGACTCCTTGTACTATAAAAGGAGGTCCTAGGTCATTGTCTTAGGTATGAACTGACATACGTATCATTCACATAAGCTTCAAGATGTAACCCTAGTGATAAGCAAGATCACTCGTATTATTCATTAATAATATTGGAGCTTAGTTTTGTGTTTAATCCGTGTTCACTTACAATACATCATATAATCCGTCTTCTAAGTATTACTAAGTAAATTCCGCGTGCTTATTAATATAATATAAAATATCACTGACACAAGGTGTGTGTCCAGATCCATCAGTGTTGATCTATACTTGACGATGGCTTGTGCACACATAACAGTGTACAACCCATACTTGTAATGAAAGGACCCTGTGGTACGCATCAGTGCCACAATCCTATAAAAGGAGCGAAAGCTTCTAACTTTTGAGTAAAACTTATCAAAACTTTCAATTTTTAAAGTTTTTCTCAAAAGAACAAGTACTTCCCCTTATGATTTTTCAAAAAAACTCAAAAGTTAACATCACTTGTTGAGGGGGAGTATTTGCTTAAAACTTTGTTCACAAATGATTCTTCGTTGAAACCTTCTCACAAAACTCAAAATGGACATATTCGATATCAAAATTTCGTCAAAAATAACATTTATATGCCATTTTTTAGGGGGAGAAAAATTGTGTGATAAAAATATGTTGTGAAAACAATTGAATCTGTGTGCTAAAGACTTAACCAATGAATTGACGAGCTCTAAAATGTTAGTAACTCGAAAAGACTTGTCCGGGACGGGTAATAATTTCAAGCTAGTTCACTAGTGATGTAAACGTGTCTCACAAAGGACTTGTCTTAGTAGAATGTACCATCCGAGAAACTCTTGGTAGACATGAACCTTGACAGGTCAAACCTCCTTACCAAGGAGTGTTTACAACTTCAAGCTGACCTAGCTAGTCAGTGATGTAACCGTGTCTCGCAGGGAATTGTCTATCTTGAGTCGATCAATTCAAAAGTGCGAGCTCTTCCCTCACCGTGTAGATTTCTGTCAAAATACTTAAGCACGTGTGGAGGGGGAGTATTTCTGCAAAATACAAAACTCTCACAGTGGTACAAAATGTTTTTACTCATAACCACTTTGAGAGATTTTCATGATAATGGTTTTTTATGGCAACATAGGTTAGTCATGGAGTTATAAGGTGTCTAAGGTTAGGAATAACCGTCCTATGATCCGCCAGAGCCGAAGGGATCTACCCAAGGACACCACCAATAGTTAGAACTTAGAAGTCCTTAGGTATGATTATAAAAAGGAGAAAATGAGAATCGGAGAAAGAAGGAGCTGAAGAATTAAAAAGAAACGTAATGAAAAGGGTGAAAAGAAATAGCCCTCCAGATTATTCAACTTAGGGCAGACACCGGGTTCAATTCATATGCTACTGGTTGTCACTAGATGACACCGGTATTGAAGATTAAAGTCGTCATGGACCCAGTGACGCATGCACTAAACCTTCTTAGCCACTCAAGTTTCCCTCAACAGAAGCTTGTTTCATTCTCACAGGGAACCCTACATAAACTATCGGCTTTCTCTTAGAGATTGCTTGTATTGAAGAAGGAGACCCTCTCCCTAGTCTCTGCTCAGGAAAACTAAAGCGCACTATTGAGTCTAGAGCCATGAGATTCATCAATAGATCTCTTAGGAACATTCGCATTTCATCACTTGTCGTTTAATAATAAGGACGCAAGTGATACATTCTAGAGTCCTTCACAGATCTTAGCAATCTATCGAGAACATTTATGAGAGGTTCACATCAGTGATCCTCAGTGATTAAATGGAAACTCCTGCCAGGGTCAACATCAAACAGCCCTGACAGCAGGTCACTTCGGTAACTCCTTGTGGGTTATGCTTAGTGTGTCTCAAACGGTCTACAGTCGTGAGGTGATACTTCGGTATACCTCAGCGACTCACCTGAATAGTAGATGTACTTCGGTATATCATGTTAGCCTTCTTGAGGGCATCCGGTTTCAGGAACAGCCTTTGCTAGAATTAGAGATGTGTTTTCACATTATGCTGTTAACACTCTTGAACTTCGAACTTGTAAGTTCTGGAAATCCCGATAAGGAGATTCCTTTCAAGAATCGAGTCCTGAATATGTGGATCATTACTTGAACTTGTTCAATGTAATGCCAACTGTCCCTTACAGGATTCGGATGGTGATTCGCCCGACCAAGGTGAATGGAATCAAGACATTCACCAGTAGAACAATTGTATTAATAAATTCTTTATGAAAAGATTACAATGATCAATTGGTGTTCGTGACTGTACCTGAGATGCTGCTGCTGATAGATGCTCGCGGGAGGAAGAGACCGTGCAGATTCTCCACATGCTCATATTAACAACATCATCAAAGAAGTTCTCTCACTATCAAAGGCAACACAAAGTCAAAATGATTCTTCTTCAAATCAAAGAATCTTCAAAGTTATAAAGACTCGAGAAATACTTCACATCTGAAATTCACTGTCAAAAGAAGTGTGAGCATGTTAGAGAAAGACGTGGAGACACTGGAGCAACGAAGCGGACCTGATGCAGATTACCACAACATAACATCACCATATCCACTCCATAACAAAGAACAAAGATTAATGAAGACGTCAAAGCAGAAAACTTCAAAGAAAAAAAGATCCTCACACTGGGGAGATTGTTAGAATCAATGCACTTCTTCTCACAAGAAAGAAGAATGTCAGAAGACGTCAAAGCAACTATTACATCAGAACCTACAATGTTTCAATATTACTTAAGTTATTAATTACCAACACTTAGGGGAAGATTGTTGGAATCACTCCTAAACTATATTTCAAGTGTTTGTAATTAACATGTAATAGGTTGCTTAATTAGGATTTTATGTTTTTAATTAAGGCAAGGCTTATGTAGAAAGCCCATAAGCCTTGGTCCAAGCCCATAAGGAAGGAAAGGGACTTGTAGTGTTGCCCTAGTCCCTTCCCCTATAAATAATGTTGTAAACTCCCATTTGGGAGTTGGTTGTTCACTTTACTTAATATCATACGCATAAACCTTTCTATATCATTCGTGTATATTGTGTTTAGTGTTCATCCGATCACTTATTATCTCATTTCTTAAACATTAATGCTTGTGTTACAACATGGTGACCTAACAGTCACTCAAAGACATCGAAGATATGTATCTTGCTAAGGTACAAGGACAGATGAGACAATTCTCCATGAATGTTCAGCTTTAGTACATCACAGCCCTTTTGATATTCATTCAAAGCAGGGTGATTCGAGAACGTGTTGAACATCTCCAACTTGCGGTCGAATCATACCAAGAGGAGGATCAACCATACACAACCGTTGTTACACTTTCCCAACATCAACCAACTGTCTCAGTACACCATCGTGAAGAAACCTAAGTTTGGAGTTGTTTACCGTAGTGAACTACACCATAATTGCTTCATGGTGTATGACGAGAGTCATAAGTTCTGTGATCACACGTTGAAGATGGTTAGAGATGGGTTAGCGTACCGGTTAAAGGATATTAAGGCGGGTATTGGGTCAAAGAAGAGGTGGAATACAGAGGAAAAGAAGGAAGCTAAAAGTATAATCAAGAGGCTGGATGAAAGGATGTTTCATCGGGATCAGATGCGGAGATTGGAGAGTTATGTGAGCGGAAGACAGAGTTTCCCAATTACAACGTTTCAACGGGAAGATAGAACTCCTGGTCTACTTGAGTAATTGTTTGGTACTCCAAAAAAAAACTCTTGATTGTTATTTGGATTGTTTGATTTGTATATTCATAATGGCTTGTGCACACATAACAGTGTACAACCTGAACTTGTAATGAAAGGACCTTGTGGTACGCATCAGTGCCACAATCCTTATAAAACGAGCAAAAGCTTCTTACTTTTGAGTAAAACTTATCAAAACTTTAATCATTTTCAAAGTTTTTCTCAAAAGAACAAGTACTTCCCTTATGTTTTCAAAACCTCAAAAGTTAATATTACTTGTTGAGGGGGAGTATTTGCAAAAATCTTTGTTCACAAAATGTTCTTCGTGGAAATCTTCCCACAAAACTCGAAATGGTCATATTCGATATCAAAAATTTCATCAAAAATAACATTTATATGCCATTTTTAGGGGGAGAAAAATTGTGTGATACAAATATGTTGGATTACGATTGAATCCTCGTGTGCTAAGACTTAACCCATGAATTGACGAGATCTGAACTGTCATACATCGAAAAGACTTGTCTTCCAAGACTTATCCGAGTAGATCGTACCTATTCTAGAAACTCTTGATAGACATGAACCTTGACGGATTTGACAACCTCTTCGAGGTTTGTCCACATCTTCAAGGTAGTTATTAGAGTTAGTTGTCACCTAAAAGCTGACAATGCATCTCTTTAACTATGCAACATAACCGTGTCTCGCGGGGAATTCTTTATCTTGAGTCGATCAATTCAAAAGTGCGAGCTCTACCCTTACTGTGCAGATTTCTGTCAAAACACTTAAGCACATATGGAAGGGGAGTATTTCTAAAAATTCAAAACTCTCGAAGTGTTACAAAATGTTTTCATTCATAAACACTTTGAGATTTTTGAGAAAATCGTTGTATGGCAACATAGGATAGTCATGGAGTTATAAGGTGACTAAGGTTAGGAATAACCGTCCTATGATCCGCCAGAGCTGGAGGGATCTACCCAAGGACACCACCAATAGTTAGTACTTAGAAGTCCTTAGGTATGATTATGAAAAAGGAGAAAATTAGAATCGGAGAAAGAAGGAGTTGAAGAATTAAAAAGAAAAGTAAAGAAAAGGGTGAGAAGAAATAGCCCTCCAAATTATTCAACTTAGGGAAGACACCGGGTTCAATTCATATGCTACTGGCTGTCACTAGATGACACCGGTATTGAAGATTAAAGTCGTCATGGACCCAGTGACGCAATGCACTAAACCTTCTTAGCCACTCAAGTTTCTCTCAACAGAAGCTTGTTTCATTCTCACAGGGAACCCTACGTAAACTATCGACTTTCTCTTAGAGATTGTTGGTATTGAAAAAGGAGACCCTCTACCTAGTCTCCGCTCAAGAAAACCAAAGCGCACTATTGAGTCTAGAGCCATGGGATTCATCAAAAGATCTCTTAGGAACACTTGACATTTCATCACTTGTCGTTCAACATTAAGGATGCAAGTGATACATTTTAGAGTCCTTCACAGATCTTAGCAATCTGTCGAGAACATTTATGAGGGGATTCACAATTGTGATCCTCGGTGAGTGAATGGAAACTCCTGCCAGGGTCAACATCAAATAGCCCGTACAGCAGGTCGCTTCAGTAACTCCTTGTGGCTTACGCTTAGTGTTGTCTCAAACGGTCTACAGTCGTGGGGTGATGCTTCAGTGTACCTGTTAGGAATTAGAAATTTCAGGTATTAAAGAGTCGGTCACCCCAAGTATATGTAATCGTTTGAAAGCTCGTAGTCGTAGTTATTTTATGTTAAGTAGTATTTAGTTATGTAACACCGTGGAGGACGGACGGGTCTTTACCCACTGTATGCCTGATCCACAGCCCGTAGGTGGCGTTTGTTTGTAAGAAACTATAAATACCCTCTACCTCCCAAGGTAGAGGGTTGGAGCTTCAATACTATTTTTCTTTGTTTCACATAGTTCCCAACTCTCTTCCTTTCTCTCACTAGAACTTTCTTTCTCTAAACATTGTTAACGCCCCACATGGTTATGGTTTAATGTGTTTGTGAAATCCTATATCTAACAATTGGTATCAAGAGCCATGGTTTGATCACTCATCTTTCATGCTTCTTGTTTTGGTGGATTTCATAAGGTTTTTGGGGCATTAAAGGTTTAGGAGAGTTTTATTCACTTGGACAAATTCTAGTGTTAAAGTTTGAATTTTGCTTGTACTTTTGTGTTTAGGATCATCATATGTGTTTATGGTTTGAATTGGAAGGCTTAAATCATTGTGGTTTGGTTGTTTTTTATTGATAAAGTGGTTATTTTTGAAGTTTGTACGAAGCGAGTTGTGTCTCGGATAGCTTTTTCTTCAAAGCGAGTTGCTTTGTTATTGGATGCGAGTTGGTACATGCGACTTAGCTGTTTAGCGAGTTAATTTTTATGCGACTTGGGTTCTAAGCGAGTTGTTTCTTTAAGCGACTTGAGATCTAAAGCGACTTAGCTATTAAGCGAGTTGTAAAGCTAGCGAGTTAATTTAAGCGACTTGGTGTTCAAGCGAGTTGATTGTGTTGCGAGTTGATACTAAAGCGAGTTGGCTATTTAGCGACTTGATTCATTAAACGTGTTGACAGTGTTGTGAGTTGATGCTAATGCGACTTGGCTATTTAGCGAGTTGATTCCTTAAGCGAGTTGTCTCCTTGAGCGAGTTGGGTGTTTAGCGAGTTGATAACTAAGCGAGTTGTGTGTTTTACTACTTGTCTAATTTTAGACTTGTTACTTCTTCGTGATACATTCTTACGGTTGTTCTTTTGGTTTAATAAAATCCCGTGAAAGAATCAATTTCCCGGTTTAATCAAAGAATTGTAAAATCCCGTAGAACTTGTAATCATGGCAAACATCGTTCCTACTATTGTTTCTTCCGTAGCTGAGGACGTTCAAGCAGCAGGGTCAGATACTCGTCCACCTTTGCTTGACGGAACTGATTATGATTCATTGGCTCAAAGAATCAGACTGTACTGTCTTGGAAAGGAAAATGGGGTCAACATTCTCAAGTCAATCGATGAAGGACCTTATCGGGTTGAAATTACTAGAGACTTAATTGATACAGCTGCAGATGGAACAATGATATATGGAATAGACAGACCAAAGACATATGATGAGCTCGATGATAAGGAGAAAAAGAGATTCGATGCTGATATCAGGGCTTCGAACATCATACTTCAAGGTCTTCCAAAGGATATCTACAAGCTGATCAATCACAACACCGAAGCCAAGGCAGTGTAGGATAATGTCAAGATGCTTCTCTCAAGTTCTGAATTAACTATTGAAGACAGATAATCACAACTATATGATGACTTTGAGCACTTCAAGATGAGACCAGATGAGAGTGTCTATGAGTACTATGTGAGATTCCATAAGCTTGTGAACGATATGAGGAACATCAAAATGACCATGCCAAACATTTAGCTGAACTCAAAGTTTGTAAACAACATGAATCCCGAATGGCACAAGTTTGTCACTTCTGTGAAGCTCACTAAAGGATTGAAGAATACGAATTATGAACTACTGTATGCCTTCGTTCTTCAGAATGAGAGACATGCCATGTTTGAAAAGAGGATTCTTGAACAATTCAAAACAAATCCAGGAGAGACAAGCTCATCAAATGATTCAACTGCCTTCTACTCAAACATTGGGATCACCACTAAAGCTTCACAAGTTATACCCATGAGTGATGGAACTCACAAACTCATTCCCGATCCAATGTTCAAACAAGCTGATGCTGATGCACACGTGGGTAACTTCATTAATCAACTGGCTCTTCTGATTAGTTAAAACATGAACTCTCTTCCACACACCAACAACAATCTCAGAACTGCATCCAATCCACACAATCAAGCTACTGTCAGAGATGGGAAGGTTATGGTGCAGCTAGTTCAAGAAAGGCAGTACGAACAAGCAAGAGGTGGAGCTGGTAGAGGTTATGCTGCAAATCAGAATAGGGGAAGGAATGGAAACTAGGGTCAAGCAAAGCCAATCAAATGCTACAACTGTGGTGGTGAAGGACACATTGCTAGGAACTGCACATCTCCAAAACGTCCACAGAATGAAAAATACTTCAGAGATAAGATGTTGCTTGTGCAAGCTCAGGATAATGGTGCAGCTTTGGATGAAGAAGAGTTGTTGTTTCTCGCTGAGGGCATGGCCAAGACCTATGATGCAGATGTGGATGAGCAGCCAATTCAGGAGATAGGTCACAATCATCAGAATGCTTTTCAAGTCGCTGACTGTGATGCATACGACTCTGATGTGGATGATGGACCTACTGCACACACAATTTTTATGGCTAGCATTTCTCCAATGGTTTCTCCTAAGGTCTCATCCTCACCACAAAATGGCCCATCCAAAGACAAACTCATCTCAGAGGTATTAAAACTATACGATGATGCTGATGTGCAAAAGATGCATGACAAAGTACAAACAACTGAAACTATTGAATCAAATATTGAAAATATGGGGAATATCAATGTTGTCCCATATGATCAATATGTGAAACAAAGTGAAAGTGAGATTGTACCAAGTGATGCATCTTCTGCAGTCAACAATGATTATGTTTTTGATGAATTCACTACATGTTCCCCTGATGATTCTGTCATCTCTGAACTGAATGCTTATAAAGAACGTGTTGCTATTTACGAACAACGAGCTAAGTTTGATTTAACCACTCGTGAGCAGGAGATGGATGACCAAATGCGTACAACTATTAGACAAAGTAAGTTTAGAGAAGAAGTATTAAAACAAGAGTTAACCTCCTTACAAGAAAAGCTTTCTAAAACCGCTAAGCAAAAACAATAACTTTAAGAAAATGTTAAAATGCTTAAGCAAGAATTATGTGCTAAGGAATCAAAACTTTTGAATGATTTTTCTAATCTAAAAACCTTGAAAAACAAGCTTGAAAATAAGTTGTACGTACAAGGAAATACCATTCAAACTGCTCACTTAATCACTAAGCACATAGTTTTAAGTGATAAGCATAGTACTCCCCTTGTTGAGGAACCAAATCCAGAGGTCATTAAAAAGGCTAAAAGTGCTCATAAGGTAATCTATGATGGTAATGAAATCCTTAAGCCTAGACAGAAACCTAGTTGCTTCGAGTGCACTGAGGAAGATAGAAAATTAGATGATGCATATAGGGAGAAAATGAATAAGAAGCTAGATGATCCTGAATGCAAAAAGAATAACATCACGATCAAACCCCATGATTACAAGAAGGAAAACTGGATCTCCTTAAACAAATTTAAGCCTCAAACGTTATTAACACCTGAACAAGTTTTCTGGAAAAAGGATTTAGATAAGCTAAAAGCTGAAAATCTTGTTGAAACAAACCCTCCCCTTAGGAGAATGCCTGCAGCGACTGTGTATCCTCCCAATACACCAATGCATTTAGTTCCTAGAACTATTGCCACTAAGAGCAAAACCTTAATCAGTCAATATGTGATCTTTCAATTATTTGTTGATTTTGAAAAAACTTGTAAGAAAATAATCACACCCACTGGGATAACTGAAGGGGAAAGGGGTTTTGAACAAACAAAAGAATGTTATTTAACTGAAGTCATGCCTTTCTTTAAACAATTAAAAGATCACTTTGAGAGTCTTAAAAAGGGGATGGATACAGATATTAAAGGAATGGAAAAAGAATTTGATGCAATGATAATTGAAGTTAGTGACTATGAGCGGGCATTAAAATATAATGAAATTGAGAGGAAGAACTTGCATACCTTAAATGAAAATCTAATTTCTGAATGTATCTCTCAAGATGTGTTTTATACTGCTACTAATTGCTCTATTACTGCTTCTCAATTTCATGAATTATCTGTTGCGTTGAAAGTCTCCCATGATCGTGTCATTGAGCTTGAAATCAAAAACTCTAAACTAAGTGATAAAATTGAACAGGATGATCACGATAATTTGGTAAAACATTTTTCTAAGCTAGAAGTTGAACATTTTGACTTGCAACTAAAATATCAACATCTTAAAGAAAATGTTAAAACCTCAAACATCAAGATATCCTCGGATGTTCCAGAGTTTGATGCAGTTTTCGAACTAAACAAACGTGACGAACAGATTCAAGCTCACTGTAACACGATCAGAAATTTGAAAGCCCAAATCTCTCAATTAAAGGGTGAAAAGAACAATATGACTGGCTCCCAAATGCCTCCTCCTTTAGATTATCGGAATTCTCAAAATTTTCATCTTCAAAACTTGGTTAATGCCTTACAAAAGGAAAATGAGAGTTTTCTAGAAGAAAATAAAAAGGTTAAACGTCATTTCAATGAGTTATTTGAGTCAATTAAAGTTACTCGGAACAAAAATAACGAAAAAATAACCTCGTTGCAAAAGGAAATTGAGAATCTGAAGAGTCAGGTAAAAGGGAAAATGCCAATGACCAATGGGGAGAATGGTGCTTCAAAGGTGCATGTCTGTAATAAATATGCTTTGACTGTGAAATATGTTCCACCTCATCTTAGGAATAACAAACTGGCAATTCAAACATATTTCTCATATCTTAAGGACAGCCTAGAATGTCTCCGTGAGATTGTAGAAGAGGATAAGTTAGAGAAACCACTTGATAATGCAATTGGCCATGCATGCTTATATGCCAAACGATCTCAAGAACTTCTAGAATGCTTAATTACAATATGCCCTAAAACCTTAGGTGAGCAAGTCAATCCCTTGATACCTTGTTCAATGCCTAGTGCCAAGCATGCAAGTCATTCAATGCCAAATGTTATGAATGTGAACCTTAGTGTGCCTTCAAGTAGTTCAGATTCCAAATCTGTTAGTGCTAAGAATGTGAACTAGAGTGTGCCCTCTAGGAGTTCAACTCCCAGCACTTCTACTGTTAAGAGAATGAACTTTATTTTGCCTTCAAATAGTTCAGATCCCAGCACATCTAAACAGGAAATGCATAAATTAGCAAAACCAACTAATGTTCCCATTCCCTCTACATGAGTAAACAGTGACATTAAAGCGAGCAGGTCAAAGTCTCAAGACAATACAAGGAATGATAGGACCTCGCAAGCTAAGAATGTGCATTGGAAGAAAGTAGAAGATCACCCTAGGAACACTAAATTTGAGTTAAATAAAACGAATTGTATTGATTCTAGTATTAGCCATAGGCGTACTGTAATTAATTCGAATTCTGATACTATTTGCAAACCTTGTAATGATGTCTGCTTGAATTCTGTTGCTAATCATGAATGTGGTGTGAATGCTTTGTCTAATGCTGTCAAATGCCCAGTTAAAATTGTTAATGCTAATAATCGTGCAAAGAAGGCTAAAAGGAAAAGACGAAAGATTGTTAGAAAACAGTGGAAACCCACAGGAAGAACATTTATAAAGATGGGTTATTATTGGATACCTTTTGGTCATAAGAATAATCAGTTTTGTCCTCAAACTGCTAAGACTATGCCCACTAGAAAATGGATGCCTACTGGTAGAACTATTCCCTTAAGAAGTGAACATACTTTGAATAGGTCAAATACAGACACCAACACTGCATCTATTCCCAATGATTCCATTGCTTCTACTTCTGATATGGATGTTTCTATTTCTGATGTGGGTGTTCCAATTACTGTTACTAACTAAGTGGAACCCATTCTTGCATGGGGATCCCAATTATCAAGTTATCCATTCTTGTCTGTGTTCAACTGCAGATCGTTCAAATCGTTCTGTGGTACCTGGACTCAGGCTATTCCAAGCATATGACTGGAGACCGGTCGCGGCTCATGAACTTCGTGAGCAAATTCATCGGGACAGTTAGATTCGGGAATGATCATTTCGGTGCTATTATGGGTTATGGAGATTATGTTGTTGGTAAAAGTGTTATCTCCAGGGTATATTACGTGGAAGGTCTTGGTCATAACCTGTTCTCTGTTGGTCAATTCTGCGATTCTGATCTAGAAGTAGCCTTCAGAAAACATACTTGTTTCGTTAGAGAACTTGATGGTAAGGAACTTTTAAGAGGTTCACGTGGCTCAAATCTATACACCATCTCTATCGAAGATATGATGAAGTCTTCTCCAATTTGCTTGGTGTCAAAGGCTTCTAAAACAAAGTCATGGTTATGGCATCGTCGTCTCAATCACTTGAACTTCGGCACCATCAATGATCTCTCCAGAAAGGACTTAGTTGTAGGTCTACCTAGACTTAAGTATGAAAAGGATCATCTTTGTTCAGCATGCCAGTTGGGAAAAAGCAAGAAGTATGCCCATAAATCCAAACCTACAAACTCAGTCACAGAAGTTCTTCATACAATTCACATGGACTTATGTGGACCCATGAGAGTGCAGAATATCTTTGGGAAAAAATATGTGTTAGTTGTGGTGGATGATTTCTCTAGATTCACCTGGGTAAAGTTCTTAAAGACAAAGGATGAAACTCCAGATATCATCATCAAACTCATGAAACAGCTGCAGGTTCATCCGAACAGACAATGGAACTGAGTTTGTTAACAAACAACTTGGTGAGTTTTATGAAAGTATTGGAATCAGTCATCAAAGAAGTGTTCCTCGAACTCCTCAACAGAACGGTGTAGTTGAAAGACGAAATCGAACTCTTGTGGAAGCCGCAAGGACTATACTGACTTACTCAAAAGTTCCAATGTTTCTCTGGGGTGAAGTTATCGCCACTGCATGCTACACCCAAAATCGATCCCTGATTCACACTGCTCATGGAAAAACTCCATATGAACTTGTCCCCAACAGAAAACCTGATCTTTCATTCCTTCGTGTGTTCGGTGCTTTATGTTATCCAACTAATGATGGTAAAGATTTAGGAAAACTGAGAGCTAAAGCGGACATTGGAGTTTTTGTAGGCTATGCACCTAACACAAAAGGTTACCGAATCTACAACAAGAGAACCCGAAATATTATGGAAACAATTCACGTCACGTTTGATGAGCTGACCGGTCAAATGGCTCCTGGACAATCCAGTTCAGGACCCGCACTTCAAAGCAGTCCCATTGGTTCATCTCTTGTACCAAACTCCTCATCAGCAACTCCATATGTACCTCCCTCAGAAGATGATTTAAAGAAACTGTTTGATCCAATGTTTGATGAACAATTTGAGCCAAGTAACAATGATATGACAATTCAATCACTAGAGGCTGCTTCTATCCCTGTCAATGAAATTAACCCTTTAACTTCTATGTCATTAAGCCAAGAAGCGCCTGCTGCTGACCAATCTGTTTCATCAACAAACCTTCAATCATCAAGTGTACATCATGGAAATGCTTCTGATTCACAGGATGAAGTTAATCCCTTTGCTACTCCCGAAGATGCTCCATTTGAAAATATATTTGCTCCTGAATCATCATCTGAACCATCTTCATCAGGAGACATCGACTCTGCTACTTCGGTTCCACAACCACAACCACATGAACATCTTAGAAAATGGACACATGATCTCCCATTGGATAACATCATTGGAATCCCTTCTCGTCCGGTATCCACTCGTAAACAGCTTGCTACTGATGCCTTATGGTGCTTCTTTAACTCAGTACTCTCAAAGATCAAACCTAAAGATGTTAAAACTGCTATGAATGAAGATAGCTGGTTCAATGCCATGCAAGATGAAATTCATGAGTTTGATCGATTAGATGTATGGGAATTAGTACCAGCTCCAGATTGTGCTATGATCATTGCTCTAAAATGGATCTTCAAAGTGAAACTTGATGAGCATGGTGATGTGTTAACGAACAAGGCTCGATTGGTTGCTAAAGGATACCGTCAAGAGGAGGGTATTGACTTTGAAGAATATTTTGCTCCAGTTGCTCGAATCGAGGCAATCAGAATATTCTTGGCTAATGCTGCAAGTAAGAACATGGTAGTCTATCAGATGGATGTAAAGACGGCGTTTCTGAACGGAGATCTTAAAGAAGTCGTCTATGTCAGCCAACCTGAAGGCTTTGTGAATCCAGAGCATCCTACTCACGTTTATCGTATGAAGAAGGCTCTTTATGGTTTAAAGCAAGCTCCAAGGGCATGGTATGATACGCTATCAAAGTTTCTTCTGTCTACCGGCTTCAGCAAAGGAGCAGTTGATCCTACTCTGTTCACCAGGAAGTCAGGAAAACATTTAATTCACGTTCAAATATATGTTGATGATATTATCTTTGCCTCGACTGACCCCAATGAATGTGATCGTTTTTCAAAAGAAATGGGTTCCAAATTTCAAATGTCTATGATGGGACAAATGTCATTTTTCTTGGGATTACAAATTTCACAGAGTCCCGGAGGCATTTTTATAAATCAATCTAAATATGCAAATGAGATTCTAAAGAAATTTGGATTTGATTCTAGTGACCCTGTTGACACTCCCATGATTGAGCGTACTAAACTGGATGAGGACCACTCAGGGATCTTGGTAGACCAAACGAAATATCGTAGCATGATCGGATCCCTGATGTACCTCACAGCCAGTAGACCTGATATTCTGTTCGTTGTATGCATGTGTGCTAGATACCAGGCTAAGCCTACCAAAAAGCACCTTGAAGCGGTTAAACGGGTCTTTCGGTACCTCCAAGGAACCATCAACATGGGACTTTGGTACCCGAAGGACACCGGTATGTCACTAACAGCATATGCAGATGCAGATCATGCAGGGTGTCAAGATACTCGTCGAAGTACGTCTGGAGGTGCTTAGTTTTTGGGTGATAAGCTTGTGAGCTGGTCTTCAAAGAAGCAAATGAGTACTTCTATTTCCTCTACAGAGGCTGAATACATAGCCATGTCATCTTGTTGTGCTCAAATCCTATGGATGAGATCTCAATTAACTGACTATGGCTTTGTATTCAACAAAATCCCTCTGTACTGTGATAATAAAAGTGATATTGCTCTCTCATGCAACAACGTTCAACACTCAAGAGCAAAGCACATCGACATTCGACATCATTTCATCAGGGAACAAGTGGAAAAAGGTGTGGTGGAACTCTATTTTGTGAGGACTGAATACCAGTTAGCAGACATCTTCACCAAAGCTCTTCCAAGAGAACGTTTTGAGTTTACTCTTCCACGACTTGGCTTGAAAAGCCTTCAACCAAAAACACTCAAACGTCTTCAGGAGGAAGACGAGGAGTGAAGGTCCTTCTTCATCTATCTCTTTGTATATATTTTTTTCAAAAAAGCAAAATACAAAATTACAAAACCTTCAAAAATAAAATAGAAAATTATAAAACTTTCAAAATCCATAAAAATGTGAAAAATTCGAAAAATCCTCAAAAATATTGTCTTTTTGTCATGTTTTTCTCGATTCGATATCATCTACGGACTTTGTGTTGATATTCAAACAATGTCACGGGTCTTTAGATGTTCATCGAATGTACATAGTCTTTCATAAAAATTAAAAAAAAAAATAAAAAAAAAAATAAAATAAAATGAGGCGAAGAAAAATAGTGGTTTATTGTTATTTCAGGCAGTAACCCGTGTTAAAAAGAAAGAACAGAGCCATACTTTATCTTGTTTTTCAAATCTCATGCTTTGAGTCTAAAAACAAACAAAAAAAAAAAAAAAAAAAAAAAAAAAAAAAAAAAAAAAAAAAACAATCACTATCCAATGAAAACGAATTGCTTTGAAAAATTACTCGGGCTCAATTTTGGAAAATCATTTGTACTAAACGGTTGTTAAAACTATCTATCTCTCAATCAACAACTTATGTCATTGATTGAGGGGGAGAATGATTTTTAATTAAAAAGTGTATTTTTTTTCAAACAATGGTTTGTCTTCAAAAGATATTCAAGCATGTTTAAATCTTTGGAGTCTAAAGTCTCAAAATTCGATCCTTATCAGTTAAAACGTTTTCAAAATCAAGTCACAATTCTCCTTAAAAAGCTTTCAAAAACAATTTAAATCTACTGAGATCACGATTCTCAAATGATTTGATAATTGTGATCGGGGGAGAATTTGTGATTTAAATTGGATTTAAACTGATAATTCGATAGATGGTTTCATAAGTGATTAGTATGTTTGCCTCCCCGCAAGTGACAAACGATTTCAAATTTTCCATGCACACGTTGAGGGGGAGCATCTATCTTAAACCACAAATATTTGAAACGTGATCAATTTATCTAAATGTGCAGTCTTTTCCTAATATGTGCAAAATATTCTCAAACATCAATGCACATATTGAGGGGGAGCAAACTTGTGAAAACCTCGTCCTTCTTTAAAATGTTTTATCTACTCAAATTAATTAGGAAGTGATGATGATCATTTTAGAAAATGTTAATCAAAAGATTGGACCTTTCATTCTCAATCTAACGATTTCAAAGATCTCTTGCCTCCATGTGCTAAACAAATTCTAAATTTTTATGCATATGTTGAGGGGGAGCATTTCTAAAATATCAAAACAATTAAGATACAAAATGCTTTGATTCTATATCACAAGTATCTTGATTGACTTTCAAATGGTTTTCAATTGGTTCCAATGGCAGATGAACGATACCAAAAAGACCGACCAACTTTACTTTATGTATGGTGATATAAGGTTGATAAGGTTAGGTTGAGGTCCCATGATCCGCCAGAACCGAAGGGATCTACCCAGGGACAATCCACTAGATAGTGTAGAAGTCCTTAGGTATGATGAAAAAAGGAGAAAAGTGAGATATGGGAAGAGTGCGGACTGAGATTGAGCTAGTACTGGAACAAACCCAACAAGGTTCTAGTTATGAAGTCTCGGTAAGCACTGAAGGGGTTGAAGAATGAAAAAGAATTGAATGAGAAAAAAGGGTGAAAAGAAATAGCCCTCCAATAATTCAACCTTAGGGCAAAAACCGGGTTTAATTCATATGCTACTGGTGGTTACTAAGGTAACACTGGTATTGAAGACAAGACATCATGGACCCAGTGACGCACTGCACTAACTTCCCAAGCTACTCAAGTTCCTCTTAAAAGGGCTTGTTTCATTCTCACAGGGAACCTACATAATCTATCGACTCTCTCTTAGAGATTGTTGATATTGAAGAAGGAGACCCTTTCCCTAGTCTCCGGCACAGGAAACCAAAATATGCACAAATTGAGTCTAGAGCCTCGAGATCATCAATTAATCTCTTTAGGACACTTATTTCTTGAAGACTCACTATTTCACACAATGTGGAATGTGAGATTATATCTTATGAGTCCTACGCACTATCCTTATGGTATTGCCAAGACTTGATTGTGTCATATGGACCTCATCAATGGAGCGATTCAAAATTGAATCAATCCAGGTCCAAGAAAATGGATTGACGGATGCCTTTGAAAAACCGGTTGTTGTGCTTAAAAACTCTTTTCTCTAGCGCATCGACTGTGTACTATTATTTCAAATCAAAAGGTATTTATGATTGATAAATGATTTTTCACTAAAACTTTGTTGTATTGCAAAAACAATTTCTATTGAGCTATACACGATTGTTTTTCAAATCTTTTTCCATCAATCAATGAATCTCTATTCGCTGGTTCACTCACTCCGTGTTGTCTTCTTTGAGACGCTCCGGTTTGAGAACGGCTAGAGCAGCTTCGAAACCCTGTCAAGGAAATTCTTCGGAATTATACCTGATCACAGGCAGTACTTGTACTGATCAACGGGGAACCGTGGGCCGTGTACCTCAATTCATCGAAAGTGATCAAAACACTTTTGTGCGCTTTATTGCTAACTGTCTTATGCAGGTACACCCCGACGTTTGCAGCTGATCAGAATGGAGCGGTCAATCCATAGCCGCATGCTCACACAACACATTCATATCTAAAGAAATCATGATTGGTGCATCAATGTCTCTGATATTTTCACTCCATGCTTCTGCTACGCTGCTGCCAATATCATGAATCAACGAAAGCTTCCGCTACTCTAATAAGAATAAATCATGATCCAGAATGTGAGCATGTCGGTCCAAAAGTCACAACATCACTAATTACCAACACCACAAAGGTTGAGTCAGAGATTTAAATGTGGCTGATGATCTCAAAGCTGGCTCAAAACTCAGTATCACGTGGATCAGTTAAAGACCTCCACTCAGATTATCCAAACATGCAATAATGAAGAATCAAAGACTACGAGCTACAAAACAAAGAACATGGACAAGAATCCAAGAACAATCTCAATGTTATATCCATTTGTATTCAATGTAATTTTAATGTGTGTTTGAGGTGACCTCCCTTAGGGGGAGACTGTTAGGAATTAGAAATTTCAGGTATTAAAGAGTCAGTCACCTCAAGTATATGTAATCGTTTGAAAGCTCGTAGTCGTAGTTATTTTATGTTAAGTAGTATTTAGTTATGTAACACCGTGGAGGACGGACAGGTCTTTACCCATTGTATGCCTGATCCACAGCCCGTAGGTGGCGTTTGTTTGTAAGAAACTATAAATACCCTCTACCTCCCAAGGTAGAGGGTTGGAGCTTCAATACTATTTTTCTTTGTTTCACATAGTTCCCAACTCTCTTCCTTTCTCTCACTAGAACTTTCTCTCTCTAAACATTGTTAACACCCCACATGGTTATGGTTTAATGTGTTTGTGAAATCCTATATCTAACAGTACCTCAGCGACTCACCTGAACTGTAGATATACTTCAGTACATCGTGTTATCCTGCTTGATGGACTCCAGTTCAGGAACAGCTTTTGCTTGAATTAGATATGTGTTTTCACACTATGTTGTTAACACCCTCGAAGTTCGAAGTTGTAAGTGCTGGAAATCCCGCTAAGGAGATTCCTTTCAAGAATCGAGTCCTAAAGATGTGGGTCATTACTTGAACTTGTTCAATGTAATGCCAACTATCCCTAACGGGATTTGGATGGCTGATTCGCCCGACCAAGGTGAATGGAATCAAGACATTCATCAGAAGAACAATCGTAGTGGTCAATTCTTTGAGAAACGATCACAATGATCGATTGGTGTTTTTCACTAACCAATTCTTATGTTTTCTTCTTATGGATGCTCCTGGGAGGAATGATCGTGCAGATTCTCTTTATGCTCATACCAACAACAACTCGATTAAAGTTCTCTCGAAAGGCAACTCAAAAGTTAAAATGATTCTTCATCAACCAAAGAATCTACAAAGTTAAAGACTAGAGAACTACATCACATCTGAAATCCAACGTCAAAGAGCGTATGAGCATGTTGGAGAAAGACGTGGAGATACCTGAGCAACGAAGCGGACCAGATGCAGACAAAAACATGTTATCACCACATCCACACCATAACAAAGAACAAAGAATTCGAAGACGTCAAAGCTGAAAACTTCAAAAGAAACAAGATCCTTACTATGGGGAGATTGTTGGAATCAAAGCACTTCTTCTCACAAGAAAGAAGAATGCTAGAAGACGTCAAGCAACCGCTATTACATCATCACCAACAACTTATCCAAGATTGCTGGATTCATAACTAACACTTAGGGGGAGATTGTTAGAATCACTCCTAACTTGTATTTCAAGTGTTAGTCATTAATATGTAATAGGTTGCTTAATTAGGCTTTTATGTTAGTAATTATGGCAAGGCTCATGTAGAAAGCCCATGAGCCTATGCAAAAGCCCAATAAGGAAGGAAGGGACTAGATGTGTTGCCCTAGCTCCCTTCCACTATAAATAGTCTTGTAAACCCTCATTTGAGGGTTGGTTGTTCACTTCATAAGACATATCTACGCATAACATTTCCTTACTATCTTATCGTGTGTGTTTGTGTGTGTTCAACCGATATATCTCTACCTTATTTCTTACATATTGATCCTTGTGTTATATTATGGTGACCTAACAGTAACAATTACTTATGTACTAAAAAAGTGTATTCTACTTTGTATATGATGTATTATCCATCAATGTTATTAACTTGAAAAATTGGGTATGCAATTTCTTCCTTAATAGGCCTACCATCCCCACAATGGTATGTAGCACCTTTAAAGGGTTAAAGCAAAACAACTGGATAAATTATGCTAGTTTGCCTTTTACCAATTTTGCGGTAATCAGTCTAGCTTCTAATTTAATAACTCATAAAATGTCATACATGTTTTTCAGTTAACCAAAAGTCATATATGTTATAAAAGAATTCAATCACCAAATGAGGGTAATGAAATCTCTATGGAAAACAAGATGAGAATTTATCGTAACTATTAAAGTTTGTTATGAGTTATATTAGAATTTAGACAATTCTAATGTTCCTATCATACATTTCTTAATCATGAAAATGAATAGGATTGAGTCTCAGTCTTCTCTCATGGAAAGTAGACATTGTTTGTCTTTTCAGTAAATTTTTCTCGATCAAACATTATGTTTGAAAGCAGAACTGGATTAATTTACTAATAAAAGACCAAACTATGTTTACGGTTTAATGTTGCATAAATACATTTAAAAGAATTACAAAATTCAATTTTAGTATTTTCAATAATTTAATCTTTCAAGAAATTAAATACCTTTTGTAAATATACATACAACCACTTTATTTCCTTGAAGACTAGGATCCAAATTGACATAGTTTCATCACATTAGTTGATCTGGTAGCAATGAAAGTATTCAACAAGGTACGGGCCGAACGTCAATTGCCAATCTAAAGATTGCAACTCCTAAAACATTATGGGATTTACATATTTGAAAATCCAGTTGCAATGTAAACATATTTTATCCCCATCTTATACCTTGAGTTACTAGTTCTCACTATCTACTCAATTAAGTTATCCAACTTATGAAACTGCAAATACATCCACGGCCGTTCTCACGACAAGTAGAGATTTACCCTTTGATTACAATCTAGGTCTCACCTAACGTAAATGGAAACCTCAGGTGTTCCCGTTTCCTTGGATGGAATAAACTTAAATTTAAAGGGTACTAATTGATTATCGTGTCAAATCAAATATGTACAAAGATGTCATGCATTCATCTTTGTATCATAGGTTTTAATTAAAAAAACTCTTGCTCATTAGTTTCTTTACTAAGATTAAATCAGCAAAGTTTCAATCGAGGTATTGTGTAAACCGATGAAAGAATTGCCTTTAATTACCGTCCACTATATCGTACTATTGCATGAGTCATAAGACCCAAGTTATTCGGATAATTACCACAAAAGTGGCGCATGGAATTAAGGTCAATTCACCCTTAAGATGTTTTTGTACATGTAAACAATCGTAGCTAGCTCCAATTTGACGCACAAAGAAGCGGATAAACGGGTCAACGCGAAGCTTGTTAAAAACCTTCTTCTTTTGGGTCACAATTTAATGCGTACCCCTCCTTATACCTCTCTTATAGTTTGTCAAAATAGGTGAACCTTTCTAACTATCTGGTACAAGAAATATCAATCGACTAAAAGTTTAAGATTTAATTCTTAAAAGCAAATCATATTTTACCATTGTTTAGTCCAGTTTAATTTCTATTCAGAAATTACCCTTTGCTTACAACTTGTGAAACAAAAATAAACAAACGAGCAAAATAAAAAATAAACAACTAAAACAATACACACATAACTTAACGATTAATATGTGTAAACAAATAGCCACATACAAGATTATTTGATAAAAACCTATTAATAATCATTCTAGGTTTTAATTAATGCGTATATTGAACTAGGACTTTCACTTCTTTTCATCTATGTACAAACTGAGCCACATACATCGACGAATCGATTGTGTAAGTCATAGCTAAACATATACCATATTGTACATAATTGATTCATTGATCTATTATTGAGGTCTTCCCCAATTTAAGATTTATCAAAAAATTACATGTGTACACACTTAACAATTAATGCATAATAAATAATAATCCATGACAAAACATGCATGTTTTTATTATGGATATTCACATAACAATTATTGCCAAGTCAGAAGATCGCATACAATTAATGACATAACATATATTCATTAATTAACACATAAACTTCGCATGCAATCCTAGGGTTTCTAATCAAATTAAAATCAAAACCTATTTTTTTTAAATATAAGGCAATCGGCCTCTTTAAAAAAAATTAGGGTTTTCAAATTTTATAAACCCTAGAATTCGACATACATGTAAACACAATACAATATTTGTTTTTACGTGTTTCGGTAATTAGTTACACAATATAACGGCTCATGATGCCACTATTGGAATTTTAATAGCATGTCATACATAAATTAAATCACATAAAATATCAAAGCACACAATGGAAGACTTAAACACATATTTGTAATTAACTAAAAAAATAATAAAAGTATGTGTACACTTTAGCAACTCCAAGCTAGCACGAATCAAATCAAGATTAAAACCCTAATTAGGGTTTATATGGTTTATGTGAATTGACCCTTACCCTTTTTCAATTCAAACCAAGTAACAAACAATAGTGTGGTTGTCCCACGTTCTTGTACACACGTACTATAACGATTTGATGTGAATGCTAGTTCTTGTAAACACAATAACAACACCAATCACTTAATGTGCAAAAGCAAAAACGATTCCCCTGGGGTTTAAAGAAAACGATCTGCCAACACAAAGAAAAGAGGAGAAAGAGAAGATTAGGGTTTGTTATGTGTTACAAGGTTAACCTAAGAATGAATGCTAGGCCTTGTATATATACTATGAAAATTTTGAGAACAAGTTAGGGTTGGATTGGGTCTCCCCAAGCCCTAACCGATCGGTTCAAACCCGCAATGGGTTTCTTGAACCTTCTTGACCTCTATTTTCATCTCCAGTCATTCTCGTTAATACTTAACGACCATTAGTCAATTTTCTATTGATTACTTAACGCTCGTTAGTCGTTATTGTACATTTAACAATTAAACGTAATATTTTACATTAATTATTGAACATCAACTCTCATACGTAAAGTGTGCAATTCCGTAATCTCGAGTTCGAATCTAGACATACACATATTAATTCGTCCACAAAACAACAGTATTTCTCAAAATTTATAAATAGAGTAAAGTCCAAAATACATCCCTGTGGTTTGCCCCGTGGTGTTGTTTTCATCCCTAAACTTTTTTTTGGCACAAAATCATCCCTCCGTTAGTAAAGTTGGCACAAATACATCCCTCCGTTAGCAAATTCAGTTAATAAGGACTAACGGTGCAAATATATCTCCGTTATATTTACATAAATCGTCCTTGTGGCAAGGAACAAATTGCAACCAATGTCCTTAAATTTATTTACAAATTCGTCCCTGTGGTCAACGCTTGGTCAACGCCACGTGTCACCACATGAGTGGTGCCACGTGTCAACGGGGGTCGGGTCGGGTCGGTAAATGAGTCGGGTCAGTAAACGGGTCGGGTCGGTAAACGGGTCGGGTCGGGTTGCCACGTGGACCAATGAGGTGGTGCCACGTGGCGTTAGAAAATAAATCCTAACTTTTCCTCCGCTGGGATCGAACCCTGGAGGGTTGAGTGGGAGACAAAGGTGATACCCATCTGAGATGAGCATACCTTCATGTATATTAGTCTATTTGGTTCTATTTAACCCATCTTAGTTGGTCTTTTATAAATAAAAAAGGTCAAATAGAAATTTGACCTGTCATTTTAAAGGGGTTCTGGGCCGGTTCAAAAATTGAGGAAAATACCGTCGGACTCGTTTTTTCGTGCTCTTTCCAATGGTATGCTCGGGGAATTTTTTCGATTTCAAACGAACCTCGAAAAATGCGAAAATCATCGTTTTTTCTTGGTTTTCGCATTTTTCGAGGTTTGTTTGAAATCGAAAAAATTCTCCGAGCATACCATTGGAAAGAGCACGAAGAAACGAGTCCGACGGTATGCTCGGGGAATTTTTTCGACTTGGTTTGGACCTCAAAAAATGCAAAGACAAAGAAAAAATAGTGATTTTTGCATTTTTCGAGGTTCAAACTAAGTCGAAAAAATTCCCCGAGCATACCATTGGAAAGAGCACGAAGAAACGAGTCCGACGGTATGCTCGGGGAATTTTTTTGACTTACTTTGGACCTCGAAAAATGCAAAAACAAAGAAAAAACGATGATTTTCGCATTTTTCGAGGTTCAAACTAAGTCGAAAAAATTCCCCGAGCATACCATTGGAAAGAGCACGAAAAAACGAGTCCGACGGTATGCTCGGGGAATTTTTTTGACTTAGTTTGGACCTCGAAAAATGCAAAAACAAAGAAAAAACGATGATTTTCGCATTTTTCGAGGTTCAAACTAAGTCGAAAAAATTCCCCGAGCATACCATTGGAAAGAGCACGAAAAAACGAGTCCGACGGTGTATTTATTAATTTTTTGACAGTCCATATAACCCCATAAATTGATAGGCCAAAACCTAAATTGAACCTTTTGTTATTATTGAATTGGGCTTTTAACTTTTAGTAAGGGTTATGTATTAAATTTAAGGATATATACTTGAAGCTATGCCTAGCTCAGTTGGGCAAAGCTTTGCTTCCCACCCAAATGACCAGGGTTCGAATCCGGGGGGTGACAAATTGGTGATTTATTTTACCAATGCCACGTGGCACCACCTCATTGGTCCACGTGGCAACCCGACCAGTTCATTGATCCGACCCGATGACACGTGGCAGATAACGGAGAAAATTTTGCACCGTTAGTACTTATTAACTGAATTTGCTAACGGAGGGATGTATTTGTGCCAACTTTACTAACGGAGGGATGTATTTGTGCCAACTTTACTAACGGAGGGATGATTTTGTGCCAAAAAAAAGTTTAGGGATGAAAACAACACCACGGGGCACACCACAGGGATGTATTTTGGACTTTACTCTTATAAATATAACTTAATCCATAACAACTCATATTATGTTGATAATTACATAAACTCGAGTAGTATGCATGTATGCTTACATTTGATCAATTTAAAAGAACAATATCCTTCAAAATAACCAAATCTATAACTCCTTCTTGGATCTTTTCCATCTGTATGAAAATTACACTATCATTCTTGAAGCCTTTGCCATAATTATTATAGGCATCTATTGCTTATCATTCATCTACAAAAACACGAAAAAAACAACTTATGCACCTGAAGCAAGTGGTGCATGGCCTATAATAGGCCACTTCAAACTTTTTAATGGTTCATCTGGTCTTCCTCATGTAGCCTTGGCATCTATGGCAGACCGATATGGACCCATCTTCACTGTCCGGCTCGGCATACGCAAAATCATGCTGGTGAGTAATTGGGAGATAGCTAAGGAGATCTTCACAACCCATGATGTGATTGTTTCATACCGCCCCAAATACCTTGCAACTAAGATTTTGGGACATAACTATGCTTCTTTCACGTTCGCTCCTTATGGCCTATATTGGCGAGGAATACGGAAAATCATTTCATTGGAGTTGCTCTCGAGTAGTCAGCTCGAGAAGTTTAAGTACGTTAGAGTAAATGAGCTAGAGAACTCAATTAAAAATATTCTCGATCTTTGGAAGGAAAAAAGAGATGGGGATGTAAAAGTACTGGTTGAGATGAAGAATTGGTTTTGGGAATTGAATATGAATACAATGCTTAGAATGGTTGCTGGTAAACGGTACACTAAAGCAATGGATGGTGAAGATGAGGAGGAGATGAACAAACGTCGTAAACTAATGAGAGAATGGTTTCAATATTTGGGGCAGTTCGTGGTGGGATATGCTCTTCCTTTTCTAGGTTGGTTGGATATTGGTGGATATGAAAAGACCATGAAACGAGTTGTTAGAGATCTCGATTCCATGGTTGAAAACTGGTTAGAAGAGCATCGTCAAAAGAGGTCTTCTAGCGATAATCCGGAGGTAAAAGACTTTATTGATGTAATGATACAAGTAATAGAAGCCGGTGACTTGGCAGAATACGATGCTGATACTACCATTAAAGCCACATTCACGGTGTGTACTTAAAAAATCTTTAACCTCATGTCACTACACCAAATTCCACCTTCGGATGTCGTCACTGTAGGTCTACACGACAAAAAACTCACTTTCTTGGGCCCGGTCTTTGTCCAAAACCTTTAGCGACATCTCGTAGCCAGGTCGTCGCTAAGGTTCGCTAGACGACAAACGAAGACCATATATTAATTATTTGACTTTAACTATTATCTATAGCGACGACACAGTAGTCGCTACAAGTATGACGCCAACTGAATTAACAGTCATGGTCAACATTTAATTTCGTTGCTATAGGTTTAAGTTAAATTACTTCGTCGCTAAAATTTATATAAGTCATCGTTAATTCTAGCGACAGTTCTTTGGAGACGGACTTTATTGAGACTACTTGTCGCCGCTATAACTTCCAGCGACCACAAAGTTGACTATTAGCGAGGATATCCGTCGTCGCTATAAGTAAAATTGTGTTATAAACCCTGGTTTTGTCTAGGCATATGTAACCATTAAGTTGTTTGCGGTAGACACAATCACGATTCATTTATTTCTATTATAAATAAATTTATCCATACGTATATGCATTCTAACGTACATAATTACTTTTATCGTATATACTTACATGTATATACTTGACCTGCTATGATGCTCGTATAGTCATGAAAGCCAAACTATAAAATTTGAAGATCTAACTTAGGTCGTATTCCTAGTTTTGTCTACGCATAGAAGAATTTAGTTGTATGCACTAAGCACATCCACGACTTGATACTTTCACTATACTCGTATATACTAAGCGTATGTATGTATGCATTCTAACTTGCATGTTTGCAGTCTCTTATTGTTAGTAGCGCAGATACAACCACTGTCATGCTGACTTGGGCACTCTCATTACTACTGAACAATCGTTACGCTTTAAGAAAGGCTCAAAAGGAGCTAGAGATGTGTGTGGGGAATGGTAGACAAGTAAATGAATCAGATATCAAAAATCTAGTCTACCTCCAAGCTATAGTAAAAGAAACTTTCCGACTATATCCAGCCGCGTTCTTAGGAGGTCCAAGAATCTTTTCAGAAGATTGCTCTGTAGCTGGCTACCATGTTCCGAAAGGCACTTGGCTATTAATCAACATGTGGAAGCTCCACCGTGATCCAAAGATATGGTCTGATCCATGCGATTTTAGACCAGAGAGGTTCCTAACACCGAACCATAAAGACGTAGATGTTACTATGTTAGGGGGACAAATTTTGAGTTGATCCCTTTTGGTGCGGGAAGAAGGTCTTGTCCTGGAATTGCCTTAGCAGTTCAAATGTTACATGTGGTTTTAGCCACTTTGCTACAAAACTTTGAGATGTCAACTCCTGGTGATGCACGGGTTGATATGACCGAGAGCCCGGGAGTAACAAACGCCATGGCGAGTCCGTTAGAAGTCCTGTTTGCCCCACGCTTGCATGGTACTTTAAATGGTTGAAGATTTACACATGAAAGCAATCATTTCTGGTCTAAAGTATTTCTATTTGTCTATTGTGCTATTATGTACATAGCTTTGTTTCCAAAATAATTGTATGTCCGTGCCTTTAGGTTCATGTAAGGCTAATGATATGTACACGGTAAGATGGTAAGATTTTATTCTCACACGGAATTTTATATGATATGCCTATAATACCCTTTGTGCTATTTAACTACTTAACTATTACCCATATATACCCTGACCTGAACATTCAAAATCGTTCCATCCTCTTCTTTTTCATAAGGCGACTCCATTTCTACAGCCTGTGTTGAAATTAACCCTCATCGGATCAGCCGCTCATCATTACGTCCGTCACCCGAAAAACTCTTTTCCCTTATATATATCGGCGAGGTGTGCTGGCTCCGTCAAGTATTTACATTAGCATATTACTCTTGTATCCATGTATTAGTAATTTATGTTCATGTTGTATGAAACATTAATTTATTGCATAAGAAAAACAAGGGATTTAGAATTTAGAAAAAATTACACGTTTGGTCCTTATGGTTTGCCCAAAATAACAACTTTAGTCCCTAAGTCGTTTTTATTACACCAGCAGTATCTAATTTTGAAACTATGCACGCTTTTGGTCCCTATTTTGGATGGGCGTTAGTTAAGTCCGTTAAGTATTTTGCGCTGTTAGTCCTTCGTTAATAATTTTTGCACCTTTAGTCCTTATTTTTTAAAATATAGTTTTCCCCTGTTAGTCCCTCCGTTAATAATAGTTATCGCCCGTTTTTTTACGTTTTTGTCCGTTTTTATCCGTTTTCGTTCGTTTTTATCCGTTTTCCCCCTGTTTTTTTCGTTTTTCGTCCGTTTTTTACGTTTTTATCCCTTTTCGTCTGTTTTTATATGTTTTCGTCCGTTTTTGTCTGTTTTATCCGTTTTTGTCAGTTTTTTATCCGTTTTCGACTGTTTTTTACGTTTTAATCTGTTTTCGTCCCTTTTTTTACGTTTTCGCCCATTTTTTTACGTTTTTGTCTGTTTTTATCCGTTTTTGCCAGTTTTTTATCCGTTTTCGACTGTTTTTTTACGTTTTAATCTGTTTTCGTCCGTTTTGTTACGTTTTCGCCCGTTTTTATCCGTTTTAGTTCGCTGTTTATTCGTTTTCGTCAGTTTTTTTCACAAAATTTTCCAAAAAAAAAAATTTGAATTTTTTCACAAATTTGAAAAAAAAAATTTTGAAAAAATAAATTGGGAAAAAAATATTTTCGAAAAAAAATAAAAACTTTTGAATAAAAAATTTAAAAAAATTGAATAAAAAATATTGAAAAGAAAACGGACATATATATTTTTTTTAATATTTTAAAAAAAATATATATTTGAAATTTTTTTTTGAAACTTTTTATTCAATTTTTTTTTTGAAATTTGATTTTTTTTTTTTCAAATTTTTTTTTCGGAAATATTTTTTTTCCAAATCTTTTTTTGGAAATTTTTTTTCCAAATTTTTTTTCTTTTTGGAAAAAAATTTCAATATGTTGAAATAGTACAAAAACGAAAGAAAAACGGACAAAATGTAAGAAAAACGGACAAAAACGGATGAAAACGTAAAAGAACTGGCGAAAAAGATTAAAAAACGAACGAAAACGGATAAAAACAGACAAAAACGCAAAAAAAGGGGAAAAACGGATAAAAAACGAACGCAAAAGGAAAAAAACATACAAAAACGTAAAACAACGGGCGACAACGAACGAAAACGGATAAAACAGACAAAAACGTAAAAAAAAATGGGCGAAAACGTAAAAAAACGGACGAAAACGGATTAAGACGTAAAAAACAGTCGAAAACGGATAAAAACTGACAAAAACGGATAAAACAGACAAAAACGTAAAAAAACAGACGAAAACATATAAAAACAGACGAAAAGGGATAAAAACGTAAAAAACAGACGAAAAACGAAAAAAAAACAGGGGGAAAACGGATAAAAACGAACGAAAACGGATAAAAACGGACAAAAACTTAAAAAAACGGGCGATAACTATTATTAACGGAGGGACTAACTGGGGAAAACTATATTTTAAAAAATAAGGACTAACGGTGCAAAAATTATTAACGAAAGACTAACTGCGCAAAATACTTAACGGACTTAACTAACGCCCATCCAAAATAGGGACCAAAAGCGTGCATAGTTTCAAAATTAGATACTGCTGGTGTAATAAAAACGACTTAGGGACTAAAGTTGTTATTTTGGGTAAACTATAGGGACCAAACGTGTAATTTTTTCTAGAATTTAATTAAGCTAATTAAAAATCATCCATGATCCATTCTGAAAAATAGACAATCGTGATTGAAAACCATAATGGCTGGGTTCATTATAATAGTCGATTAAGAATCTGATACATAATGGTCAATACGTTCATATGTTATAAAAATACATCATATAAATACTTTAGGCTCGAAACAAGGAACGAGTTGTACGTCATCGACGTGGCAATCGTAGTTGGTTTAGGCCACCACTAACAATGGCAGTCTGAAACAAAGCGCCGACACAACACACCGGTAAAAAGCGAACCACGCTCTTTACCTCTATGCTATTTTTTTCTCTTAGTAACTAAACAAAGAAACTGGGGCCGGTAAGCAAAATTACAAGTTATATATCCGAATATGTTGTTATATCGATGGTCCAAAAGATGGTAGGGACACGGGTTTGCAGGCGACTCATGATGATGGTGGTCAAGGAATGATAAACTCATGTCACTCGTAGTTAGTATAAGTTCGCCGGAAGCGACGTGGCCGGAAGCCTGGAAGTGAAAGACACTGGTGGAAGTGGAAACAAATAAGCCGGATTAATTTTTATATTGGAAATATTCAGTTTTGACTTTTTGAGAGTCAATGACGAATATTGGGTAAACTGTTTTAAGGGCATGTTTGTCAATTCATTTAGAAGATCCGTGTATGTGTGAGAGAGAGAAAACGGGGGGAGAGAATGAAAAGGAATGGGAACAGCCACGACGAAGGAATCGCACACAACCTCAAACAACCTTTAACCACCATCAACAAAACAATCATCAACAACAAAATCACCATCACGAAGGGGAGGACACCACTTTCTATGTCTCTAACCTTCCTAGTAACTGTACGCTGGGCATTCTATGGAAGGAGTTCCGTTTATGTGGTAAGATGACGGACGCTTATCTTCCAAGGAGAAAGGATAAGTTTGGGAGATTTTTCGCATTCATTAGGTTTGAAGGCATCAGAAACACCGATGCAATGATCAAAGCAATCATGAATGTTCGTCTAGGTCAGGAGATGCTCCATGCAAATGTGGCTAGATTCAAAAAGGAGGTCTCAAAAGAAAACCATAACCTAAAAAGGGGTAACACCAATCCATATTGGGCTGAACATTTAGACAGGTCCAGAGGAATTCATGTGGAAGGAAGAAGGACTTCTGAAAGTGTTAAAACTAATCCGTGGAAGATGAACAATCCTCCTCAACTTGGATTAAGAGGCAAGGGACTGGGTGAAGGCGATGGGTCTCACAAGACGATTGTTATCCCGAATAAAAACTTCTCAATCAACTCTGCTGTGGGCAGATGCTCTTTGGTGGGCAATGTGAAGGACATCATTAGGCTATGCAGGATGGATGATTTCTTAAAATCTGAGGAGGTCAAAGATGTCACGATTAGGTACATCTCGGGTATGAAGGTATTACTAACTTTTATCTCCAATGGTTTGGCAGATGAATTTCTTTCCAAGGAAAACATATGGGGTGGATGGTTCTCAGATATGTGTAGATGGAATGGGCAACAACTAACATTTGAAAGAATTGTTTGGCTAAAGATCTCGGGGGTCCCCATTCAATTATGGGACAAGGAGGTTTTCAACCTAATCGGTGCTAGCTTTGGTCAGGTCGTTCATCAGTCGGAATCATGCAACAATGATGGGAACCTTGCTTTTGATACGGTGGCGGTACTTACAAAAGTCAACAGGAGGTTCACCGAGTCGGTGGAACTTCAGTGGAAAGGACAAGCCATAAACGTTTGGGTGGACGAAACGGATGAACTATGGTGCCCGGATTTCCTAAAAGCAACTACAAATGGGTCTGAGTCTCCGGTCCATGAGCTAGAAGATGGTGAAATACGTGACAACGACGTCGGAAAAGGACCAGACGAGGGGTCCGGTGAAGTTCAGGGGATTAATGGGGATGATGAAATGGATGTTAATGATGATAGGAATTCAGAAGGTCTAAACTCAAACAACAATGTGCCTTTTCCATGCATGCATGGGACTTCTTCCCATGTTAATATTAGACGGTTCTCAAGGCAGAAGGTGGGTAGTCTGCATGGGGACTCTTCCCAACAGGGTCTAGGTGGGCCCAAGGGACAAAATGTGGAGCTGGGAATAAACAATCAGGCAAATGATATATCAAACGTGGGCCCCACAGAACTCACTTCAAATCTTTCTCAATCTTCCAATTTGGGCTTAGGATGCAATTCCCTTGGTGGGCCTAGTGCAAGAAAACGGGCTAGATCTGATAATGGACTCAATGAAAGCTTATTGGATCTCAATCAACCTCCTAATAGACATAGCTTTTCCTTCCCAAACATGTTAACACCAGATAGGTCCACCCAAAGAAAACCCCCAAGTGCTCGTAATTTTGGCAGAGAGAGAAGATCTAGTCGACCTAACTCCAGTGATCAGCCTGACTTCCCTTTGTTTTGCCCTACTCCACATCAATCTGAAGAGGTCGACACCTCAAACAACCCAATTGGAGATGAAATCGCATTAGAAGCTCAGGCAACTGTTGAAATCGGGAACGCCGTAGGCATTCAACTCAACAATTGTGTTTCGATCCTACATGATGCACTCAGAGATGAAGGAGAGCAGCTCTTGGCCCAATGAAGATTCTCTCTTTCAATGTCAATGGGATAGGGGATGATAGAAAAATCAAATCGGTGGGGGAATTAATTAGGAGTGAAAAAGTTAATTTCGTGGCAATCCAAGAAACCAAAATGCAAAACGGTTCCTTGATACAGGTGAGTAAATTATGGGGTAAGCGTATTGTCGAATTTGATTGGGTTAATTCGGAGGGAAGATCAGGGGGCTTATGTTTTTGTTGGGACCCTAGTTTTTTCTCTAAATCCGATTTAATAAGGCATAGGCATTTTATGGTAGTCTCGGGAGTACTTAAACAAAATGGGGATGAGATAAATTTTGGGAATATATACGCTCCACAATCTGTAGTCCAAAAGAGAGAATTGTGGAATACCTTGTCGGAGATAATAAACTCAAAGGGAGGTTTGTGGGTATTGATGGGAGACTTTAATGCCGTTAGAAGCCCAGAGGAGAGGATGAACACCGAATTCATTCCCTCTTGTGCGGAAGATTTCAACTTGTTTATTGAAGGAAATGGGCTACGAGAATACTCCATGGGTGGACGCAAATTCACACGTGTAGGAGAGGGTGGTAAGCTAAGTAAAATAGATCGATTCCTGGTATGTGGGCAATTTTGGAATCAATGGCCAAACGCTGCTGTTACGGCACTTCCGAGAGTCATCTCGGACCATAGCCCTCTAACGTTATCTACAGCTTCTCTCAATTTCGGTCCTACCCCTTTTCGGCTCTACAATTCTTGTATAGGGAAACCGGGTGTGGATGAGTTGGTATTAAGTGTGGCAAATGATGATCATTATAGAGGCTCAGCGGATGTTATTTTCGCCTCAAAACTAAAGGCCATTAAAGTGAAGCTTAAGGAATGGTTAAACGAAAATAGGGACAGCAGGCTCATAACGAAACAAGAGACTTCCATGAAGATTTCGGCTCTCGATCAATTAATGGAGGAAAGGGCATTACATCCGATTGAATTGAGAGAGTGGGCTGAATGTAAACGGAAACTTGAAGAGGTCAACACGGAGATTGTTCAAGACCTAAAGCAAAAGGCGAGGGTAAAATGGCTTGTTGAAGGCGATGAAAACTCTGCATTTTTTCACGGGGTTATAAATAGCAATATCAGCTCAAGTCGAATCAATGGCACTTTAGTAAACGGTACTTGGGAGACGGACCCTTCAAAGATCAAGGAGGAAGCAAGAAAATTCTTTGCTCTCAAGTTTCAGGAACCGAATCACAACAGGCCTTTATTTGATTGTCCTAACTTGAAGCGTCTCTCCATTGAGGAGGCTGAGGTTTTAATCTCCCCTTTCTCGGTCAAGGAGGTCAAAGCAGCGGTTTGGGATTGCGGGGGGGACAAGGCCCCCGGTCCCGATGGATTCACATTCAAGTTCATCAAGCACTATTGGGTACTTTGGAGACAGGACATTATGAAGATAATGGAAGAATTCTATATCGGCGGCAGAATCAGTCGAGCTTGTGGGTCATCTTTCTTCGCACTTATTCCCAAAGGACCTGATCAGGTATCATTTAACGACTATAGACCGATTAGTTTGATAGGATGCATATCTAAAATCATTTCCAAAGTATTAGCAAATCGTGTGAAAAAGGTGATCTACTCGGTGGTCTCGAATTTACAGTTTGGTTTCATGAATGATCGTAACATTCTAGACGGACCTCTAATTCTTAATGAAATCATATCTTGGGCAAATAAACAAAACTTCGGGGCATTTGTGTTAAAAGTAGATATGGAAAAGGCGTTTGATTCTATAAGTTGGTGTTTCATCTTAGAGGTTCTTAGACAAATGGGGTTTCCGGATAAGTGGAGACATTGGATTAGAGGGATTCTCGAATCGGCTAGGGCGTCCGTTTTGATAAATGGATCCCCTACATTGGAATTTGATTGCTTTAGAGGGGTCCGACAAGGGGATCCTCTATCCCCGTTCTTATTTATAATTGCAATGGAGGCTCTAACTGGATTCATGGGAAAAGCAACAGAGTTGGGTTTTATTCGTGGTCTTAGGCTGCCAAACAACGATCTCACTATGACCCATCTCATGTACGCGGACGATGTTGTTTTTATGGGTGAATGGGGTGATCAAAACATCAAAAACATTGTACGCCTTATGCGATGTTTCTTCTTGATCTCTGGACTGAAAATGAACCATCATAAAACTACTCTTTACCCCATCAAAGTGAACACCAACCAAGCGCAAGTGACAGCGAACTCCATAAAGTGTAACTTTGATAAATTCCCATGTAAATATCTCGGCTTACCCGTTGGTGTTAACATGAATATTATTAGGAATTGGAATGGCGTGGTGGATTGTTTTAACAAAAGGTTATCGAAATGGAAGGCAAAGATGCTCTCGTCCGGTGGTAGGGTCACGTTACTTAAAGCGGCCTTGGATAGTCTTCCGGTCTATTTCTTTTCTTTGTTCAAGGCTCCTGGGGGTGTTATCGATAAATTAGAAGCTTTAAGGAGGAGATTTTTTTGGGGTGGTGATGAAGATAAATCTAAAACAAATTGGGTAGCATGGGATCGAGTCATAGGGCCATGTAACAAGGGTGGCCTCGGTCTCGGCTCACTTAAAGATCTAAATGACGGGCTCTTGGCAAAGTGGTGGTGGAGATACAAAACCGAGAAAGGATCGATATGGAGGAAGGTCATCGATGCCATTCATCTCAATCAAAATTCATGGAGTTTTCTCCCGGTTAAAAAGGGGATCCCAGGTTCATGGAATATGATCACTAAATTAGATAAAGACTTTTCAATGCGCAACTTAACTTTAATAAATCTGATAAAAGGGTCTTGCGGTAATGGGCTGGATATTCGCTTCTGGCTGGACTGGTGGGTTGGGGACGGCCCACTAATGGGAATTTATCCGGCTTTATTCGCTTTGGAGAATCAAAAATCTGCTTCGGTTGCGGATAGAATTGCAAGTTGGGATTGGAGAAGACCCCCTATATCGGTTCAGGAATTGGAGGAACTTCATGGCTGCAATTCTTTGATCGCATCTACAAATTTACTCAACACGTCTGATAGATGGAGTTGGCCGAGTGATCAGGATGGGACGTTTTCGGTAAGCCAATGTAGGAAATTGCTGGGTAATCATGCGGTTCCTTTCTATCCATTCTCATGGTTCAAATGGGTCCCAAGGAAGGTGTCGGTTTTCGCATGGAGGATGGAACAAGATAGGCTTTCAACATACATTGGTTTAAAGGCGAGAAGGATTCTGAACGGGTCTCCATTGTGCAGAATCTGTGGAGAAGGTGACGAAGATGCCAATCATTTGTTCATCTCCTGTTACGCAGCTACAGTTCTATGGCAACAAGTCAGCTCTTGGTGTCGAATTCCACAGATTTATGCTCATTCGATCCGTGACTTACTAGACATCCATAATCATTCAGGGAGTTCGGCAGTCAAAAGGGATATGATAAAGATGATTGTGCTAGCAGGAACATGGACCATTTGGAAGATGAGGAACGAAGTAATTTTCCAAGGCAAACGAGTAAACATACAAGGGTTATTCGGGGAAGTTCAAGCAATTACCTTCTCATGGTTAAAGCATAGGGTGAAGAAGGAATGGTCCTGGGAGATGTGGCGCGAATTCGACATTCCAACAACATAGTTCCTTAGTTTGGGTACCACTAATAAGGTGATGTAATTGGGAGTTTCTTTGTAATGACTAGAACCTTTCTAGTTGATTCCTTGTACATATTTTTGGGTGAAATAAAATGTTACTTTGCCGATAAAAAAAAAAACTAATAAAAAACACCCCGTATAAATATCAATTCCCTTCATGTAATAACAATGTGCAATCCCATATTTTAAGCATGAAATTCAGTAACAGATATTTTGGCATGTTAAACATGACGTTGCGAATTTATTTAGGAAAAAAAAGGTAGCCATATATATCACAAAGTCAAATATACACGTGACAAGATTTTGGTAAATTTTCTTCAACAAATATTAATCATGTACTATTTCTAAATAAAAGGCATTTTATTTTGCTTACCCATAAATTCATGCTTACCAAAGGACAAATTCTCACCATCCATCTAGTTTGATCTAACGATGGGGATTAACCTAAGATTTAAATGGCAAACCTAAGTCCATGTTTTTTTTCTTTTCTTTTTATCTTTCTTTTTTTATTCACATATTTTTTTTGTCTTTTTTTTTTTTTTTTTTTAAATTAACGTTTTTTTTATTTAATTCACGTTTTTTTTTTTTTTTAAATTCGTTTTTTTTTTTTAAATTTGCGTTTTTTTTTTATTAATTCACGTTTTTTTTTTCATTCGCATTTTTTTCTTCGTATTCGTGTATTTTCATACATTTTCGTTCATTTTCATACGTTTTTGTCCGTTTTCATACATTTTCATATGTTTTCGTCCGTTTTCATCCGTTTTCATACGTTTTCATCCGTTTTCATCAGTTTTCTTTCGTTTTCGTCAATTTTTCATGCGTTTTCATCCATTTTCAAACGTGTTTTTACGCTTTCATACGTTTTCGTCCGTTTTCATACGTATTCGTCCATTTTCTTACGTTTTCGTCCGTTTTCTTACGTTTTCATACGTTTCTGACTATCACAAGTGATTTTCAGAATATCAGTGATATTCAAAATATCACTTTTTGATATTCTGAATATCACTTGTGATTTTCTGAATATCACTTTGTGATATTATGAATATCACTTGTGATTTTCTGGATATCACTTTGTGGTATTCTGATAATCACTTGTGATTTTCAAGTTACAAAACATTAGTTGAAAATCACTTGTAATATTCAGAATATCACTAGTTGATCATCTGGATATCACAGAATATCACTTGTGATATTCAGAATATTATTTGTGATACTCAGAATATCACTTGTGATATCACAGAATGCCACTTGTGATATTCAGAGACATATGAAAACGGCCAAAAACATTTAAAAACCGACGAAAACGTATGAAAACGGACGAATATGTATGAACTCTAAACCAAAATTTGACCATTTTATCTTTATACGTGGTAAATATAAACTTACATATTTTTATAAGTTTCAAAATAAGCAAATTAAGCCTGTGAAACATAAACCGAAATCACATAAGCTCATAAGCAAATAAAATAAGATTTAACAATTACCCCCAAACTATGTAGTTGCTATTCAAATTATATATTTGTGATATTCTGAATATCACTTGTGATTTTCTGAATATCACTTGTGATTTTCTGGATATCACTTTGTGATATTCTGAATATCAATTGTGATTTTGATGTTACAAAACATTAGTTGAAAATCACTTGTGATATTTAGAATATCACAAGTTATATTCTGAATATCACAGAATATCACTTGTGATCATATGAATATCACAGAATATCACATAATATCACAGAATATCACTTGTGATATTCATAAACGTATGAAAACGTCTGAAAACATTTAAAAACGGACGAAAACGAACAAAAACGTATGAAAATAGACGAATATGTATGAAAACGCATGAAAGCGTACAAACGAGTATGAAAACGGACGAAAACGTATGAAAAAGGACGAAAATGGACGAAAACGTATGAATAATGAACAAAAACGTAAGAAAACGGGCGAAAACGTATGAAACGGACGAAAACGTAAGAAAATTGATGAATATGTATGAAAATGGACGAAAGCGTAAAAACAAGTATGAAAACGGGCGAAAATGTATGAAAACGGACGAAAACAGACGAAAACGTGTGAAAGCGAAAAAAAGCGAATTAAAGAAAAACCCGTGAATAACGTGAATAAAAAAAAAAAAAAAAAAAAAAAAAAAAAAAAAAAAAAAAAAAAAAAACGTGAATTAAAAGAAAAGGACAAAAAAAAAATGAATAAAAAAGAAAGACAAAAAAACAAGAAAAAAAACATAGACTTAGGTTTATCTATTAAATTTTAGGTTAATCCCCACCATTAGATTAATCTAGATGGATGGTGGGGATTTGTCCCTTAGTAAGCACCAAAATAAAGGTAAGCAAATGAAAATTCCTCATCTAAACAAATAGTTTTATTTTTATTTAGAGTAAACTCCAAAATACATCTACGTAGTTTACCCCGATTCATATTATACATCCTTCTCGCAAAAGTTTCAACACATACATCATTCCGTTAGTAAAAATTAACCTATATACATACCTCCGTTTAAATAAGGACAAACGGCGCAAATTATTTCTCCGTTATCTCCTAACGAGATAGAAAAATTTTACACCGTTATTCCTCTTGGTTAACTGTATTTGCACCGTTAGTCCTTATTTTACGTTTTCCTCCGTTTTTTTTTAAAGTTTTAGTCCCTTTTTTTTTTACTTTTTCGTCTGTTTTTTATGTTTTCGTCCGTTTTTTACGTTTTCGTCCGCTTTTTACGTTTTCGTCCGCTTTTTTACGTTTTCATATGTTTTTTTAGGTTTTCGTCCGTTTTACGTTTTCATCCGCTTTTTTATGTTTTCATCAGTTTTTTTTACGGTTTCGTCTATTTTTTACGTTTTCGTCCGTTTTTTTTTACGTTTTTGTTCGTTTTTTACGTGTTCGTCTGTTTTTTACGTTTTTGTCCGTTTTTTTACATTTTCGTCCGCTTTTTTACGTTTTCGTCCGTTTTGTTATGTTTTATCAGTTTTTTTAAGTTTTCGTCCTTTTTTACGTTTTCGCCGCTTTATTACGTTTTCATCCGTTTTTTTTACGTTTTCGTTCGCTTTTTATGTTTTCGTCCTTTTTTTATGTTTTCGTACTTTTTTTTTACGTTTTCATTCATTATTTTTACGTTTTCATCTGTTTTTTTTACGTTTTGAGATACAAACTTGAGATCTTTTTTAATCTTGTCTCACTCTTATGTTGTATAAACTTTTTTTAGCAAGTTATATTTAAAGATTAGGCAAATATGAATCCTTTTTAATCGAAGGATATATCGAGGCCTTTTTTACTATTTAGAGGTTTTTTGACTTCAAAAAACTAATATTTATGACAAGACCTAGTTTTATTTCAAAATGAGATGAGAATAGTCAAAATCAGAACTTCTTTTTTTTGTTAAAATAGTACAACAATATTTCATAGACCATACTATATATAAAAATGCAAAATTTCTTGGTAAGGTTTTAGTTAAATGTTATCTTTGACAACTAGTAGTCATTTACTACCTCATGTTAATTACATATGATCATTTATTTTAAACTTTCTTTGAGCAGCAATATACGATAACAAAACTAGCAAAACGCTATAACATACAAGTATTCAAAAAACAAACATTTAAAAAGACGTTCGCCGAATGTATTATAAACTCTTATGTAACTATCTATCTAGTTTTATGTTATATTGTTTAGGAAAATCATTACATAAAAGGATACTATACTTTTATCTCTCAGAAAGTTCTATCATTTGATTTCACACATGTAAAAAACGTAAAAAAAAATTAAAAAATAGACGAAAACGAAAAAAAATGACAAAAACGGAGGAAAGCGTAAAAAAAAGACGAAAAAGTATTAAAAAAAAAGCGCACGAAAATGTAGAAACGGACGAAAACGTAAAAAATCGGATGAAAACGTAAAAACGCAGACGAAAACGTAAAAGAACGGATAAAAACGTAAAAAAACGGGCGAAAATGTAAAAAAGTGGACGAAAACTTAAAAAACGGACGAAAACGTAAAACAATAGATGAAAACGTAAAAAAAATGGACGACAACGTAAAAAAACAGACGAAAATGTAAAAAACGGGCAAAAACGTTAAAAAATGATGAAAACCTAAAAAAGCGGACAAAGACGTAAAAAATGGACAAAAACGTGAAAAAGCATATGAAAACGTAAAAAATGGACGAAAACGTAAAAAAGCGGAAGAAAACGTAAAAAGACGGACAAAACCGTAAAAAAAACAGACGAAAATGTAAAAAAATGGACGTAAACGTAAAAAAGGACTAACGGTGCAAATACAGTTTACCCATAGGACTAACGGTGTACATTTTTTCTATCTCGTTAGGAGATAACTGTCACAATTCTCAATTTCCGGTCATTTTTCAAATTTATATTTCATTAACGTATATATTTCTTATTAAATAAACGTTATTGCACGATCATTTATTTTGAACAATTGATCCGAAACTTCCAAAAATTATCCCGATATATTTTTATACTCATATTAAGATTATAAAAATTATATTATTAGTTTACCCGGTGTTTTAAATTTATTTTGTATATAAATTGTTATATTTATATAATTACGACGGTTTTCGTAAATACTTCACGATAATTAATATTTCACTCAATTTTTGTAAGAAATGTATTTTTATAATTTTTATGACTTCAATATATTTTATTTTGATCCGTTAAAAGTTATTTTTAGCTAACGCTACCCTAAATGCTTAAATAAATATACAAGTTACTAATTATCCTTAATTAACTACACAATTACTCTACATTAATACACTTAATTATTATTAAATGCATTTAGTCTCTTTTTCCTTATGTTGGTCGACATATATAGGTGACTCACACACATTTGGAGTACCAAATATCTCATGTACACATATACTTACATAATTATAATGATATTCTATTATTACACATACATACATCTTTTATTTAGTGAGAAAAAAATCAAACACTCTCTTCTTCATCTCTATGAACCGGCCACATCAAGAACACCAAGAGAAATCCATAATTTTTCAAGCTACAAGTGTTTACAAGATCCATTTTGTGTTCTAGTTAAGGGTTAGGATTAAACCTTGAAGATTAACTAAGTTTTCTATCACCTAAAACTCTTCAATCATTCAAGTAAGCATTTCATGAGTTTTATTAATCTTTCTTATCCATATTTATGTTATTTCATCATTTTTGCAAGAAAACATGCATGTTACATATGAATTTATACCACTTTTAATTGTTTTATTACATATTATTAGTTATAATTATCCTATAAATAATCCCTTGAAACATATCACTTTTGGTGATGTCTAGGAACCCATGACACCCTAAGAAGGTGTATGGTAGGATTAGAATAGCTACGGTGTTGTTTTGAATTGGTTAGAATAGGTTTTGCGCGAGAAAAACTCATTTCGACAACTTTATTTAGAGGTCTGATCTTATTTTCGAATTCTGGAAATTTCGACAGTTGATAAAAATAGTTGGGCTAGATATTCAGAAAATATACTTTAAAATGAAAACTTGGCCACTTGAACGGGTTAAAACAGAGTTATAACGAAGAAGATATGAATTTTTCAAGTTTGACGACGAAAACTAATTGTTTCAGAAAATTCAGCATGTATTCTCAACTTTTTACGAGTCAAAAATGAGTCTTAAGCGTTATAAAATGTGTCGACTTATCAAAAATATATTAGTATATATTATCACGATTCCAAGGATATATAAAACGTAGAAAACGGACTTATAACGACTAAGTTATTCACATTTTAAACAAGTTGCCGTAACTATTTTATATAAGCATAACTAATATATTTTCTAATAGACAAACATATCGGCCGCGAATGACCATGTTGAGGGTTGTTTTTAACATGGATGTAGTACTTTTTACAAAATGATGTCTTCTAGTAAAAGTAAGTTCGCCTAGCATATTTTCCAACATGTCCAACCGTTCGTCAAGCGGAGTTGTAACGAATAAAATACGGTCACTCAAACTTTGCCGAAAGTTACCTTAAACAATATTTTGGACACAAGTACCATACTTTACCTATATTTTTCTCCATGATCGAGACCTCTAGGATGAAAACTTAAATGCTAAAACTTTGAGATAATGATACAAGCTTCCCAAAACCGTTGAGTTTGTTTCCTAACACTTGACGTGCACCATTTTACGACTAGCTTTTCGAGGCCGTTTAATCACTTTCATGAAATTGTCAAATGACATTATTTTACGACGAAAAGTTATAATTTCATAATATATCACAAAACGACTATCGTAGGATGTTGATTCAACGTATATACTTGTAAAGTATTTTATAACATGACGAGATGTCATAAACATATATTTCGACGATAAATTCTATTTTCAAAAATGTACAAGTGGTATAGATTACATGTGGATTTGCATGCACGACATTGTTTCATGACTTATATTAGATCATATCATTCATAATAGGTCGCGGTTAGAGAGTTGCACCTCATTTCAGTGTATCTACTTTCGTCATCATAATCATTGCATCAGGTGAGTTCGTAGCCCCACTTTTACTCGTTTAATTATTTTATAAACTCTTTGGGGGAGATACATGCTCAACTACTTGCTTTTATTTTACACTTATATGAACTTAAATATTTTTGTTTCACTCTATGTGCGCGTAAGTAGATTATGCCCGAACTAAATTGATCACTATGTTATGAACGCTATTATTTGAATCACTTTCCTTGATTTTGAACCCTTCGACATGTATATTTGAGCTCTTCTAAATTGATTCGGACCCTTTAACATATAAGTGAACACTTTGGACTTGATATGAACCTTTTGACATATAGTTAAACTCTTTTAACTTGTACAAGGACCCTTTTGATATATTTTAAAACTTGTTTGACGTGATTTTGAACGCTTCGACTATCTTGAACCTTTTGATATTATTCAAGCTCTTTGACTGTTTTGAACTTTTGAACTCATATCGCAAGTATTGTATCACTAGTTAAATCAAGCCCGTATTAGATGAATGCGCGTGTATCTCACTTTGTTTTTATAAATTCAAGTATATTCACATTTTATTTTCGTTCATCAACTCGTACATAGAGGGGGTTTCTCAAATATTTTATTAATTTGCTCATTTTCACCCCGATGCTTGAGTGGACTACGTTACTAATACTACTGCTT